>JAGXJF010003582.1:600000-861677 GCA_019208055.1 Stipa capillata
TTGAGAATAAGGTAGGGTGTGGCGCTAGTCTAGGGTTTGGATTTTATATAGAGGCAAAAGAGAACATGGCTTTGGGCCTTGATGTATGTAATGGATGGGCTACTGAAATCGTTGACTACTTGGGCAAAAAATGCCCACGTATCATAGACGATATTATTTTTAAAATCATTCTGTGATGTGTTGCTCAACATCGTATACAATTTTTTAAAATAAGACTATCTGTGATGGCCAACTTATCATAAACGGATGTTTTAAAGATGCTATTATTTTAAAAATCCTTTTGTGATGTATTGCTCAATATCATAGACGGGTTTTTAAAATAAAACTGTCTATGAAGTCCAATTTATCATAGATGGATGTATTAAAGATCTCTGTCTATGATGTTTAGTTTGACGAAAATCGTATGTGATTAGACTCATCATAGACGTTTCTTGATCACCCGTCCATGATGACCTAACCTGTAGTAGTGCACCTAGGTTTTTATTAAGGCTCACGGCACCCAGGTGAGCAATAGCACGGGATCTTCAATAAAAATTGGGTGAGTTGCTATTTATGACAGAAGGGCCTCAGTTATGTGATAAACCGTACTAGATGGGTAGAGTATGTGTATCTATAAAAATTATCTAAAAATATAATCATTTATTTCCTGAAAAAAAACAAATGATAGTATTCGTTTTGAGTAATACCTTACTGCCCGAAGCAACTTTGTCATGTTATTTACTGTACTACTCAGTAACTCAAACAGTACACTATATGTATCATTTGGGAAGAGACGCGCTTCTAACTTTACTCAGTAACTCAAACAGTACACTATATGTATCATTTGGGAAGAGATGCGCTTCTAACTTTCAAAGCATCTAGTCCAATGGATGGTGCCACACCGATGATGATGTATGAATGCAATGTGGGACAGTGGGGATTGGATGGTTGTGATTTTGTTGATGACATAGATCAGAGGCTCATTTGTCGACGGTAAACACTGTGTTTGTAAGAAGGATGCTACAGATTGCGCAAGCGTCCTGACTGACTTGAAAATAAGTTAACTAATGTGGAAATAAAATTGTACCGTTGCATTTTCATAGAGTAAAATGCATCGACAGTCCTCTAATTTGTACAATGCGTTTATTTTAGACCTACTCTAAAAATAGACATTTGACTCTCTAATCTTGTTAAAGTGGTTCATTTTGGTCAAAAAATGATGTGGCGCGTTGAACATGCCATAGAGTGGTCCGAGCCAACTGGGACCGACATGACAGTCAGCTCTAATTGCTCTCAATAGGAAGGGAGGAAACAGAGGAGGAAAGAAGAGCGGCCATGGCTGGCTCTGCTATGGCTCGTCGGTGGTGCAACAACAGGGAGAGACCATGGAAATAGGGCCAGGAGGAGAGATGACCTTGCCAGAGGCGGTGTCATGGAGGATGGAGCTGTGCGGGCGCGCTGGCCTCACGAAGCAGCGATGCCGACATCGAGGAAGATGACGCGTCCCTGGCAAGGCATGGCCGGAATCGGGTATCTCTTCAGGCAGCATGCTGCTGGAGCGATGGGGCACCTAGTGCACATGCGGAATTGGGCGGAGCTAGCCTGAAAGGAGATCGGAGCAGGGTTGTGTTGCTCGCACTGCTCACATGGATGGTGCCGATGACCAGTGGTCAGGTTACTTATCCTCGAAGGCTATCGTTATGACACGCGTTCTACCAGGTGGTCAAGAAGCTGTTCCTCAGCGGGATGGCCACTGGGACGGGCCGCGCCCCGACAATCACCGCCGTGCACAAGGTCATGCAGGCCTGTAGGGGCCCCAGGCCAGCAGGTTCCAGCTGCAGGGACAGCTCTTAGCCATTGTGTGTTGTGTCAACGGTTCCAACGCCAGGTTTGTGTGGTACGGTTGGCCACTGATGGACGTGACCCGGAGATGGAGCACGGGTTCGGAGGACGAATAGCCGGATGCTCAGCTCTCGCGCGCATGACAACAACATGCACCTCTCGCCGCCTCAGTCTTCTTACGCTAGGTGAGTTCCAGATTGCTCTGGACTCTTGGTTCTTATCGATAGCAAGCATGAGCATGGCTATAGCAAAATCCATCACACACATTTAGCAATTCGGAACTCACGTATGTTAGCGGTGAGCAGGGGAAAGAGAAAAGAGAATGAAAGTGCTGAGTAGCGGATGGACGCCTATTAGATGCTTATTAAAATGTCCATGTGAAAAGGAATGAGAACAATGAGCTAAGATGACACCGTGGCTGCTGATTAGATGACACAGGGACACGATCAACCCACCATGTAAGCAGTCAACGTCATCATAACTGTTTTGGATCGAAGTGGACCCTTTTAGCACATTTAGGAGTCTAAATAGATGTTTTTAGAGTCTGGGGACTAAACTGAGCGCGTGCGTAAGTTAAGAGACTGTGAATCTATTTACCCTTTTTAATATTGTGTTGGCTAAATCTCAGTTGTCTGAAATTTTTGCAAATCTTAGTCACCTAAAATTATAGTATTAAAAGTGTGTAATTTAAAATTGCACACCACTTGGTCTAAAATTGCAGTATTTGAAAGTGTGCAATTTTAGTGAAAATTTAGTGTAATTTTTAGTTTGTATGTTATATATGGAGTGAGACGTGGATGAGATGATTGGATGTTGATTCAAAGGTCTAAAAAGTGACTTAGATGTAAAAAAAATTCAGACAACTGATAAATAGACATTTTCTTTTAATATTTTCTACATACATTTCACGGTCATTTGTCAAGTTGTTCCTCTCTTTATTTATTCCTATGTTACGTATGTTATTCCTTGCTGCACAGTTTTTTCTGACATTGTAATCTATAGCTGTTCTTTTATGACAATCTAGCCAAACTCACTGACAACCACAGAATTGTCACCGAAAGAGATGCAACACTTGTCACCTACGGCACGTTCCGCTCTCCTAAAACCAAGCCAAGCCATGCATGCAGGGAGACAAGTCCTCGGCCACCCACAAGGTGCCCTGCGAAAACACACGACGACTACTTTATAACCCCATGCAAATCTCACCATTCGTGCTCACCACGTACAGGAAGGAAGAGACGCCAGGAATTAGCTCCGCGACCATGGCCATGCCTCGCTTCCTCGCTCCCCTCGTCCTACTTCTCCTCATCTCCATTGCCCCCGTCGTCCGGCCAGGCGGCCCCTTCGGCGACAACCTCCAGGACGCGTGCAACAAGACGCTGTTCCCCAAGGTGTGCATCCAGTCGCTGACGACCAACCCGGAGACCCGGACGGCGGACGCGCGCCGGCTGGCGGAGCTGTCCGTATACGTCGCGAAGGAGGTGGGCACCACGGTGGCCGCGTTCGCCCACCACGAGCTCAACGACGTCAAGGAGGAAACCCTGTTCAAGTGCCTCGACAGCTGCTCCGACGACATCGAGGAGGCAGTGGCGCACCTGAGCGCGCTCACCAGGGAGCCCACCGATGCCAAGTTCCTCGAGGTCAAGTCGTGGCTGTCGGCGACGCTGGGTGGCAGCTCCACCTGCGAGGAAAGCTGCAAGGACGCGCCCATCAGCGAGATCAAGAACGCCGTCGTCACCAAGAGCCTCGAGTTCGAGAAGCTGCTGCGCGTCACGCTGGACCTCATCACCGAGGCGTCAGCCTCCATGTCAGCCGAGGTCGCCGTGCCGCCCGCGGCGTGGGACGCTAGCGCTCCCGGCTCCTATGGCGCCAGCACGCCGGACTCTTACGGCGCCAGCGCACCTGAATCCTATGACGCCAGTGCGCCGCCGGCGCCGGATACCGAGGCACCGTCCCCTGACGCGCCGGCACCCTCGTATGGCGCTGCTAGCGGGCCGGCCGCCGACGTACCGTTGCCATCCTCATCGATCGCCAGCTCGCCGTCATCAGGGGTTGCCGACGCACCGTCGTATGGGGCTGCCAGCTCGCCGTCTTATGGGGCTGCCGACGCACCGTCGTATGGGGCTGCCAGCTCGCCATCGTCGGGGGCTGCCGACGCGCCGTCGTATGGGACTGCCGACGCGCCGTCGTCGGGGGCTGCCAGTGCGCCGTCGTATGGGGCTGCCGACGCGCCGTCGTCGGGGGCTGCCGAAGCGCCGTCGTATGGGGCTGCTGGCGCGCCGTCCCCGTCATCGGGTGCCAGCGCTCCCGAGGCCGACGGGACAACATGAGGAGCTTTGTTAAATGTTTGGTGCTTTGGTGCCTAGGCTAAAGATTTTTGTACTTTCCATAGCAAATTTATGCCTTTTCGAATATTCAATAATCGATAATAGCAACGAAGATTATGATGGGCTTATTAAGCACAAGTACAAAACCTATTCAGATGAGTTTGGCCATTGAGTATCATTTGACCTTGACTTGGTTGATCTATTGTAATAGTGATTCTATCTTTTTTTTTGCGGTTTATTGTAATACTGATTTCAGACTTGAATGTACTTATACTTTTTGCAGTCATTTGCATGTACACATACTTGTGCACTTCTAAAAATATTATAAAAATATTTTTCATAACAAATCTAATTATACCATTTTCATCTCACCAATCTAAATATTTTTTTAATCTATTAATAGTCAAAGTTAGAAAAGCTTGACTACATATTTTCTAAAACATCATCTATTTTCTAACGGAGGTAGTAAAATTTAATGTATATACATATACGTGTTGGCTAAATCTTAGTTGTCTGAAATTTTTGCAAATATCAATCACCTAAAGTTATAGTATTAAAAGTGTGAAGTTTTAGAAAATTGCACACCACTTGGTCTAAAATTGCAGTATTTGAAAGTGTGCAACTTTAGTGAAAACTTAGTGTAATTTTTAGTTTGTATGTTATATATGGAGTGAGACGTAGATGAGATGATTGGATATTGATCCAAAGGTCTAAAAAGTGACTGAGATGTAAAAAAAATTCAGACAACTGATAAATAGACATTTCCATACATATATTGTAACATGTTTTAGTACTATGTCTTTATGTGGATCTTTTTTCATGAAATTCACAAGAACTCGAATCCTATCAGGCGCAGCCGAACGTAGGTCCATAAAATCCAATTCCCACTTCTTAAACCGATAATAACACTGCATATAGCATTACATTGACTTTTTACCCACTTTGATTTTTTTTGTTTGGATATAGTAACTAATTCACAGCATCTTCTAGGGTCTCCTCGATGGAAAGTTCTTAGTAAGTGCCGACTTGTACAGCAACAGTGTTGAGACAGACATGTCTTGAGTGTCATACACCGCCAAGTCTTTTTTTTTCTATATACTTGTTTGATTTATTGTTATATTTTGCCAACTCGAGTTAGCCGAGAGCAATTCCCTCCCAACCCCCACCAGCCTCCCTGTGGTGATGGCCTGTTTAATAGCATTAGGGAAGGGAAATGAGAGTTTAGAGGAGGGAGTTTGTTGAGGGACTAGACATGAGTGGTGTTTACAGCGTAATTTGGCTCAAGGATTTATTTGGTTGGCCAAATTGAATATTAGGTTTTGCTCGCAGTGTAATTTGGCTTTACGATTTATTCAGCTAGCCAAATTAGAATAATGGATTTACTTGTTATGGATTAACTCTTGAAGTGCAGGTCTGGGTACTCGCGTCCCGAGCAGTCCTTAGCTTCCCCGAGTACTCGCCACATCCCGAGTACGAAGGTACTCGTAGAAGTCCCCGAAGTCCCGAGCAGTCGGAGGCGTCCCCGAGCATTAATATCCCGAGTACTACGTCATCAAGTCTCGGGCAGTACTTCCGGGCATTCAACAGTGGTGACCCCGAGCGCTCGCGACCCCGAGCACCATCGACTCCGAGCGCTCGCGACCCCGAGCACCATTGACCCCGAGCGCTCGCGACCCCGAGCACTCATACTCGCGTTCCCGAGTACTAGCGGTCCCGAGCATTGGTAATTCCGAGTGCCAGCACGTCCGAGTATCGAGCACCCGGGCCCGTATCCCCGAGTACTGGCGTTCCCGAGTATTGGTAATTCCGAGTGCCAGCACGTCGTTCCCGAGTGCTGATGAGCCCGAGTACTCAATTCCCCGAGAAGGCACAAGTCGGACGGAGCCGAGTCCCAGCAGGATCAAGTCACGACGCAAGCAGGTCGATCCGTGGACAGACTGATACGACGAGTCCTTTATCACCAAGACTTATCCGGCACGGAGACTTAAGGAAAGAGTCTCAGAAAGGAAGAAATTGACTACGAATTCGGAAAGACTCTCGGTTCGTATGAAAGGATATCCCTTATCCGAGAAAGGAGTCCCGAGCGATGGAAAGTCATATGTATATTAGATCAGGATCCTTTAAATAAGGAAAGATTGTATATCTGTAATCAATTAGGATTAGGAGTCTTGATCTCCTACGGGAAGACCAGCCGCCCTATAAATATAAAGGGTGATGGCCGATTGAGAGACATCCAACAATCGACACAAATCAATCTATTACCTTTACCTTTACTTTTCTGTTCTAGTTTAGATCTTTATCGTTTTGCGCTGAAAAACGATCGGTTCTTCTGCACGTAAGCCAGAAGATCTTTGTTGCTTTGCTCGGAAAGCAATCGCTCGTCGTACGCGTAAGTACGATAGTTATCCTTTGTTGCTTTGCTCGAAAAGCATCCGTGTATCGCTCACGTGAGTGCGGTTGGCGACTCCACTTTACCTAGGTGTTTCACGGATCCAATTTCGTGCGAACACAATTGGCGACTCCGCTGGGAACGATTAGAGAAGATTATACAATGAATCCAGATTCCAAAGACGGAAGCATCGTCAATCCCGACAACGTCATCGCCGTCACGCTCGACGATCTATCTGAAGATGAGCGGCGAGAGATTGAACGACAACTCGAAGAAGAGCAGGCGGAACGACTCCGGCAAAAGTTGGCCGGCTACCAGAAGACGAGGAACGGCGTCATCAAAAAGGTAGTCGTGCCGAGTCCTTCTGCTGCGCTCAATACCGAGGTAAGTAAACCGACTTGCTCTGATGAAATTGCCCATCTAATTGACGTGTCGGTAGCCAGCAAATATGACATCGAGATGGACAAATCGGCACAAGCATTCGCTCGAGTAATAAATGACCGATTTGACGAGTTGAAAGAGCAGCTAGCGAAGGACGTACATAGTAGTTTGCAGGGTCAGGTTAGATCTACAGTCTTACAAGTCAATGATGAACATCGGAATAAACAGCCAATGTACCCTGACCATAACAGAGTCGATCATCGGGCATAAGTCGCCCCCGTGATCACGACTTCTGTCATTCCGACTTCGGCGCCCCAAAGTTCTTCCAACGACGACCGAAGTCTTAGCCTTAGCACAAACACCCCACAACCCTACTATCAAACAGTCACGTACAACACGCCACCTATCCCACCTCTCGACACCGGAGTTCCCCATGGGCCGGTCCCAGAAACATATTTCAACCCGCGACAAGCCCAACCTGGGTTGCCACAGCCGGCTTCGCGTACCCCACTCGCCGATATGAGCTTTAAGGATCAACTCGCCGGGGTACTCAGAGAACTCGGCGTACTACCAAAGGATGGGTCTCGTGCTTACCTAAAACCATACCCCGAGTGCTACGACACAACACCGTACCCCCGCGGGTTCAGAATCCCTGATTTTGTCAAATTCACAGGGGAGGATAATAGGTCGACTTTTGAACATGTAGGGCAATTCTTGGCACAAAGTAGTGAAGTCAGCACATCAGATATCTATAGAATAAAACTCTTTCCCTTGTCATTGTCAGGTACTGCCTTCACGTGGTTCAACTCACTTGCCCCTAGGTCTATTACGTCTTGGGCACAACTAGAACGGCAGTTCCATGATTACTTTTACGGGGGTGAGACCAAGCTTAGACTCTTCGATTTGACAATGGTCAGACAGAAGTACAATGAACCGGTTTGTGATTACATTAGAAGATTCAGAGAGGTTAAAAACCGGTGCTTTAGTTTAAATATAAACGAAAAAGATCTTGCCGACCTCGCTTTTTCGGGTTTGCTCGCCCATATTAAGGACAGGCTAGAGGGCCAAGAATTCCTAAGCATTAACCAAGTCGCTCAGAGGGCTGTAGCACAGGAGAACCGCGCTAAGGAAGTCAAACCGTATAGCCGGTTCGGGGATCCTAAGAGCAAAGCTAAAGAGAAGTCGGCAGTCAATACTCTAACATACGAAAACGGCTCAGACAGTGAGGACGACGCCGACATATGCATTGCCGAGTGGGTTCATACGCCCAAGTCGAGACCCTTTGTTTGTCCGGCCCTCAGGCCTACACCCACTCGGAAGGAGGAGATTCGGTACACTTTCGACATCAGCAAATGCGACAAGATTTTTGACATGCTCCTGCAGGGAAATATGATTAGAGTAAGGGAAGGGCACATGTTCCCATCGGCAGATGAATTGGGCAAGAGAGCATATTATAAGTGGCATAACTCTTTTTCTCATGCTACTAATGACTGCAATGTGTTTCGTCGACAGGTGTAATCGGCCATTAATGACGGACGATTGACGTTTGCCCAAAGTACCAAGATGAAACTTGACAGTGATCCTTTTCTAATCAACGTGATCGACTTGGAGAAGAAGAAAGTGTTAATTCGGTCAGATCAGGCCGAGTCGACAAAAGGGAAGAACGTCATCATTGATGACAATGCGGCTCCGAGAATGATCAAGCCGAGTCCCTCTCCTACTCCAGAAACGATCAACTCGAACTCTTCGCCGACTCCAAGGATGGTCAAGCCAAAGAATCTAGAAGTCGGCGTCTGGAAGGTTAATCGAGGGAAGAGTCAAGCCACGAAGTCAAAGTCGATGGTGAAACAGCTGCTGGATAAATATACGACCAACAATGTGTTCACTCGGCTTGGAGGAACCAAGCGCCCCAGGTCTCCTCCCCGAAGAGGTTTCGGTGGTCCCGAGTGCTGGCAGGAAGGTCCTTACGTACAACCACCATACCTCGCTACAGGTCCGGCATACTGGGGAGGCCCGCACGCTTTCTACCCACAGTGCCCTCCGTGGGGTTTCAACCCTTGGGCACCGCATCCGGCTGGGCCAATCGGCATGTTTCAGCTGAGTTGGATCCTGTCCGGGTCCGGGTTCAGAGAACAGCCCCACGGGAAAAGAATCCGGCTCGAGTCGAGAACCCGAGCGTGGAACCGACTCGCCACTCGGCGCAAGGCACCTGACGTACCAAGTCGGCTGGCGACCGCAAGGAAGGTCCAGGGGAGTAACTCGCCGACTAGGCAAGTTTGGGTACCAGTCGAGCGCGCCGAGTCCGAACCCGGAGACCACACAATGACCCAATCCGAGTCGGTCGGAGCAAGGATTGCCCGAGTCCCAGAGGGAAGTCGACCACAACGGTCAGCCGTGTTAATTAGCTCGCAAATTAACTCGGCTCCACCAGCGGGGACTCGGCATGTACGGTTCGGCACAGTACATGACTCGGACAGACCAGAGTCCAGCAATGCAGCAGGACCCGGCGCCCGGAAAGCAACCACTGAACCCGCGCCGAGTCAGCCGATTAAGAAGATCAAGGCGGTTGAGCCAGGAATAAAACCAAAGCCGCAATGGTGCCCCACAGGACTCACGCATTCTCAGAAGCGGAGGGTCCAGCGGCTGCGAGCGCTCGAGCTCAGGGAGGAGCTCATCGAGAAGAAGCGTGACGAATGGTTCAACCAAGCCAGACCAATGAAACCCGCAAAGACGACCTGGAAGGAGAAGCGCATTGCAAAGGAGGAAGATGATGCTGCCACCAATGATGTCGGGGAGATACCCGCCGACATGGACATCAATATGGTATTTGAGCTGCCCATTGAGTTCCGTGCTCCCGAGTCGGAAGTCGCAGAGCTCCTACTCGGACCTAGTACTGCTATATTTGAGAAGCCGGAGAGGCACGGACAGCATTTGAAGCCTCTATTCATCAAAGGCCACATAAATGGGAAACCTATCGGCCGTATGCTCGTTGACGGCGGCGCTGGAGTCAACATTATGCCACTGTCGGTGTTCTCCAAGTTAGGTCGAAAGGAGTCCGAATTGATGAAGACAAATATGGGACTCAGCGGGTTCTTAGGGGAGCTATCCGAGGCCAAAGGCATATTATCAGTAGAGCTCACAGTCGGAAGCAAAACTCTGCCGACTGCATTCTTCGTAGTCGACGTCAAAGGCCGATACAATGTGCTCTTGGGGCGAGATTGGATTCATGCCAATTGTTGCATCCCCTCTACCCTGCATCAGTGCTTAATCCAGTGGGTGGACGAGGATGTCGAGGTCATTGAGGCGGATAACTCAGCCTGCATCGCGTTGGCAGAGACTACGGTCGATTGGCAACACGGCGACATGAGTTGCTTGTCAGGCAGAGATTTGTCCGACTACGACTATGTCAGTATCGGCAAGGATGGGTTCGTACCGATACAGGCACAGCCGGCTTGTATAGCTTGGCTTAATGATTTGTCATTATAAATGGACAAGGAAGATAGTGTTAAGTGGCTACAAAAGCGCACCGAGGAGTATTGTTCGGGCAGGAACGATATGCATGAGACTATTGAAGATTTTGGCGACATGGAGAAACTCGGGCAAGGGTTCTCGTCGGCCGACCCGCTTGAGGAAGTCGATATTGGCGATGGAAGCACGCCGCGACCGACATTCATTAACGCCAATATGGAAGTCGGCCAGAAGGGAAAGGTATGTGTGCTACTCAAAGAATTCGTAGACTGCTTTGCTTGGAATTATACAGAGATGCCCGGGTTGAGTCGGAGCCTAGTCGAACATAAGCTGCCTATCAAGACTGGTTTCAGACCCCACAAGCAACCACCCAGGCGTTTTAACCCTAACTTGTACGATCGCATCAAAGAAGAAGTCGACCGACTGGTGAAGGCAGGGTTCATTCGGCCATGCAGGTATGCCGAGTGGATTTCAAATATTGTGCCAGTCGAGAAGAAGAATACCGGGAAGATTAGGGTATGTATAGACTTCAGGGACTTGAACAAGGCTACGCCTAAGGATGAGTATCCTATGCCTATAGCCGACATGTTGATAAATGACGCCTCTAGACACAAGGTACTCAGTTTCTTAGACGGCAATGCCGGGTATAATCAAATCTTTATGGCCGAAGAGGACATATTTAAAACTGCCTTTCGTTGCCCCGGTTTTGTCGGGTTATTTGAATGGGTTGTCATGACATTCGGTTTGAAGAACGCGGGCGCCACTTATCAGCGTGCCATGAATTTAATCTTTCATGATCTCTTAGGCATTGTGTTAGAAGTCTATATTGATGACATCGTCGTCAAGTCGGACGGCTGTAAGCACCATTTAGCCGACTTACGATTAGCCTTTGAAAGAATGCGTCGGTACGGGTTGAAGATGAACCCGCTCAAATGTGCTTTTGGAGTGTCGGCTGGTAAGTTTTTAGGTTTCATAATTCATGAGCAGGGTATAGAGATCGACCCTAAGAAAATAGAGGCCATCAAGAAATTGGAAGAGCCGACGTGCAAGAAAGATGTGCAGAGTTTGTTAGGAAAGATAAACTACCTAAGACGATTCATATCTAACCTGGCGGGGAAGATTGAATCGTTTGTTCCATTACTCCGTTTGAAACATGAAGCCAAGTTCGCTTGGGGGGCAGAGCAGCGAGATGCTTTCAACAGTATTAAGAGATACTTATCGAGTCCTCCAGTGCTTCGAGCACCCAAGTCGGGAGTTCCGTTCCGACTATACATTGCTGCACAAGATAAAGTACTCGGCGCGGTGTTAACTCAGGAAGTCGACAAGAAGGAGTACATCATCGCATATGTAAGTCACCGACTACTCGACACCGAAAGTCGGTACGTATTCATCGAGAAGCTATGCTTATGTTTATTTTACGCATGTGCCAAGTTCCGGCATTATCTGCTTTCGAGTACCTGTATAGTGTCGTGCCAAGTCGACGTGATTAAGTATATGTTGCAACAACCGATTCTTAGCGGACGAATCGGAAAATGGGCGTATGCCTTAATAGAGTATGATTTAACATATGAGTCGTTGCGTGCTACGAAAGGTCAAGTCGTCGCCGACTTCATTGTTGATCATCAGGTTAAGGATGAAGAAAATGTTAATTACGTTGGTATATGTCCATGGAAGCTTTATTTTGATGGATCGGTTTGCAGAAGTGGGCAAGGCATTGGTACTGTTTTGGTTTCACCACATAATGTTATCTATGAGTCATCGGTCCGGTTAGAATACCCTTGCACTAATAATCAGGCAGAATATGAAGCATTATTGTTTGGCTTGCAAAGCTTAGTAGATATGGGTATAAAAGACATAGATGCTTTTGGGGATTCATTGCTAATAGTTCAGCAAGTCAACGGCGAGTTTCAATGTTTTGATGGTCTGCTGAATAGTTACTTAGACCGATGTTTAGACATGGTCAAGCTCTTAGACACTTTTAATATTAGCCATGTGCCTAGAGAGGAGAACGCTAGAGCCAATTATTTGGCACAGCAAGCATCCGGGTACTAAGTCGGGAGAGGGAAGTTTTTCATATCTCGAAAGCCGATGCTCGTTGCTGTCGAAGGCCAGGCCGACTTGCTGGAAGTCGAGGCCGACTCGTGTAGATCCAGTACCGACTCGGGGGGCAACAGTTTAACACAAGCGGCCGAGTCGGTAAGCGGTTTGGAAGTCAATGATTGGAGGGCACCTTTAGTTAGTTATTTGAAAGATCCGAGTCGAACGAGAGATAGAAAAATTCGGCGGCAAGCTATAAAGTACACCTTGTTTAATGATGAGTTGTATCGCCGAACGATAGATGGAGTATTATTGAAATGCTTAGATCCCAACCAGTCAAAGGTAGCTATGGGAGAAGTGCATGAAGGGATATGCGGAACACATCAGTCGGCTCCCAAGATGTAGTGGTTATTGAAGAGGGCAGGATTCTATTGGCCGACTATGTTAGAAGACTGTTTCTGTTATTATAGAGGATGTGAAGCATGTCAGAAGTTCGGGAACATACAATTGGTACCCGCGGCTAGGATGAACCCTATTATAAAGCCGTGGCCGTTTAGAGGATGGGGTTTAGACTTCATTGGGCAAATACATCCTGCTTCGTCTAAAGGTCATTGCTTCGTCCTTGTAGCAACAGATTACTTTACCAAGTGGACTGAAGCAGTTCCTTTGAGAAATATGACCCATAAGGAAGTGATTAGCTTCGTTCTAGAGCATATCATTCATAGGTTCGGCATCCCTCAAACTCTAACAACTGATCAGGGTGCATCCTTTATGTCCCACCAATTTAGTGAGTTTGCCGAGTCCTTTGGGGTCAAGTTGTTGAACTCGTCGCCCTACTATGCGCAAGCTAATGGACAGGCGAGTCTAGCAATAAGACTTTGATCAAGTTAATAAAGAAGAAAATTGAGGAACATCCGAGGAGGTGGCATGAAGTCCTTTCGGAAGCACTATGGGCCCATCGAATATCTAAGCATGGGGCAACCCGAGTGACGCCATTCGAGTTAGTATATGAGCAGGAGGCAGTGTTACCCGTGGAAGTTAGATTACAAGCTCTTAGAATAGCCAGGCAAAACGACTTGTCGGCTGAAGATTATAGCCACTTGATGATAGATAAGATAGACGACGTTTCGGAAGAAAGGTTGAAAGCCTTACGAGAAATCGAAAAGGAGAAGTTGAGAGTTGCTAAGGCTTACAATAAAAGAGTAAAGGAAAAATCATTTCAAATAGGAGATCTAGTATGGAAGACGATTTTACCTATTGGAACTCGGAACAACAAATTCGGCAAATAGTCGCCGAGTTGGGAGGGTCCGTATAAGGTCGTCGAGATCGTCCCTGGGAATTCTTACTTTGTGGAATCTTTGCAAGGGGAGGAGTTACCTAAGGCTCTTAATGGGAAATATCTGAAAAGATATTACCCGAGTGTGTGGCAAGAAGCTTAACAAAATCTATGGCCGATATGTCCTTTATAAGTATCGCCTTGAGCAATGGTGTAGTCCACGGTGTTTTTGGTAAATACAATTATACCAAAAAGCAGGGGGGCATGTGTTTACAGCGTAATTTGGCTCAAGGATTTATTTGGTTGGCCAAATTGAATATTAGGTTTTGCTCGCAGTGTAATTTGGCTTTACGATTTATTCAGCTAGCCAAATTAGAATAATGGATTTACTGGTTATGGATTAACTCTTGAAGTGCAGGTCTGGGTACTCGCGTCCCGAGCAGTCCTTAGTTTCCCCGAATACTTGCCACATCCCGAGTACGAAGATACTCGCAGAAGTCCCCGAAGTCCCGAGCAGTCGGAGGCGTCCCCGAGCATTAATATCCGAGTACTACGTCATCAAGTCTCGGGCAGTACTTCCGGGCATTCAACAGTGGCGACCCCGAGCGCTCGCGACCCCGAGCACCATCGACTCCGAGCGCTCGCGACCCCGAGCACCGTCGACCCCGAGCGCTCGCGACCCTGAGCACTCGTACTCGCGTTCCCGAGTACTAGCGGTCCCGAGCATTGGTAATTCCGAGTGCCAGCACGTCCGAGTATCGAGCACCCGGGCCCGTGTCCCCGAGTACTGGCGTTCCCGAGTATTGGTAATTCCGAGTGCCAGCACGTCGTTCCCGAGTGCTGATGAGCCCGAGTACTCAATGCCCCGAGAAGGCACAAGTCGGACGGAGCCGAGTCCCAGCAGGATCAAGTCACGACGCAAGCAGGTCGATCCGTGGACAGACTGATACGACGAGTCCTTTATCACCAAGACTTATCCGGCACGGAGACTTAGGGAAAGAGTCTCAGAAAGGAAGGAATTGACTACGAATTCGGAAAGACTCTCGGTTCGTATGAAAGGATATCCCTTATCCGAGAAAGGAGTCCCGAGCGATGGAAAGTCATATGTATATTAGATCAGGATCCTTTAAATAAGGAAAGATTGTATATCTGTAATCAATTAGGATTAGGAGTCTTGATCTCCTACGGGAAGACCAGCCGCCCTATAAATATAAAGGGTGATGGCCGATTGAGAGACATCCAACAATCGACACAAATCAATCTATTACCTTTACCTTTACTTTTCTGTTCTAGTTTAGATCTTTATCGTTTTGCGCTGAAAAACGATCGGTTCTTCTGCACGTAAGCCAGACGATCTTTGTTGCTTTGCTCGGAAAGCAATCGCTCGTCGTACGCGTAAGTACGATAGTTATCCTTTGTTGCTTTGCTCGAAAAGCATCCGTGTATCGCACACGTAAGTGCGGTTGGCGACTCCACTTTACCTAGGTGTTTCACGGATCCAATTTCGTGCGAACAAGTGGTTCATTTTTAGTTCTAATCCCTTGTTTGGTATATGATGAGAATTACTAGTGAAAATTAAAGAGAGAATTTTCTTCTCCTGTTTGGTTTTATAGTGAGAAATTATGAGGAATAAGCTTAGAGAGGATAACATAAGTTATGATGAAAGACTAAGATGTTTTCTTGAGAGCAATTCGCTCTCAATTCCTGCCCCCTCCCTAATACTAAAATGGTGGGATTTAGACCTCAATTCTCATGTGAAAGTGCATCTAGACCCCTAAATAGATCTTGGTGATTAATGACAGACGATTAAGTAACTAATGTGAACCTGAAGTGTGTAAGCGTGTGTTAGTCCCACACGTGAAATCCAACCAATAGTGGCAATCCCTACATAGATGAAAAGAGAAACGGTGGAGCTCAAAAGTGCTTTAGACCTCATTTTGTAGATTTTAGTGACTTGATAAATCACATTGAATATAGAAAAGGCTGTAGTATAAAGAGGAATGTTCTTAAAGGGTTGGCCTAATGTTTTAGTGCTTAAAATGCTTCTCATCTCATGTATGTATATGGATCATCTACTCAAAAACCCTAAAATTTTAATCTAGAAGCCACTTTAATCAAAATCATGAAACCAACTTCACCCAATTGTCATCCTAATATTTTTTATAAGTTCCAAATACCTCTGGGAAGCACTAAATTTTTTGCAAGTCAATTGAAATTGAATTGCATATTTAAATAAATGTTTTTCCCAAATACTTTTAAATAGACATAATTTGAATACCTTAGTTAAGAAAATTTCTTGTTGTAAAGTTTTTATCCAATTTTATACTTGAGAGTTATTTACCCGACTCAGCTCAAATATGAACTTTTCAAAAATATTAGAAAATTATTTGAACCACCTATGGTTCAAACCCTATTTTGGACAATTTGGCATTTATATTTAAATGATAGTCTAAAATAAATTATTTTATTCTGAGAAAATTTGTGGAGGATATATATGTCCGAAAAATCCATCATATTTTTAGAAATTTTGGAAACAAGGTTTGACCCTATTTGAGCCAACCCCAGAACTAAACAGAAAATAAAACTAAAAGGAAAAAAGAAAACAGAAAAGAACTCTTACCTAGCTGGGATGGCCACGGCCCAATTCTCCAGCGCACATGGGCTGAAGCCCACCTTGAGCTGCCTATGTTGTGCCCACGCCTTTTCCCCTTCTTGTTTTCCAGGAGCGAAGGCGCCCCTAGCTGATGCACCCACTACTCCGTCTCCCCTACCGCTGACTAGTGGAGCCCACTGGTCAGGGTTCTTCTCTCACGCGGCGGAACATGTGCCGCTCTCCTTTAGTGCTGGCATGAGTAGACGCCATGCACGCCTGCCCCATGTGAGCATCGCGGTTCATGCCATTAATCCAACATGTGCCGAAGGATCCCGTGCCGCCACGTCGAGATCCACATGCATGTGTGACGGTGGGATCCCCTCCGGGTAGGCCCAAGACAAGAAGTCAGCCCAGCAGGCCTAAGGAGGCCTAAGTCTGCTCCAGGAGGCCCACTCGGCTGACCGGGTCTCATAAAGTCCACTCGGCTGAAGCATCAGAACACCATCAAGACAGGCGTTACAATGCCATCAATGGAGCGTTACCACGGTGCACTTATCAGGAGTTATGGCGTATATTCAATGTGCCGTTACCACGACGCGGCCGACTTGGCAGTTGTAAACCCTAGCTTCGCCAGCCCTATATAAGGCGAAGTTAGGGCCCCAGAATGGGGGTCGGTTTTTTCTCATTTTCCCACACTTGTACGCACTACGCGCTACTGTAAAATCTCTCATACGAGACTAGAAAACATCCAGCAGGAGTAGGGTATTACCTCTGCCATAGAGGGCCTGAACCTGGGTAAATCTTGTGTGAACCCGTTCCTGGATCATCCTCTTGCACCCCCAAAATCCTACATAAAAATGTATATTGCCGCGAAATCCCCGCGACAGTTGGCGTGCCAGGTAGGGGAGGCGTCTGCTGGAGTTGTGATCCAGGCGGGATCTTCTCCGGCCACCGGCAGCAGGCTCGTATCCGATGGCACTGTAGGACACCCGGCCTCCGCCGTGTTCCCTGTTGGCGTGGCGTTCTCCTTTGGGAGCATGTGCTTCCTGGCCGACGCTTTTGGCTAGTTGCACCTCTAGGATCCGGTTTCCCGCTCTGTGGCGGAGCCGGCGCCCAGGCACCCCCTGGGATCTTCACCAACCCCATGCCACGGCGGGGTGAATTCCCAGCTCGTCGGCATGGTCGGCACTGACTCGCTCCTACCCGTCTTGGATTCCGAATCCGACGGGTACGAAAGTTCACACAGCTACGCCTCTACGGCAGAGGTGTACATGGTCACACCCGGTACCACTGATGTCGCAGGCACGTTAGGCGCGTCAGCCAGGGCGATGGACGAGCTCTTGCGCACGCCCATTGCAGGCCAGTCGAATGCGGAGAGGGCCATGGAGGCGTCTCGGCAAGCCATCCTGGCTGAGCGGGATCGCGTCGACCGAGAGAAGGCAGCTCTCGAGGCGTGAGAACGGACGGGGCCCTGGCTAACGAGTCGTGCCGGTGCCCACACCGGACCACTTCATTGACTATTCAGAGGAGCCGCATCGTCCGCAACTCCTTGGGTCGGGAACAGGACGGCATCCCGGTCTACCATACTCCGGCTCAGAACCTCATCGTGGCTGCCGCGCTCGCCAACTCGCTTCCGCCGCCAACGGATGGCCCTACTGCGGAGACCTACCGCCGAGTCGTCACTCTGATGAAAACGGCGGTGGAACAACAGAATGAGGCCACTTCGTCGTGCGACCGGCTGGCATCCAGGTCCACGCGGAGTCAGCCTTCAGTGGCTCCGAGCCGCCCAATCACCATAGGCTCGTCACAACCGAATCGCTCCACTAACCGACGCCCCGACACCCACGAGGAGATCAACCGGATCCACGCGGAGCGACGTCGAGCCGGCTCCCTTGATGTTGGCGCGCGCGACGCGCGGGACGACATCGAGGGGATCCGAGCGGCTAGAGCACGTGCTCAACGTCGGGGCCCCGAGGTTGAGCAGCCGACTGGCTCAGCTTCTATCGGCCCGCTCTGCTTTAGCAGACGAATCCGCACTGAACCGTTCCCGGATCACCAATGGCGTCGACAAGTATGACGGCACAGCCAAGCCAGAAACTTGGCGTGCCGACTACCTTGTGGTATGCAACATCGGTGGGGGCAACGAGCGCGTCGCCCTCCGCAGCCTTCCCCTGATGCTCGAGGGCTCGGCGTGGGCGTGGCTTAACAGCTTGCCCGAAGACAGCATCTACGACTGGAGGGATCTCCAGGAGGCTTTCGTGAAAAACTTCGAGGGCACGTACAAGCAGCCGGGGAACGCGCAGAACCTCTGGCTCTGTGTCCAAGAGAAAGGGGAGTCGGTCAGAGACTACATCCAGCGCTGGACTCGGCTCCACAACTCCATCGAGAATATCTCTGAGATTCAAGCTATTCAGGCCTTCTCTCAGGGAGTCAAGTACGAGCTCCTGAAGCACAAGTTGGCCAGGTCCAACATTCAAACCATGGGCCGACTCATGGAAGTTGCTAGCAAATACGCTACTGGCGAGGAGGCCATGCATTATGAGGACAAAGGCAAGTCGAAAGCCGAGTTCTCGGGGCGCAAGGACCGTGCCGACTCGAGCCGGAAGCACGTAGGAAACCGCCCTCAGAAGTGCAAATCTGGCGACAGAGACGGGGTCAGCGGAGCTGATCTGGTCGCGGCTGCTGAGCGCGGTAACCAACGCGGCGACGGCAGTCGCAAGAAGGACCGCCTGTGGCAACAACGCAAGGCACCAAGCCTAACTTTCGAGGAGATCTTGGACAAGCCCTGCTCGTTCCACAGCACCGCCGAGTACCAGGCGGGTCACTCAACCAGGGAGTGTAGTTTCCTAAAATGCCTCCGGGCGGAGAAATTGCCTGCCTCTGATGCTGGCGGCGAGGGTGGCCCAGTTGCGGGCGATGGCGCACCACAGTATCCTCCGCGGAAGGGCGTCCTCATGATTTTTGAGGGACTCGATTCCAAAAGGAATCGGAAGCTCCGGAACCACGAGATAAATGCGACGGTCCCAGCGATTCCCCAGTGGCTGGACTGGTCAGAGACGCCAGTCGGTTTCGACCGCTCTGATCACCCGGATTGCGTCCTGCATCCAGGCAAGCACGCCCTGGTGGTGGATCCGCAAGTCGGCGGCTTCAAGCTTCGCAAGGTCCTTATGGATGGTGGAAGCAGCATTAACATCATCTACGCCGACACCTTGAAAAGGATGCAGGTCCCGGAGTCCCAACTTCGTCCCAGCAGCACAACTTTTCATGGGGTTGTGCCGGGGATGTACGCCAAGCCCCTGGGCCAGATCGCTTTGGAGGTCGTGTTCGGCGAGCTGGACAACTTCCGAGTCGAAACGCTCACCTTTGAAGTCGTCGACTTCAAGAGCGCCTACCATGCCATCTTCTGCCCCCCCCGCCTACGTCAAGTTCATGGCTAGGCCGTGCTATGTCTACCTCAAACTCAAGATGCCGGGCCCTAAGGGGGTCATCACCATCACCGGTGACTTCGAGCGCTCCAACGAGTGCGATGTCGCCAGTGCGGACATCGCCGAGTCCCTAATCGCGGCAGAAGAGCTGGAGGTCATCAGGAAGTTCGTCGACCTCGAGCAGGCTCCGCCATGCAAGAAGGCAGTAACCGAGTCCGCCTTCCAGTCGGCCAAGGACACTAAGAAGGTCCAGGTCCACCCTGACGACTCGTCCAAGACAGTCCAGATCGGGTCTGACCTTGAGGCCAAATAGGAAGGCGCGCTCGTCGACTTCCTTCGTGAGAATTGGAACATCTTTGCGTGGAAGTCAGCTGACATGCCGGGAGTTCCAAGGAAGTTCGCCGAGCACTCCCTCAACGTTGCCAAAGACGCGAAGCCGGTCAAGCAGTACCTTCGTCGCTTTGCCGAAGACAGGCGCAAAGCCATCGGAGAAGAGATCGCCCGACTCCTCGTAGCCAGCTTCATCAAGGAAGTTCTTCACCCGGACTGGTTGGCAAATCCAGTTCTGGTTCTTAAGAAGAATAAGACTTGGCGCATGTGTGTCGACTACACATCCCTGAACAAGGCATGCCCCAAGGATCCATTCGCACTGCCTCGTATCGATCAAGTAGTTGACTCTACGACTGGTTGTGAGCATTTGTGTTTTCTAGATGCCTATTCTGGATATCACCAGATTGAGATGAAAGAATCAGATCAAATAAAGACTTCTTTTATTACCCCGTTTGGGGCTTATTGCTATATCACCATGCCTTTTGGTTTGAAAAATGCTGGAGCTACATACCAGCGATGTATGCAGAAGTGTTTGCATGACCAGATAGGCAGGAATGTTCAAGCCTACGTCGGTGACACCAAGGTGAAGACGAAGAAGGGCGCGGATCTCCTAACCGACTTGGTGGAAACCTTCGCCAATCTTAGGCGCTTCGACATGAAGCTCAACCCGGAGAAGTGTGTCTTCAGAGTCCCTTCAGGAAAGCTACTCGGTTTCATCGTTTCCAAATGAGGAATCGAGGCGAACCCGGACAAGCTTGATGCCATCCTCAAGATGGGCAAGCCGAAGGACCTGAAGGCTGTCCAGCGGCTGACCGGGTGCGTGGCTGCACTCAGTTGGTTTATCTCCCGACTCGGTGAGAAGGCTTTGCCTTTTTACCGACTCCTCAAGAAATCTGACTCCTTCGAGTGGACCGGTGAAGCCCAGAAAGCCTTTGACGACCTCAAGCGCCTGCTGTCTACACCTCCAGTTCTTGTTGCACCGATGGAAAGGGAGCCCATGCTGCTCTACATCTCGGCCACCAACCAGGTGGTCAGCGTCGTCCTAGTGGTGGAACGCGCTGAAAAAGGCCGAGTGCAGAAGGTGCAGCGACTCGTCTATTATGTCAGCGAGGTCCTCTCCGAGTCGAAACAGCGCTACTCGCACTACTAGCAACTCGTCTACGGCGTGTTTATGGCAATGCAGAAGTTGATTCACTACTTTCAAGCCCACTCGGTTACCGTGGTCGGCCACGCCCTTTTGTCAGACATCATCAACAACAGGGACGTATCGCTAAGTGGGCGATCGAGCTCATGCCTCACGACATCAACTCTCGCCGACTTCATCGTCGAATGGACTGAAACCCAGTCCCTCCCGCCCCAAGTGCACTCGGAGCACTAGGTCATGTACTTCAATGGCTCGAAGATGCTCGCGGGCACGGGGGCTGGAGTTGTCCTCATTTCCCCCAAAGGCGACAAGTTCAACTATGTGCTCCAGATCCACTTCACAGCATCCAACAATGTCGCGGAGTACGAGGCGCTACTGCATGGCCTGCGCATAGCCGTCTCACTCGGCATCCGCCGACTCCTATGTCACGGAGACTTGGATCTAGTGGTGCAGCAGGTGATGAAGACGTGGGACGCCAAGGACCCCATCATGGCAGCGTATTGCGCTGTCGTGTGCCGACTCGAAGGCCAGTTCGAAAGCCTTGAGCTTCACCACGTTCGCTGGGCTGACAACGAGGCGGCTGACTCCCTCGCCAGGATTGGCTCCCCTCGTGACAAGATGGAGTCGACAACCGAATCATCCGAATCCGGGCCCCAAGAGTTTGGAGCGGCTGACTCGGCCCAGGAAGGCGTCCTAGCCGTCATCCCACTCTGGACTCAGCCTTTCCTCGCTTACCTCTTGAGGAAGGAGCTCCCCGAGGATCAGACTGAGGCGCGTCGCATCGTGCGCCGCGCTCGAGCCTACATCACCATCAACGGCGAGCTCTACAAGTGCATCACCACCGGAGTGTTTCAAAAGTGCATCTCGTCGGAAGAGGGCAGAGCAGTACTTGACGAAATCCACTCGGGAACCTGTGGCCACCACGCTTTGTCACGGGCACTCGTCGCCAAGGCCTTCCGCCATGGTTTTTTCTGGCTCACTGCTCACACCGATGTGGATGAGCTCGTTCGCACTTGCGATGGCTGTCAGAGGTAAGCCCGCCAATCACACAAGCCGGCTACCGCGCTCAAGATAATCCCCCATCAAATGGCCCTTTGCCGTGTGGGGACTCGACATGGTGGGCCCGCTCAAGAAAGCGCGAGGAGGATTCACCCACCTCCTTGTGGCGGTGGACAAATTCACCAGGTGGATTGAGGCCAAGCCCATCATGAAACTCGATGGTCCGACTGCAGTCAATTTCATGAAGGGGGTCGTCTTCCGATTCGGCATCCCCCACAGTATCATCACCGACAACGGCAAGAACTTCACGGCTTAAGTCTTCCGCCAGTTCTGTCAGAACCACGGCATCCGAATCGACTACGCCTCGGTGGCCCATCCACAGTCCAACAGGCAGGTCGTGCGTTCCAATGCACTCATTCTCCAAGGCATCAAGCCCCGCTTGCTGGTTCCTTTGCAGAGGGCCGCCGACTGCTGGATTGACGAGCTCCCCTCCGTCCTCTGGAGTTTAAGGACTACTCCTAACCGGTCGACTGGCTACACACCTTTCTTCATGGTCTATGGGGCTGAAGCTATCCTGCCGAGTGACATCCTCCACAACTCCCTGCGAGTCGCCGCATATGTGGAAGCTGATGCTGAGTCGGCAAGACAAGACGACCTGGACCTCCTTGAGGAAGCATGGGAGCTCACTCTTTCCCGCTCGGCTGTATACCAGCAGAAGTTACGCCGTTACCACAGCCGCCAAGTGCGAGGCCGAGCCTTCAATGTAGGTGACTTGGTCTGCCGACTCATTCAGGACAAGGTAGGCATACACAAGCTTTCCCCGCCGTGGGAATGCCCGTTCATCATCCACCAAGTACTTCACAATGGCGCCTACTGACTAGAGGACCCGGCATCAGGAGAAATCACTGAGCGAACTTGGAACATTGCCCAGCTGCGTCCCTTCTTCACTTAAAATTCTGTAATTTCAATTATTTATAGTTTGATCATGAATAAAAATTTCTTCTCCACTCAATCTTGAGTCGGTCTCATTTTGTTTATGATCTAACTATTAAACCAGTTGTTTTCCCTCGGGCAACCCCCAGGGGCTACATCAAACAACCGAGTGGGTTGACTCCTCCGGGCAACCCCCGGGGGCTACCTCATTCCACCCACTTGGTGCGTTGCCAGTCGGCACGCGTCCCGACTCCTCTAAAATTTGCTTCTCCGTGAACATCTAAGTAGTTGTGTACAGCACCTAAGGCCCACTCTTCGTCCCCAATTACAGTCGCAACCCGGCTGTCCGGTTGGCAAGAGCAAGAGCTAAAGGTCGGCTTGCACACGAAAAGACTTAACACAGAAACAAACTCAGACGAGCAAAATAACTTGGCATTTCATTGCAAAATGTCTTAAGTCTTTTACAGCATTTTCACTCAGCATACTGAGGATTAATACAAAATGTTTATTCTTTTTTTGGCGCCGCCTCCACACGCTCCTCCATGTCGGTGAACTCGGCAATCCGGCTGGTGGCACGGCGGACTTGGGGCAACAGCTCCACAGGGTTGACCGGCTCGCCCTCCGCGTTGAGTGGAGCCCCAGAGGAGATCTTGTCGACGTCCGCGTCGGGATGATGCGCTAGGACCATCTCTAGTGCCATGCTAGCTCCTGATTGCGCCGCCGACTGCTTCCACTCGTCCACCTCCACCGAGCCTTGTGCAAGCTTGTCGGCGAGGGCAAAGATGGAGGCGCTCGGCTCCTCGTTGGGCCACAAGGTGGCACAGAGGTCCTGCGACGCCGTGTTCATGTTCTGCACCAAGCTCTTAACTTGGAGCAGTCAGTCCTCTAGCGTGACGACACAACTGGTCATCGCCTCGGGCATCCAGAAGGCTTCGAGCGCCGTCTCAGCTGGGTTGGCCAATGCTTGCAGTCGGAGGGCAGCTCGTTTGGCGTGCTCGTCCGACTCTGGGCACGCATCTGGGCATAGATTATTACAGGGAAACCGACAAGGAAGTATACGCGGAAGAAGCAGGTGAAGGACTCAGAAACTTACCGAGTAAGGCCTCATTGGTGGCTTTGAGCTGCCCCAGAAGCTCCGCTTCGCGCTTCTGGCACTCGACAATGGCGGCCTCGTGCTGACTCTGCGACTCGGTCAACTTCAAGTCGAAGCAGTCGACTTGCTTCAGCAGCTCGCGGTTCATGGCATTGAGCTTCTCGTATTGGTCCACCAGCTGCTGGTGCTCCGACTGCAACAAGACGGCAGTCTTCATGTCCTCACGGGCCCGTTTGAGCTTGTCATGGAGCTCGGCCTCCCGTGCGTCGATCATCTCTCTCGCCCTCTCCATTGAGATGGAAGCCTTCAATTTTGCCCGAAGGCAGGCGTTTTCAGCCTCGACGTCTTCTGACTCATAAAGATTAAAACCAGCAAAATCTCGAAGCGCGCTTATTCCGAAAGGGTTGCGATTCGGATACTTACTTCCTGCGGTGGCGAGCTTTTCCTCGAGCAGCCGACTCCGGGCCCTTTCATTGGCCAGTGCCTTCTCAAGGGAGACGTTCCTCTCCATGAGGGCCTGGCTGTTGCCGCTGAGTCGGACCACCACCTGGGCAAAAGGAAGATTCCGAGTCAGTAAGTCTCAAGCCAACTCAAACAGTCGACCAGAGATCCAGGGGGCTACACCCACTGGGTGCACTGATTGTGCCCCCAGCATTAAAATAAAAAGAGGAGCGAAGAGGACTTACTCTGACGGAGTGCTCCAAAACGCTGGCCGAGTTTGCCAGCGTGCTGGCCGTGTCCACTAACTCCCTCAGCTTGGCGCCAAGGGCAGCAACCCATTGCGTGGCCTCCTGCGCCGCCGCACACTCCTCCGCGCTGTGGCTTGGAGGCATGAGCTGCGCGACGGGAGAGCGGGGCCACTCGGCAGACCGAGTGCCGTTCCTCCCATCGCAGGCGAGGCGACCGGCGCATGGCTTTGCTCCACTAGCGAGGAATCGGTGGCTGCGGCCCTCATGACGGTGACGGTAGAGCAGCCGGTGGTGGACTGGCCCTAGACCCTGTCCGCCGGCTCGGTGGAGTCGGCGCCAGCCGTGACTGTCAGCGCCGGGTTCGGCTCCAAGGACGGCCCGCTTGCTGGAGTTGGCGGGGGCTGCGGGGCATCAGCCGGAACCACGGTTGGCCCGGCTCCCACGCTCGACTCTGATGCCTCCGTTGCGGGAGCAGCGGGCGGTTGCACGGCGGGTGCAACCACTGCTGGAGCCGGGAGAACCGACTCCGTCTGTTGAACGGGAGTCGGCGCCGTGGCCGCGTCGGGCTGGAGGCCTCCTTTGTCAGAGAGCTACCTCTGGACGCTGCGGTGACAAAACCCCACACCGACTTCAGCATGACCGTAAAGTTCGACCGAAATATGAAAGACAAACAAAAAAGCGACGTACCTGGTGGTCATGGGAATCACTTTCACCACGGTCTTCTTCTTCAGTCTTCCCGGGGCGGCCAGAGCCCCGGAGGAGGTAGGAGGTGTCGACTAGGCCGCAGCCGGCGTAGAAGCGTGGATGGCAGCCTATGCCGCGGGGCTGGCGGTTTCAGCCCACGCTCGCTTGGAGGCCGACTCCGTCTGCACCGACTCCTCTAACACCCGTGAAGCTCTGGAGTCGGAAGCGTCGTCCGCTCGCCCCCGCTTCAGAGCTGGAGAAGCCGAGGGCTCGACCTCCCGGGTCTCGTCACCCGAGTCCCCGCCCTCAGGGGCTTCTTCATCGACTTCCACGTCGTCCAAGACTCCTGGAGCTGGATTTTGCTCGGGGAGGGGTGGCATGGAGTTCAAGTTCAGAAGAGGCTGCGGCAAGAGGGACTCGGACTCAGAAGAGAGCACAAGACAAAAAATGTGAAGAAGCTGACTCGGAAGGCAAAGAACTTACGGTGGACGGAGGATTGGCAGCAGAAAAGGGCACCATGCGCGGCACCCTGTTGAGGGCAGAGCGCTCTTTGGTCAAGTTCTTCAGGAGCTCCATGAAGACTTGGTCTGAGAGCTCCTCAGCCGATGTCCTAGTCGGGTCGGAAGCACCCGAGTACTCCCACATCGGGTGCTGCCTGGCTTGAAGCGGCTGGATCCGCCGACTCAACCAGGTGATAATGAGGTCGATGCCTGTGAGCCCTTTCTCCTAGAGCCGTTGGATTCTCCTCAGAAGATGCTCGACCTCGGGCATCTCCGCGTTGGACGGTTTGGCACCCCAATGCTTCTGCCACACGGGGGGACCCTCGACGTACTTGGGGAGCCCTTCCTGTGCACTCGACGTGCGCTCGTCGGGGCAGTAGAACCACCCGTCTTGCCACTTCCTCACGGTGTCAGGAAGTTGCAGCTTGAAGTACTTTGTGCCGGATTTGACTTGGATGCCGGCTCCCCCGCAAATGGACAGGCGCTCGTCGGCCTTGATCGGCTACGCCTTCACCACGAAAATCTTCTTCCACAACCCCCAATGGGGCCGAGTCCCCAAGAAGCATTCGCACAGCGTGATGAAACACGCGATGTGCAGAATGCCGTTGGGGTTCAGGTGGTGGAGTTGAAGGCCGTAGAAGAAGAGCAACCCGCGCACGAAGTCATGAGGGGGCAGCGACAGGCCCCGCTCGATGAACGGGATGAGTAGCACCCGTTCATGCTCGTGCGGGGCGGGTTTCTCCTGTCAATACGGTGCCCTCCAGTTGCTGACCCCCCCGCGGTGGGAGCATTCCCTCGCCAGCGAGGCCCGATAGGATCTGGTCGATCACCACCGACGGGACCCCGTCGCCCTTTTCCACCCGTCGGGAGGGGCGGCGGCGGAGGCGGAGGAGGTGTCGCTCTTCTTGCTCTTGCCGGCGCGAGACATGGTCGAGGTTGATGGGAGCGAGCGGAAGTTCTTTGAAAGCAGAGATGGAAGCAATGCGCGGCGGCGGTCTCCGGTGGCTTGCGGTGGCGTGTGCGAGGAAAACGAAGAAGCAGATGGGAACCGCTCCCCTCAGTGCCTGCCTTTATATGAGAGGAAGGTGAACCGATTCCGCTGATAGTGCACTACATGTGGCCACGAAGCGCTGCGGCAATTATCGTGGCCCGGCACTCCAAGCGCCCCGTCCACTCTACTGAGAGCATTAATGCGGCAACTGATGAGACAAATAGCTTCCGCATGACGTCACTCGCAGTTGCGACGCTTCATGTGACTGTGGGCCAGCCTTGACCGGGTTCGGCAGGACCCGGCGATGTCACACACGGTCGCTGAACTGGCTGAGAGTCGGACTCGGCCCACTGCGCCACAGCACAAAGGCTGCGCTGACTCCACCAAGCAGCATGAGGCAGCCCGAGGCGCACCGGCTGCGCACACACGGAAGTAGACCAGCTCTGCAAACGGGTGTCGATGACCGGCCCAACAGGGTTCGCAGGTCACTCGGCAACACCTAAGCTAAGGACGGACTCGGCACCCCCAGTGGCACAAGTTGGACTCTAACTTGGGACCAAATGCCGAAGTCCGAAGACTCGATTCTGAAGCTAAATATCGAAAACGTTCCCCTTCGGGCACAAGCTGGCAACGATCAACTCGGATAAGCCCAGACGCTGTTCGAATTCACTTGGAATTCATGATACGCCTCCTATCGGGCCACCAGCCAACTCCCCTAGTAGGGAAATGTGGGTATCACTGAGACTTTTTCCGTTATTAGCTCAAACCTAACCTTTTCAGGTACTTCGAGAATCCATCAGGGTCTCTTTGCAGACGACTCGGAGGCACGCGCAGCTCGCCCTCCAGACGGCGCCTGCATCAAGACCCTGAAGCCCTCGGGGGCTACTGACGGTGGGATCCCCTCCGGGTAGGCCCAAGACAAGGAGTCGGCCTAGTAGGCCTAAGGAGGCCCAAGTCTGCTCCAGGAGGCCCACTCGGCTGACTGGGTCTCATAAAGTCCACGCGGCTGAAGCGTCAGAACACCATCAAGACAGGCGTTACAATGCCATCAATGGAGCGTTACCACGGTGCACTTATCAGGAGTTATGGCGTATATTCAGTGTGCCGTTACCACAACTCGGCCGACTCGGCAGTTGTAAACCCTAGCTTCGCTAGCCCTATATAAGGCGAGGTTAGGGTCCCAGAATGGGGGTCGGTTTTTTCTCATTTTCCCAACACTTGTACGCACTACGCGCTACTGTATAAAATCTCTCATACGAGACTAGAAAACATCCAACAGGAGTAGGGTATTACCTCTGCCATAGAGGGCCTGAACCTGGGTAAATCTCGTGTGAACCTGTTCCTGGATCATCCTCTTGCGCCCCCCAAATCCTACATAAAAATGTATATTGCCGTGAAATCCCCGCGACAATGTGGCTTCCTCTCGGTCACGAACATGATGCCTTACCTACCTGTCCTTTTGCCCCCTTTCCGTTTCCTCTGAAGCCCTCGGCCATTTCCTCTTCCTAACCTCGCAGCGGAGCACTAATCTCCATCCTATTCCTTTGAGAAATGCTAGGGCTCACCACGGATCCGATGACTAGGAAGGTCTCAGAGCTCGCTACCATGGAGATCTGCCAAAGATCCATTTTCATCGTTGGCGGGAGAAGCTACCCTATCTTCTCTAACTTTGGCTGTTAATTTCATAGCCTCTCCTGGAGCTCATTTATACACCTTCTTTTCTGGTTTGATCCAGTGTGTAGCACGCGATTCTCCTTCTTTCCTATGTCCGATGAGGCACCACCGTGATGGTGCCGAGCGATACTATACCGACCCTACGCACCACTACATGGTGTAGTGTGCCATTCTTTGGCTTATTGCTAGTGAAACTTTGTTTCACCAATAATACATCCATCAAAGTAGTACAACAAAAGCATTATAGTGGATCATTGATAGAATACATACTTATATTACATCTCAACAAAAGTACAAGAGTTCCAACTTGCATAAGATAAAACTGCATATATGACATAAGTGTTAAGCCTGTGGAAATTAAAGAACCGAAATAACAACAATATAGAGATTTCTGAATCTATGACCAATGGTCCTATACTACAAATTGTTTCAGATCAGTTTGGTGTCATACGCCTCACCGAATTCAAAGTAGTAATTGACTGCTGCATCTCCTTCATCCGGTGTCAGCTTCTCCATCTCTTCCTCTGCCATCTTTGGATACTCGACCACCTGCTCTACTGAATAGTAGCCTAACAAATGACGTTTATATAGGGGATGAGTACTGAAGGGACTCAACAAGTTCATGAATAGAGATCAGTGTTTGATATGCACTATTTCTACAAGCACAACAGTCCTAAAAAAATTTATATCTTTTTAAGCAACCTTTCTTGTCATGTTTTAACAATATTTATTCTGTGATCAGAAGGCTCCACAGGTTGTTAGAACCTCTGATGGTTCCTTTCCCGCTGCGTTTGCAATTCATGCCTCGAACAGGGTGTGACAATGGCACATTTTAATACACTCTACAGAGGTGTGCTACTTTACCCACAAGTGGTATTTAGCCATGATGTCGGGTGCGAAACCCATCACACTCCCATCGGTGTGTGGCCAGGTCTAAGGTTCCAAGTCATTTCACAGTTCTCATGTGAAATATCTCCTCTTGTGTTGTCGGCCTTGTACCAATTACTGACCACGCAATTATAGCGTTTCCATTAAGATCTGGGGATATAATGCCTCCCCTAACAGAAATTTCAGGGGTTAACGCTTCCCTAGGTGAGGAACCTTCACTTCCTCAGGCGTTATAGTACATACGTTCTTGGGAGATATTTCATAAGAAGGCGCTACTTGACTCGCTTGTCCCATACTAGGTCTTGTGGTTAACGCTGTCTATACGGCACAAGAATGCCGACTAAAATTTTTTATTAATCTTCATGTGATACCATATGTAGTGAAACCCTGACCAACCCAAATTTCCGTTTCCAGGGTTCCACCACCCACCAATAGATGATTCAGCGAATCATAAAGCAGTTCATTTATTATTTTTTCTTTGTAGGTGATAAGTAGAAAATTTTGAATATACTTTGGTGTCAATGAACATGGAAAAGAAATAAACTTGTCTTGTGATGGACAAGTAGTGAAGCTCAATGTCTCGTCGAGAGAATTCGACAAAATTTTGGGATCTGAAGTTTGAATAATTGTCCAATAAGGACTAATTCCAAATAAATTGCAATTTCATATTGAAATGAATGCATATGCTAATGTTTTGATGAAAACCGACCAAGAAAAGGCTAGATACACATTCTTGGGCGATGTGGGCTACCTTGTTGAAGACAACACGATAGATGATATGTATATTTAACATGGTATGCATTTATAATTTTCCTATGATTTTACTCTTCCAAATTTTATGATTCTATTATATCATCATCTTGTGGTTTTATATATCATTTTATAATTTTTTTATCTACTCTATCTTTTGAATTAGTGAAATCTCATTATTAAATTACCTTATGATGAGTATTTTTGCTAGAAGTTTATGAAGGACTATATTTATTTAGGAATTGACATCAACTAAAATAATTTAATTGGTTAGAAAATTCATGATTGTTTAAGTTATATTGGAATCTAGAGTTTTTGAAATCTTTGTTGAATTGAAATATATAAAAAATAGAAGTTATGTTTAAATAAAAAACCTAAGTGAAAATTAAAAGAAAGGGTGGGCTAATACCAAATTGGTCCATGTGGTTCAACCTGGCCTTCTTCGGCCCAACCGGTCTTCCCCCTCAACCAGCCTAATTGGCCTGTCCAGTCACCGCTGGCCCAAAAGGCCCATCTTGGTTAGGGTTTAAACCCTAACCAAGTGCCCGATCTCCCACTTCCCTACCTCATTCTCTCATCTACCACTGTCCCCTTGTGTTTCTCTCTCTCTCCTGAGCAAATGGGTGCCACTGCCACCCATACACGCCGCCTATCTCGGCCTGGCGTCAAACCGACGTCGGTGAGCTCCCCCATGCCGCGCTTCGTTTTTTCTCTGGTGCCTCAGCACCTCGCCCACTTCTCCCGAGCTCTACGGCCACTGAATTTTTCTTTATCCCCCCGCCTTGGGCGCTGCGTGGCGTACCTCGCCGGCCTCCTTTGTGGTCCATGTTGCGCCGTAGCCTCCAAGCCACTAGGATGGCCCCTCTCGTGGGTGCAGCCAGACGTTGCCATCGCTACAACCCGACTCACTGTTGCCGCCCTGTCGGTGTTATAATCCGGCAATAATGAATTCGGGGCAGCGTACGCACAGCAGATCTAGATGGGTGCACATGGGAGACGAAGTTTAGACAGGTTCAGGCCCTCAAGGAGAGGTAATACCCTACGTCCTGTGTTTGATGGATGGTATTGCTTGTATCCCGAGTGCCGCAGGACCTTGAGAGTGGATCTCTAGGTTGCTTAGGCTATATGTGTAGGAGAGTATGGGAACATATGAAAGCGTATCAGAACTTACTGATCAGGGGATCCCTACCTGGCCTTGTATAGACAACCGGGACAGGGTTACAAGAGTCCTGATCGGCTTACAGATTGGTTAACTAATTAGTTACAACAGAACCCGGGATTGCCGAGTAAGTGTTTATCCCTATCTTATACTCCAAGTCGATGAGGCGCCCCCGTGTAGAAGTCAGACTCCGAGTTGTCGGCCCGGCCCACCCTATGTCTAGAGGGTCGGCTTTGTCCTCCTTGACGATACCCGGGTGTCATGCCATCGTCAGTAGCCCCCGAGTCCTTCATCATCTAGCCGTGATTTCTCGTGGTAACATCCACGTCGGGTGCCTTTGCCTTCTGCGTTTTCCTGAGTGGCATCCGCCTGATTGCCCCCCTTTGCGGTTTGCAGGAAGATTGTGAAGGACTTTACAAAGCTCCTATAGAATAGAGAGAATAAGTGGAGTAATATTCACCCGAAAGGCAGGAATATCATGGCGGTTGAGTTAATAACGGGTTAGTCCTGGTGGTATCTGGTTATTTCCAGCGGATGGGGACCGGCTGATAGCCCAGCAGGGGACATACCATGAATCCCGACTGAATTCCCGAGTGACATCTGGTCTCCCGAGTAGCTCGGGTCCAACTAGTGTCCCTCTGGAGGGATGCCCTCGAAATTCACGTCAGAACCAGAACACAAGCTGCGGCGTTTCGATCTCCAGTGGTGGAGCCTGATATCTGAACGTTTCACTGAATTCAGAAGTTTCGATTCCTGGAGATTCTAAGGTAAATTTCTCGAAATGTCTGGGTGAAGAAACTGGTGGCTTCGAGTTGCTCGGTGTTCAACTAGCGGCCTGCTGAAGGCACACCACATCTACCCTTCACTCAGGTGTATTCAAGCGATTGCATTCCCTGGAGTCCAACCACTAAAACCCATCAAACGATAATGTTCGATTCCGAGTTATTCGGTAACCGACTAGTGACCTGTTGAGGGCACGTTACCATTGCTTTTTATGGGGGGTGTATTCAAACGGGCGTTATCCCCGGAGGGCTAACTGTTGAAACCCCGATTGTACGGAATTCGAAAACGAATGTTTGACGCCGTTGAAGCGGAGGAGCCGCGCGGTGAATGCGGGTAAGTCACGCTGTGGAAGCGGAAGGGTCATCCTGCGAGGCGGAAATTTCGCTCCCGTGCAGCTGTCTTTCCTTTATAACCCAATCCGTTCACACTTGTTCACCTTTTACGCTTTGTCTCTTTCGCGCTCAAACCTTTCGCCTTCCTGCTTCACTGAGAACCCTGCCGCGCCGCAAATCTGAATTGCTACCGATTGTGCATTCGTCTTGCCACCGCAAAGACTCCTCTCATCGCCTTCCCTTACATCCGCCTCTCCATCCAGCCGGCCAAACCCTAATTAGGCGCCCCACAGCAACCCTAGATCGGATCCGACGGCACTAGATGCACTCTCCCATCTGGGTGGTTGATCCAGTCGAAGAAGAGGAGGATGCGCTGGTGTGGGCAAGTCTCGGAGAAGCCAGATCCTCCATCAACCCGATGGCTCCCTGGGTGAAATCTACAGCGACTGAAACCCGGCTGAACACTCTAGTGGCCGTAGGCGTGCTGCCGGTGAAAGAGCTGGTAGAATGGCGTGCCGCTGGCGGGGTGGAATTTTTGACCCTGAACACCGGCGAGATCGTAGTCCATTCCTCCTTCTTCCACCGGGGGCTCTCGGTGCCGGTCCACCCCTTCCTCTGGGGGCTCTACTACTACGGCCTGGAGCTCCACAATCTTAACCCCAATGGTTTGCTCCACGTCGCCGCCTTCATTACTCTGTGCGAATGCTTCCTCGGCATCGAGCCGCACTTCGCATTGTGGAAGCAACTATTCATGGTGAAGCCGCAGCCAAGCAAGAGCAATCCGGCCGTGGTGGGGGGCAACTATTCATGGTGAAGCCGCAGCCAAGCAAGAGCAATCCGGCCGTGGTGGGGGGCGCCAGATTCCAGCTCCGGCCTGGAGCCGTCAAGCTTTATCTGGACCTCCCCTTCCAGACCTCCAATAAGGGATGGCACTCGGATTAGTTCTACATCTCCAATCCGGCGCCATCTCTTCTGGGGTTCGGAGGTCAGCCGCCCGAGGTCCAGCCGAGCTAGACCGACTTGCCACAGGATTGGGAGCAGCCCGCGGTTATGGTGCTCATGCGGGCTCTCTCCAAGGTGCTCAAGGCCGGCGTCTCTGGAGTTGTCGTCGTCTCCACTTTCATCCGTCGCCGAGTCCAGCCGACGAAACTAAGGGCGCACCCGATGTTTAGATACTCCGATAGCCAAGACGCGACTTGGGAGTCGGCTGATGAGCTCTTAGAGACCGAGGTGCGGTGCCGGGTCAGAAAGCTGAGGGCCCAAGGGACAGACCTAGACATCTCCCGGCGGCCGCCGCCCTTCAGTCGCGCTAACCCGCCGAACCAGGTGAGTGATCCTTCTCCCGACTCTGCTTATCCATGATTTGAGTTTTGGCCGAGTCTTTATTTGGATTGTGTTTGTACATCCCGACCTTGTAGGACTTGTTCGGGTTCAGTTCCTCTGCTCCCCTTCCAGAGAAGGAGATATGGAACCAACCCTAATATGCCGACGTTCCCAGCGGTGGGCAGCCGCCACAGAGTGGCACCCGACCATCCTCCGCCGGTGCCGGGTCGTCGAGGGGGGCCTCGGTGACGGAGGAGCCCAGCGCTCCTCCACCGGTTGCAACGGCGGCTCCTACAGAAGAGACTCAGGAGGATGAAGGTGATGTCCCCCTTCGAGTTAATCGAAGCATGCGGACGGCGACCGGCGCCGTCGCGGGGGGACGGGATGATTTCTCCGCCCCGCACGCCGCCTCGGGGGGACAGGACGATTCTTCCGCCCCGCCTGCTCCGACGGCTCCAACTGCCGCCACCGAGGAGGCCCCTCATGCGGATGATGACGTGGTTCCTCCCAGCCGGGGGGAGAAGAGGACTGCCGATGCTGCCTTTGGGGGCAGAGTGGCTCCGCGGTGTCGCCGACTCCGGCGGCTGCTGTACCAAAGCAACGAGCTTGGGGTCTAGGAAGTGCATCCCTGTTCCTCGATCCGACAAGTAAGCCACTTGGTGAATATTTCCTTGCTCATTCTGTCTTCGGAGCTAACGAGCCTGGGTGTTTTTCTGTAGGGCACAGCGATCGGGGGATGTTCCAAAGGCTCCACCGAGTGCCCCGGGCTCCAGCCAAGGCGGGAGCCAGCCGGGGCCAGACGTGCGGCCTTCGTCTCCTCCACGGCCTTCTTCTCCGCCGCAGCCTTATTCTCCACCGCATCCTTCCCCTTAGCGGAGTGGTGCGCCACCGACTCTGCCCCTGCTCCTCAGCTGGAAGAGACCGCCGTTGGAACGCAGGCCCCTGTTGTGACGGAGCAGGCGGAGCCGAGCCAGACGCAGACCACCCTGCCTGACCGCTGGGGGAATCTGGTGTTTCCGGTGGTGGAAGAGGACATTGGGCGTGTGCCCCCTTCCCCGGAAAGCCTCCACCTGGCCCTCCCGCCTCTGCGGATCCGGCAATCAGACCCTTCGAGGTCCAGCATAGTCTTCTGGGAGATAGATGACGTCCAGGAAGCGGGCGAGTGGGAGGAGGCGTTTGGCGCCGCTAACAATCTTGGGGAGGAGCTACCGACGCTGATGAAGGTGATCCGGGAGAGTGCCAATTTGGTCAATGGGAAGCTCCTGCCGCTAATGTAGGTACATGTTTTTCCTTTCTTATGTTCTACAGTTTTCACTCTGGGGGCACGGTTAGTGCACCCAGAGGGTGTAGCCCCCGAGCCTTCGGTTGGCTAGGATAGTCGGGCAGAAGGTTCTTCTCCTTTTCGTAGTTTTCACTCTGGGGGCACGATCAGTGCACCCAGAGGGTGTAGCCGCCGAGCCTTTGGCCGACTAGGATAGTCGGGCGGAGGGTCCTCGATGTCTTCTATGCTAATCTGAGTGTCTTATCTTTCTCCTCTCTTTCCTTGCAGAACTTAGCCAAGCGATCCCGGGACAAGACTGAGTTCCTTCAAGAGCAACTCCCGGCCTTCGAGCGACTCGGCTAGCGTAAGACCGAGTGGGACAATCTGAAAGGTACCCTTCAGGCGACGTAGAATCAAGTGCTCGCCCAGGAGAGTGAGATTGAATCCTTGAAGAGGGACGTTCGCCAGGAGGCCGCCCGGGCTCGAGGTAAGGAGACCAAGTCTCTTTTGATCATTTTTGTCTATTGGTGCTGACCTGTTTCCCTGCAGCTACGGAGGACAAAAACTCCGAGCTCAAGGAGGAGCTTGAGGTGATGAAGGCCCGCGTCGGGCAACTCGCCACTGCCGAAGAGGGGGCCTCCAAGCTTCGAGAGGAACTCGAGGCGGAGAAGGCTCGCGTTGAGCAGCTTGCCTCCCCTGAAGAGAGGGCCTCCAAGCTTCGGGAGGAGCTCGAGGCGGAGAGGGCTCGAGCCGGGTAGTTGGAGAGCGAGGCCACCGTCATGGACGGCAGTCTGAGGCGGGCTCTGGAGGCCATCGAGGCGGCGAACAATAGCTCCGCTGACTCCGCCGTCGGTAAGTCTACGCCTTGGGTTTTGGTTAGTCGGAGTCCTTTGAATGTTCTGCTAATTCCTTTGTCTTGTACTGGCAGCTTTCTAGATCCACCTCCAGGAGGTCAGCGATTCAGCTGAGTCGTTGAAGGCGGCCGGTCGGATAGCCTGCAGCGCCTTGTGGGAGGACGAGCCGGTCCCGGAGCGCATGGATGTGATCACGGAATGACTGCGACGGGCTCCCGACCGGGCAAGGCGGCTGGAGAAGGAGGCCAGGGAGACCGGAGCTGTGTTGTCTCTTGCCATGGCTAAGTCCCACTACCCGTTGCTTGACATGGAAGCAATCGGGGATGGGTATGCCGTGGATGTTCCCGACGAAGCCGTGCCCAGGCTAATAGATGAGGTAGAAGCCACAGCTAAGTCCCTTGTCGACCGTGCTGGGCTGTAAGTAGTCAGAAACATGTAGGTTAGCTGCTCGGGAAGGCTGAGTGACTATTTGTTATGCATATTTTGTAATGAACTTATCTTTAAGTTTATAGATTTCCTTTGCAAAAGATTCGTTCTTGTGTATATTAATCCTTTGTGTGTGCTCTTGCCAACCCGTTATAGCCCCTTTTGCGTAAAGATTAGCCGTGGGCTGTGTCCCATGTAGCGTAGGGTTGTGGCGTAAACCAGCGATCGAGAGCAAAGAGTTAACATTGGATTGTCTACACAGTACTAAAATAGTTTGTTCGAATGGAAAGACCGAGTGCGATTGGTTGCACCCAGAGGGTGTAAGGTCCGAGTGGTTGCTATGCATAGCTATAAGCGTGCATAGCGAGTCAGTCGGGAACTCTGAGACTTGTTCAAGTGGCATGAAAAAATGTTTATTCGTGTTGTCCGAAATTTCAACGTACAGAGTGTTAAGTATAGAAATGACGTAGTTGTTCAATGTTCCATGCGTTGGTGATGACGTTGCCGTTGCTGTCCTTCAGTCGGTAAGCCCCCGGATGTAGCACTTTGGCGATCACGTACGGGCCTTCCCATGCTGGGGAGAGTTTATGTATGTCTTTGTTGGACTGGACTCGGCGCAAAACCAAGTCGCGAATGTTGAATGTGCGCCCGCGGATGTGTCGACTGTGATAGCACTGTAAGCCCTGCTGGTACTTGGCTGATCGAAGTAAAGCGACTTCTCTTGCTTCCTCAAGCTGATCAATGTCGTCCTGTCTTGCTTCCTCTAATTGGTCTTCATCGTAAGCGCGAGTGCGGGGGGACCCGTAGTCCAAGTCAGTCGGCAATACGGCCTCGGCTCCGTAGACCATGAAGAACGGGGTGTATCCGGTTGACCGGTTGGGGGTAGTCCAGAGACTCCAGAGTACCGAAGGTAACTCGGCTGCCCATTTACCCACAAACTTCTTTAGGCGTTGGAAGATCCGAGGTTTGATGCCTTGCATAATAAGACCATTGGAACGCTCAACCTGCCCATTCGTGCGTGGGTGTGCCACGGCCGCGAAGTTGAGGCTAATATTGTAGTCGTCGCAGAATTGGAGGAAGGTGCCGCCGGTGAACTGAGTGCCATTGTCCGTGATGATGCTGTTGGGGACGCCAAAACGGTAGACGATGTCCAAGAAGAACTCGATGGCTCTCTTGGCAGTAATCGTGGCTACTGGCTTGGCTTCAATCCACTTGGTGAACTTGTCGACGGCGACAAAGAGGTATGTGTAGCCCTCGGGAGCCTTTTTGAGGGGACCAACCATGTCCAGGCCCCAAACGGTGAAAGGCCACGTTATCGGGATGGTTTGGAGAGCTTGGGTCGGTAAGTGTGTCTGCCGGGTGAAATACTGGCATTCCTCGCAAGTGCGCTCGATGTGCTCAGCATCAGAGACGGCAGTCGGCCAGTAAAAACCTTGTCGAAAGGCTTTACCGATTAACGACTTCGGCGCCGCATGACGCCCACAGACTCCCGAGTGAATATCCTACAGTAGTTGCTTCCCCTGTTCTTGAGGTGTGCATCGCTGAAGAATTCCAGAGATGCTCTTCTTGTACAGGTCGCTGTTGATCACGACGTAGGCCTTAGCATGCCTTGCAAGGCGTCGCGCCTCGGTTTGATCTGGCGGGAGTGTATCCCGAAGGAGGTAGTCGAAGAAGGGCGCTGTCCAGTCGGGATCGATGATCAGAACTTCGTGAGGTGGCTGCTGAGTGCTATCAGGTTCGTCAGGGTGAGAGTCGATGGTCTCGGGCACCGTGTCCGCTTTGATGGAAGGAACATGCAACTCCTGGAGGAAAACTCCAGTCGGAATGACATCCTGACTAGACCCTAGCTTTGCGAGTGCGTCTGCAGATTCGTTGTCTCGGCGGAGGACGTGCGTGATTTCGAGGCCGTTGAACTTGGCTTCAAGCTTGCGCACCTCTTGGTAGTAGGCTTCCATGTTCGGATCTCTGCATGACCAGTCCTTCATCATCTGCCTGACTACCAGTTCGACGTCTCCGCGGGCGAGAAGCCGGCGGATCCCGAGTGAGTTCGCAATGCGTAGGCCATGTAGCAAAGCTTCGTATTTGGCGACATTGTTGGATGCCGGGAAGTGGATCTGCAGCACGTATTTGAAACGTTCTCCCTTCGGGGAGATAAGTACTATGCCAGCCCCCATGTCCTGAAGCATTAGCGAGCCGTCAAAGTAGAGAGTCCAATGTTCGAGGTCGACGATAGAGGGCGGAGACTGGACTTCTGTCCACTCGGTCATGAAGTCGGCAAGAGCCTGAGACTTGATGGCCGTACAGGGGGTGTAAACTATGCTGAATGCCATTAGTTCCATTGCCCATTTAGCGATCCTTCCTGTGGCATCATGGTTGTTGATGATGTCCGTGATTGGGTGTCCTTGGAAGTAGCGGACTAGCTTTCGAGATGTAATGAACACCGTGTAGATGATCTTCTGTATTTGAGGGTACCGCGCCTTGGACTCAGAAAATACTTCACTGATGAAGTAGACCGGGCGCTGAACCTTCTGGATATGGCCGAGCTCGGAGCGTTTGACAACCAAGACGGTGCTGGTCACCTGGGTAGTCACGGCAACATAAAGAAGCAGTGGCTCATTAGGCATTGGGGAGACCAGTATCGGGGGCGTAGTCAAAAGCTTCTTCAGCCCGTTGAAGGCGTCTTGTGCCTCAGATGTCCAAGTGAAGTTATCCGACTTCTTCAAGAGCTTGTAGAGGGGCAGGGCCTTCTCGCCGAGTCGGGAAGGAAACGGCTGAGGGCCGCCATGCACCCGGTTAGCCGTTGGACATCATTGAGGTTCTTTGGTGGCCCCATTCTGATGATGGCGTCGATCTTCTCTGGGTTAACCTCGATTCCTCGTTCGGAAATGATAAAACCGAGTAGCTTGCCCGAAGGTACTACGAACACGCACTTTTCTGGATTGAGCTTCATGTTGAATCGCGTAAGGTTAGAGAAAGTTTCTCCCAAGTCGGATAGGAGATCTTCTTTCTTCTCGGATTTTACCACCACATCGTCGACGTAGGCCTACACGTTCCTACTGATTTGCCCCTGGAGGTAGCGCTGTATGCACCGTTGGTACGTGGTACCGGCGTTCTTTAAGCCGAAAGGCATGGAGACGTAGCAGAAAGCCCCGAATGGAGTGATGAATGATGTTTTGATCTCATCATCCTCCTTCATCTTGATCTGATGGTTGCCCGAGTAGGCGTCGAGGAAACGTAAAATTTCGCAGCCGGCCGTGGAATCAATCACCTGGTCGATGCGAGGCAATGTGAATGGGTCTTTGGGACATGCTTTGTTTGTTGTGACTCGTGTAATCAACGCACATTCTCCATTTTCCATTCTTTTTGCGAACAAGAACTGGGTTCGCTAACCAGTCGGGATGATACACTTCTTTTATAAAACCAGCTGACAGTAGTTTGGCTATCTCTTCTCCTATTGCCCTACACCTATCCTCGGCAAAGCGACGCAAGCGCTGCTTGACCGGCTTAGCGTCTGGCCGGACGTTCAAAGAGTGCTCGGCAGCCTCCCTCGGGACTCCCGGCATGTCCAAAGATGTCCATGCAAAGATGTCCTAGTTATCGCAAAGGAAACTGACGAGCGCGTTTTCCTATTTGTCGCTGAGCGCAGTCCCAATCTGCGTCGTCTTGGAGGGGTCTTCCAGATCGAGCTGGATTGCCTCGGTGTCCTTCGCCGACTGGAATGATGTCGCTGATGAAGCTTTTTTAGTCGGGGGTGCTTCCTCGACCACGGCCAACTTGATGTTGTCAAGCTCGGCTGCAGCGATTTGGGCCGCAGCAAGGTTGTAGTTTTCCAAGTCACACGCGTAAGCGTGCTGGAAGTTGCTTTGCATCGTTATTATCCCGTGGGGACCTGGCATTTTAAGCTTCAAGTAGACATAGCTGGGAACAACCATGATCTTTGCGTAGCAGGGACGTCCTAGGATGGCATGATACGAGCCTGAGAAGTCGACGACCTCGAAGGTGAGGGTTTCGGTCCAAAAGTTGTCTAGAGTGCCAAAAGTGACAGGCAAGCTGATTTGCCCGAGTGGACTTGCCATCTTGCCAGGGACGACGCCATGGAAGGGGCACCGGTTGGCTTGATTTCCGACCGGGGGATCTTCATATCGTCCAAGGTCTTGACGTAGAGGATGTTCAAGCCACTACCTCCATCCATGAGGACATTGGTGAGGCGAACGCCACTGACGATCGGGTCCACCACCAAAGGAAACCTGCCAGGGTGAGGTATGTAGTCAGGGTGGTACGAGCGGCCAAAAGAGATTATGGACTCAGACCACCGGAGGTACTGAGGGATAGCCGGCTCGGCTGCGTTGACTTTGCGGTCTGTGATCTTCCAGCATCGTTTGGATTCATAACCGTTGGGGCCACCGAAAATCATGAGACATGCGGTCTCCTTTGGGAACTCGTTGCCCTCCTCGGGAGGAGGATCTTTTTTGTTTCGGTTGGGGACGAACGGCTTGTTCACGTTTTTTCAAGAGATTGCAGTCGCGCGTGACGTGGTTGGATTTTGGCCCATGAAAGTGACACGGCTGACTCATCATCTCCTCAAAAGTTGTGTTGCCGCGCTGAGGACAGCGCTGCGGGGTGCGCTCGGCTATGGTGACGAGGTCTCCGCCCTTGCGCTTTCTATATTTTTTCCTGGATGACTCAGGGCGAGCATCCCTTCTGGGGGACTCGGGAACCTTGCCCTTTCCCTTATCAGCCTTGGTTGTGCTACGGACGGTTTCTTCACCGGTGGCGAAGTTGTGGGCGATGTTGAAGAGTTCGCGCGTAGTCTGAGGATCCTTACGCGCGATCTTGTGGATGAGGTCGGTGCTATGAATACCTTTGGAAAAGGCGGTGATAATGTCACCTTCTCGGACCTCCGGTAGAGAGTTCTTCTTCTTGGAGAAGCGCTGGATGTACTCTCTGAGAGTTTCGCCCTCTTCTTGAGTACAACTGTGGAGATCCCACGCATTCCCGGGCCTGTTGTAGGTGCCCTGGAAGTTGTTCATGAAGAGGGTCTCAAGGTCGGTCCAGGACTGGATGCAACCCGAAGGCAGGCTAGTAAGCCAGGCTCGAGTTGAGTCGGCTAGGAACAGAGGTAGGTAGTGGATTGTGACATAGTCGTTGCCACCGTTGGTCCTGCAGGCCGTGTGGTAATCGGCCAGACATCTACTTGTCAATTTCGGTGACCTAGAACCACGGCAGGAAGACAACGTCGTGGATGCGAGATCCGAATGCCTTTGGGCCTAGTAGGCCATGCCAGAAGGAGCTGGAGAGCTGCGCCGGCTTGTGGCGCTGCGGTCACTACTGTCGCCGTTGTGACCGCTGTGGTAATCCCTTCCTGTGTCTTGGCAAACGTCATGTCTGGCCTCAAGGATGTTCCACGCATCGCGGTCTAGCCTGAGTTGATTACGTGCCGATTCGGCAGGGTGAGCGTTTTTGTCCGCACCTTGTCGAGCGCGGTTTCTTGCGACGATAGTCCCCGTGCGTCACAATTCGGTCCGAGTCGGCTGCGAACTGATCCGTTGGGGTGATGACATCCGGGGTTGGCCCGACGATGCTCTGCGGCTTGTGGGTTTCTCGGAGGGGAAACACGCCGGTTCCTAGCGCTCGCCGAGGAACCTGCACGGTTCTCAGAAATCTCAGCCTGCTGGAGGGCTGCTTCCTCCACTAGGATCTGGAGCCGCCGAAGTTCGTCGTGGCCTGGGGTGCCTTCAGGGATGTTGATGGCATGTGCTGCCACCGAGGCAGCGATGATGTTGCGACTGGGAAGTGGGAAAATTGGGACGCCGTCCCTGTCATGCATGCGGAGTGCGTTATGGACCTGGCGTCCACGATCCCGCATGTCCTCATTGCGTTCTCTTTGTCCGTGCTGGCGAGCCAACGCAGTTAGCTGCTCGACCAGTTCCTCCTCCTTGGCAAGAAGGCGGAGCCGAGTGGCCTCTAGTTGCTCAGGAGTCTGTTCTTCGATGGGGACGAGCCGATCGTCGTCGCTGACAGGTGCATCCAGGCTAGCCATGAAGACCTCCCGAGAAAGATGGTGGCTTCCCGAGCTCTCAAAGTCGTCCGAGTTATACTCGAGGACATGTAGGAGAGACTCGATTGCACCAACCAGTCGGGATCCCTGCTCGACGAGTGGGAACCCATTTTTGAGCAGCAGATCTGACTTCGGCGTAACCTCATCATTGGTGAGGGGAGCCGAAGGCGTGGACTCAGGGGCGAGTTCGAGCGGAGATATTGCTGAAGCCTCCGTTGATCGGCGGGATGTCGAGTTGCAAAGGTGAAGCTTGCCGATCTTGTCGGCGATGAAGTCCAGCTTTCCGAATCGGAAAAACTGTCCTGGATCAGGGACAACGTCCAGGGAGGCGAATCTCATCACGCTGCCCGGAATGAAGCCACCATTGTTGTTGAAGAAACCCATCTGGATCTGGCAGATGAATCTATGCGCACTACCCCCTACCTGGTGCGCTGACAATCGGTGTTATAATCTGGCAATAATGAATGCGAGGCAGCGTACGCACAACAGATCTAGATGGGTGCACACAGGAGATGAAGTTTAGACAAGTTCAGGCCCTCAAGGAGAGGTAATACCCTACGTCCTGTGTTTGGTGGATGGTATTGCTTGTATCCCGAGTGCCGCAGGACCTTGAGAGCGGATCTCTAGGTTGCTTAGGCTATATGTGTAGGAGAGTATGGGAACTTTTGAAAGCGTATCAGAACTTACCGATCAGGGGATCCCTACCTGGCCTTATATAGACGATCGGGGTAGGGTTACAAGAGTCCTGATTGGCTTACAGATTGGTTAACTAATTAGTTACAGCAGAATCCGGGATTGCCAGGTAAGTGTGTATCCCTATCTTGTACTCCAAGTCGATGAGGCACCCCCGTGTAGAAGTCGGTCTCCGAGGTGTCGGCCTGGCCCACCCTATGTCCAGAGGGCCGGGTTTGTCCTCCTTGATGATACCCGGGTGCCATGCCATCGTCACGCCCCGGCCATGGCGGGCTTGGTGGCCTTGACTCGCGCTGGAGATGCCGGCCCTCTGCTGTGCGCCTGGTCGGTGACATGATGACGGTCACGCGACCGGTCCCCTACCCTTCCTCCACAGCCGCCTCACTGGGCCCCACCGCCAGTGGATCAGCGGCGAGCTCACTACGCCGCAATCGCGGTGGCAGTGCTCCTCCCCTCTGTAAGTGCCTGTGCAAGTGCCGGTGCCCTTTGTGCCTTTTCGTCTCAGTTGTGTTGGTGATTATGATGATGGTTCGGATGGTTGACCTAACGGATGATTGTGATGTAGCTATGGCCTTGCTCTATTTAGTTCCCCATTGGTTCTAATGTGTCGATATACTTGTACTTGTATGTCATACCGTTCTTGCTATTGATGTGCTCGGTTGGTTATGATCATACTATTAGGTCTATGAATACAAAATTTTCTAATAAGTATAAGAGTTTACCATGTTCTGGCCATGCCCTAATGATGTCTGTTGGGAATTATCTTCGGTTTTCTTACTAAGTACTCGAACTGATAAAAAAATATGTATCAGTTTGGTGCTTAATTTGTAGATGGTAATGATCATCTAATGACTTCTGATTTTTGATGAGTATTTGAACTTGATAAGAATGGATTCTACTATATGATCTTTGGCCGATTATTGAGTGTCTTAGCAATATGGGAAGATGCTAATTTATTGCTGCCTAGAAATCTGTAATTTATTTTGATGATGATTTTACCTGAGAAAGGATTGGGAATTTGATAAACTTTGATAAGGTCAGATACTTGGCTTGATCTCGGCTAGGTAAGGATGATGCCTAGCATCTGACACAATATGTCCATTTGGATATATGTATATACTTAGGAATTGATGAGAATAGATACTACATCATTTAATCTCTATGATGTTTTTTTACAGCATAACTCTACTGCAATAAATTTGAAAGTAACTATAGATATATATATATGTATATCTCTGGAATAACTATAGATACTTATACTTGATCTTTTAGGGTTATCCTAACTTGGAATATTTCTGCAGAGATTGGCATTACTTTTTCTCTTCTAAATTCTTGATTCTACGTCCTCTCCTCTATTCCTACCTTAAGTAGCTTGTTCTTCTAGTTTCTGGATTCCTGCATCTTCGGGAGTCGCCTCCTCCTCCTCACAACCTTGGTTTGCTCCTCTTGGTGCTCCTCTTCTACTATTGTTGTATGAGGCTTGGGGGTGGTGTGATATGGAGTGGAGTACATAATGCTCTATTTATAGCCTCCTCAACACCTATTGGTTTGGATTACTAATGCTATGATGTTGGCACTACACATGCTGACTACTGTAATGAAATGGATAAGGAAGAGAAAGATTAAAGTAGTTAGGGTTTTTTTAATTTTACATTCATGCAGTATCTCTTGTATAATCCTTTTTTTATTCTATTATTGTAATCCTTCTCTCTGTAAATTCAAACATCTTGTAATTATTCTGTAGTTATAATATATCACTTTGAAATATTTGAATTGAAATATTATTTAAGTATTTATCCGAAATGTTTGAATTTCAATTCTACGTTTTATTTAATATGTCTGTAATTATATATTGAAACTCTTATACTATTGTAATATTACATTTGCATATCCAAAGTGAGAAATTAACAAAGATCATGTCGAATTTATAATAACAATAAGTAGTTTATTTGTTAAATAGAAAATTTTAAATTTCTTCCGATTTTTAGCATGCATGATATGAAATGATGCGAAATCAACTTCTCCTAAATCCCTTTGTGTCGAACGTTAGAAATTTATGGGTTCTCACATATACGGAAAGGTATGGTTTATTGGGTCTTCCACGGGGTTTACCTAAGCATCCTAGAGTGCTCCCACATCACGCACAAGGACTCTCGTGCCCCCTTCCTCCTCGACGGCATTTCCAGCCCACTCCCAAGATGGTCATCGCAGCGACCTCTGCGCCTCCTTTCGCTCTGGAGGAATCTATCTCCATTTTCGTGGTGAGCCATTAACTCCAAGCCAACTTTTCTTGTCCCTGGTGCCTAATCCTCTCCAGCGCCGGTGCCCTGCGCTGCCCCTGCAGATGCTCACCGGAGCACGACAATGTTTAGACAGGTGAGTGGCTGATTTGACCGTTTTGTCCGATCGGTCTGACCGTTTTGTCTAACCAGTCGATATGGTCTAACCATCGACCGTTACAGCAGTTGGCCGAATGTCCGGAATGGCGGGTGCATGGTGATCTTACGGCTGAATTAGGAAGTTGGTTAGGTTAGTTTATGTTAATCTAGGGGTTAGTTAGGGTTAGCCTAAAATATAACCTAGGGGCTAACCCCTCAATGACTATTGGGCCCAGATAATAATTTTAAAGAATGAAATGTGGATATATGTGAAAATGACAGCTGGACCCCACACACTTAACTAAATTAAATAAATGAAAATGTTAAATATGACAAGCAGACCCCATCAGTCATAGGCTCACAAATTAAAGGAAAAGAAAAAGAAACCTCCCTCTCTATGACATGGTGGAACCAGATATAAATAATAGGAAAAACAAAATTGATAAATAAAAATATTATAACATGTAGGACCCACATGTAATTGACATGAGAAATAATTAAAAGGAAAAAATCAAAAGGAAAGAGTATGAGAGGTGGGCCCAAGGACACCTGGGCTAGTTAAACATTGACCAAGCCCAGGTTAACCTATGGTCCCACAAGTCAATCTCTATAGCTAGGATAAATTTGATATAAATGTTTTAATATATTTTTTTTACTGATGAAAAGACAGAAAATGCTAAAATAGCTTAAAACTTTTAAAATTTGTAGAAAATTCATATGAACTCCAAATGAGTTGATTTTTTTATATTCATATTTTTAATATATAGAACTTCATATGTTTTGACAAGAATGCACATGTGTTGGAAATATTTTGGTTAATTATGTCATGGTTGTATAATGATGATTTGTGCTTTCTTATTGACAATGGGATCCCCAAGGGATAGGCCGAAGACAAGGAGTCGGTCCAATAAGCCTGGGGTGGCCCAAATCCACTGCAGGAGGCCCACTCAGCCAAACGCAGCCCACGGAATCCTCTCGGAAGTAACGGCCAAGTGCCATCAAGTCCAGGCGTTACTATGGCATGAAGGCGGACGTTACCAGGGCACAATAAGTAGAGTTAAGGCTCCAATTAAGTGTGCCGTTACCACGACTCTGCCGACTTGGCAGCTGTAAAACCTAGGCCTTGCTGGGTCTATATAAGGCAAGGCTAGGCACCTGTGCACACGGAGGGAGAGAGAACAGAAGCAAGAACAGGAGCACTTCTATTGGGATTTCACACCCCATTGTATTCAGAATTTCCTCATGCGAGGCTTGATAAACATCCAGCAGGAGTAGGGTATTACCTCTTCCATAGAGGGCCTGAACCTGGGTAAAATCTCTCGTGTGCACCCGTTTGGATCATCCTCTTGCGCCCCCCCCCAAATCCTACTTAGAAATATATATTGTTGCGAAATCCCCGTGATAGTTGGCGTGCTAGGTAGGGGAGGCGCTTGCTGGAGCTACGATCCTAACAGGATCATCTCCAGTCATCGGCGGCGGGTTTGTGTTCGGCAGCACGGCATGGCACCCAACCTCCGCCACATTTCCAGGAGATGCAGCGTTCTCCTTCGGAAGCCTCCACTTTTTGGCCGATGATCTCGGCCGGCTGCATCTCCAGGATCTGGTTTCCCGCTCGATGGCGGAGCCGGCACCCAGGCACCTCCTGGGATCTTTGACAACACGTGACGGCGAGGTGTCTTCTCAGCTCGTTGGCATGATCAGCTCTGACTCACTCCTACCCATCCTGGATTCCACATCCGACGGGCACGAGAGCTCACATAGCTGTGCTTCCGTGGCGGAAGTGTACATGGTCGCGCCCAGTGCCACTGACGTCGCAGGTACGTCAGGCGCGACGGCTAGGGCAATGGACGAGCTTTTGCGCACGCCTATCACTGGTCAGTCGGAGGCAGAAAGGGCCATCGAGGCTTCTCGTCAGACCATCCTGGCTGAACAGGATCGCGTCGACCAAGAGAGAGCGGCTCTCGAGGTGCGTGAACGCGAATATGATGGGGCTCTGGCTCACGGGTCCCGCCAGCACCTGCGCCGTGCCACTTCTTCAGCTGTTCGGAGGGGCAGCGACGTCCGCAATCCCCTTTTGGGTCAAGAGCGGGATGGCGTTCTGGTTTACCAGACTCCGGTACAGAATCTCATCGCGGCTGCCGCGCTGGCCGACTCGCTTCCACCGCGGGTGGATGGCCCCGCGGCAGAGACCTACCGCCGTGTTGTCACCCTGATGAAGACGGCGGTGGAACAACAAAACGAGGCTACTTCGGCACGCGACTGGCTGGATTCCAAGTCCGCGCGGAGTCAGCCCTCCGCAGCTCCGAGTCGCCCTGTCACCATAAGCTCGTCGCAGCCGAGTTGCTCCACGAACCGACACCTCGACGCCTGCCAGGAGATCAACCGAATCCAAGTGGAGTGGCGCCGAACCGACTCTCCCCGAGCCCGGGCAAACAATGCCTGCGACGCGCGGGACGACATTGAAGGGATTCGGGCGGGCAGGATGCAGGCTGAGCATCGGGGCGGCGAGGTTTACCAGCCGGGCGGCTCGGCCTCCATCGGTCCGCTGTGCTTTAGCAGGCGGATCCGCACCGAGCCGTTTTCAAACCGTTTCCGGATCGCCAACGGTGTCGACAAATACGACGGTTCCGTCAAGCCGGAGACTTGGCTCACCGACTACTTGGTGGCGTGCAACATCGGCGGCGGCAACGAGCGTGTCGCCCTCCGCAGCCTTCCCTTGATGCTCGAAGGCTCGGCGTGGGCATGGCTTAACAGCCTGCCCGAAAACAGCATCGACGATTGGAAGGACCTCCAGGAGGCCTTCATCAAGAATTTTGAGGGCACGTACAAGCGGCCCGGGAATGCGCAGGACCTCTGGCTCTGCGTTCAGGAGAAGGGGGAGTCAGTCTATGACTACATCCAGCGCTGGACTCGGCTCCTCAACTCCATTGAAGATGTCTCTGAGACTTAGGCCATTCAGGCCTTCTCTCAGGGAATTCGATACGAGCTGCTGAAGCATAAGTTGGCCAGGTCCAACATTCAGACCATGGGCCAACTCATGGAGGTGGCCAGCAAGTACGCGACTGGCGAGGAGGCTATGCGCTATGAGGACGTGGGCAAGTCGAAAGCCGAGTCCTCGGGCCGCAAAGGCCAAGCCGACTCGAGCCGGAAGCTCAGCGGCAACCGCCCCTAGAAGCGGAAAGGTGGCGGTGGAGACAGAGTCGGTGGAGCCGACTTCCTCGCGGCTGCAGAGCGCGGCAGCCCGCACGGTGACGCTGGCCGGAAGAAGGATCGCCCTTGGCAGCCGCGCAAGGCACCAAGGCTGTCCTTCGAGAAAATCCTCGACAAGCCCTGCTCCTTCCATAGCACCCCCGACTACCAGGCGGGTCACACGACCAGGGAATGCAGCTTCTTAAAGCGCCTCCGGGAAGATAAGCAACCCGTTTCTGACACCGGCGATGCGGGTGGCCCTCCTGCAGGTAGCGGCGCCCTGCAATATCCCCCGTAGAAGGGCGTCCTGGCCATGCCCCAAGATTCCAGAAACGTTGGCTCGGCCTAGGAAGGCGTCCTGGCTGTCATCCCTCTCTGGACTCAACTGTTCCTCGCTTACCTCTTGGGGAAAGAGCTCCCTGAGGATCAGGCCGAGGCACATCGCATTGTGCACCGCGCTGGGGCCTACACCGTCGTCAACAACACGCTTTACAAGCGCAGCACCATTGGCGTTCTCCAGAGGTGCGTTTCGCCGGAGGAAGGCAGAGAAGTCCTTGAAGAAATTCACTCAGGAACCTGCGGCCACCATGCTTATTCGCGAGCACTCGTTGCCAAGGCTTTCCGCCATGGTTTCTTCTGGCTTACTGCTCTTGCCGATGCGGAGGAGCTTGTTCGCACCCGTGACGGCTGTCAGTGGTACGCACGTCAACCGCACATGCCGGCTACCGCTCAAGACTATCCTCATCACATGGCCCTTTGCAGTGTGGGGACTCGACATGATGGGTCCGCTCAAGACAGCGCGAGGAGGGTTCACTCACCTCCTCGTAGCAGTCGACAAATTCACTAAGTGGATTGAGGCCAAGCCTATCATGAAGCTCGATGGTCCGACTGCCGTCAATTTTATAAAAGGGGGTTATCTTTCGATTCGGCATCCCCCACAGTATCATCACCGACAACGACAAGAATTTCACAGCTGACGTCTTCCGCCAGTTCTGTCGGGACCACGGCATCCGACTTGACTATGCCTCGGTGGCCCACCCGCAGTCCAACGGGCAAGTTGAGTGTTCCAACTGTTGGGGAACGTGCTATGCAAAACAAAAATTTACCGCGCACAATCCACCCCAAGATCACTATCGAGGTGCAGGCAACGAGATCATACCTTCGACGATCACGTCAATGCAGCGGAGAAGTTGACCGATGTCGATGAAGTCCGTAGACTCCCGCAGCTAGGTTATACCTCCCAGCCGCGAGAGCGATCTCCTCGCGAATAGTTCGCCCGATCGAATGCCGAAGTATACGACGTCTCCGAGGTATTCACGTGTATCGGATCAGCGACACCGCAGTAATGTGTGGACCAGCACACAAGAACAGCGGGGATCTACGAGAAGGAGAAGCAGAAGCGCGCCGGCAGCTGAACTAGATCCAATCTAGAAGAGAGAGAAAAAGAAGGCTGTGGCCAATCTAAAGATGGCCGGCCTAGGGTTTAGGGTTGCTTCTGGGGCTGCCTGGATGCTCTTTGAGGTGCCCTGCCCCTCTATTTATAGGGGTTGGGGCAGCTCTCTCTAGGCAGGTGGAGTCCTACTCCAGCAGGGACACCCTGTTAGAGTTGGAGTCCAACTCCACTAGAACCTTCTAGAACCTTCTAGAACTTCTAGAACCTTCCAGAACCTTCTAGAACCTTCCAGAACTTCTAGAACCTTCTAGAACCTTCCAGAACGTTCTAAAACATTCCAATACTTTCCGGAGCACTTCCGAACATCACCGGAACCATCCGGGACCTCCCGGAACACTTTCGAGATCATCCGAAATACTTTCGGAACCCTTCTCTCTCGTTCTCTATAAATCGTAGCATTCCTAAATGTCGCTAAAACGTTAAGCGTGTGACCCTATAGGTTTGAGTATATGTGGACATGTCCGGGACACCTTCCGGTCAATAATCGTCAGCGGGATCTGGACACCCATAACGACTCCCACATATCATCGAAGATCTTTATCGAGCGAACCTTGTATTGTCGCATACAATTCCTTTTGCCTTACGATACGTTACACAACCCGAGGCGAGACTTTGACGGTATCCCTGTGATCAACTCCTTGATCACCATACCTAGTTATCCTCGTTACCGGTTTGTACTCTTTTCTCGTTTCCGTATTCCAGTATCCCCGTGACTAACCTTTTAGTCACAATACCTGGCCAGGCGATGCTGGACACCGTAATACCGAGTGGGCCCAGAGTGTATCTCTCCATCGCCGGATGGGCAAATCCCAGTCTTGACATATCTAGAACCACGATATACTTTCTGGTGTACCTGGAAGTCACCTTTATAATTACCCAGTTACGGAGTAACGTTTGATGACCCCAAAGCAACCATCCGGTATCCGGGTCTATGATATTCTCATGGTCTAAGGACGCAAGTAAACATTAACACATCATGAGAAGATACTGACAACATATTGACGAAGTGATCTCGCAGTATCTCATAAGGGGGTCTATCCAACACCATTGTTACCCTAACAATGTGTTCCCATTATTGCCGGCATCCTTGTTACATTAACAATGCCCATGATCAGGAAAACAAGATCATCAACAATACATGAGCTAGTCCAGAGGCCTGACTAGGGATCTGAATGGTGTTTATTATTCCACACATGCAATTAGGTTTTCCTCTGAATCTCATATTCAAGAACCAGTGCAATTCTAGCATAGAACATAAACTTAATCATGAACATGAAAATAGAATAATAACAACTTTATTATTGCCTCTAGGGCATACTTTCAACAGTGTCCCACTTGTACTAGATTCAATAATCTAGCCAATGCTTAAGCTCCTAACACCTATGGCATTCTGGTGTTGCTCATGCTTTGCTTGTGGTAGAGGCTTCGTCAGCGGATCTGACACATTCAGATCCGTGTGTATTTTGCATATCTTTACGTCTCCACGCTCCACCAATTCACGAATGATGTGGAATCGGTGTTGTATATGTTTGGACTTCTGGTGGGACCTTGGCTCCTTGGCCTGAGCTATGGCGCCACTATTGTCACAATAGAGCTCCATAGGATCCAGCGCGCTCGGAACCACACCAAGCTCGGTGACGAAGTTCTTAATCCAAACGCCCTCCTTTGCCGCTTCTGAAGTGGCGATATACTCAGCCTCCGTTGTGGAATCCGCCACAGTGTCCTGCTTGGAACTCTTCCAGCTCACTGCGCCACCGTTCAGTGTATACACTAAGCCTGATTGAGATCGAAAATCGTCCGGATCTGTGACAAAGCTGGCGTCGGTGTAACCCTTTACAACGAGCTCTTCGTCACCACCGTATACGAGAAACATATCCTTAGTCCTCTTCAGGTACTTTAGGATATTCTTCACTGCTGTCCAATGATCATGACCTGGATGACTCTGGTATCTGCTCGTAACACTTAGAGCATAGGACACATTTGGTCATGTACATATCATGGCGTACATGATTGACCCAATCACGGATGCGTATGGAATCTTACTCATGCGTTCTCGCTCATCAGTTGTCGAAGGACACTGATTCTTGCTCAATCTTTTCCCATGCGACATCGCAAGAACCCCTTCTTGGCGTTTTCCATACTGAACCTCTTCAGTACTTTATCTATATATGTACTCTGGCTTAGCCCTATTAGGCGCTTTGATCTATCTCTATAGATCTTTATACCTAATATGTATGCTGCCTCGCCTAAGTCTTTCATTGAAAAACTATTTTTCAACGAAGTCTTAATATTGTCAAGAAAAGATACATCATTCCCAATCAACAATATGTCATCCACATAGAGTATTAGAAATGCTATTGCGCTCCCACTTACTTTCTTGTAAACACAAGCCTCTTCGCAGTTCCTGATGAAGCCAAAACCTTTGACCACTTCATCAAAGCGAAGATTCCAACTCCGTGATGCTTGCTTCAGTCCATAGATGGATCTCTGAAGTTTGCATACCTTTCCAGCATCCTTTGGATTGACAAAACCTTCGGGCTATATCATATACACGTCCTCAGTTAGCTTCCCATTCAGGAACGCTGTTTTGACATCCATTTGCCATATCTCGTAATCGAAATATGCAGCAATCGCTAGAAGAATCCGAACAGACTTAAGCATCGCTACGGGAGAGAATGTCTCGTCGTAGTCAATTCCTTGAACTTGTCGGAAACCCTTTGCGACAAGTCGAGCTTTATAGATGTATACATTCCCATCTGCGTCTGTTTTCTTTTTATTGATCCATTTACATTCTATAGGCCTCACGCCTTCAGGAGGGTCCACCAAGTTCCAAACTTGGTTCTCATACATGGATTCTATCTCGGATTTCATGGCGTCTAGCCATTTAACGGAGTCAGGGCCCATCATTGCTTCCGTATAGGTCGCAGGCTCATCGTTGTCTAACGACAATACATCGTCCGAAAACCACTGTGGTTTCGTGCGAATCCTACCAGACCTTCGTGGTTCAGCTGCTGGCTCGACCGAAGTCTCTACATCACATGTAGGGGCTTCCGTATCAGTCATTGTGGGAAACTCCGGAACCACTTTCGGCGTTGCATCACTTTGACCTAATGACGAAGATTCACCAATCTCGTCGAGTTGCACTATCCTCCCACTCACCCCTTTAGCAAGAAACTCTTTCTCGAGAAACACACTGTTCTTTGCGACAAACACTTTGCCTTCGGTGCGGTGATAGAAGAAATACCCAACAGTTCCTTTGGGATAACCAACAAAGAAGCATTTATCCGATTTGGGATCGAGCTTATTTGGTTGTAAACGCTTTACATATGCATCGCATCCCCAAATTTTAAGAAAAGACAAGTTGGGTTTCTTCCCATGCCATATCTCATATGGTGTCGTTTCAATGGATTTAGATGGTGCTCTATTTAGTGTAAAAGCGGCAGTCTCTAAAGCATAACCCCAAAAAGACAATGGCAGTTCAGTTAATGACATCATCGATCTTACCATGTCCAACAAGGTTCGATTACGTCTCTCGGACACTCCATTCCTCTGTGGCGTTCCGGGAGGCGTAAGCTGTGGAACAATTCCGCAACTTTTCAGATGTTCGCTAAACTCGTAACTCAAATACTCCCCTCCGCGATCTGATCGCAGAAACTTGATTTTCTTGTTACGATGATTTTCTACTTCATGCTGAAATTCTTTGAACTTTTCAAAGGTTTCAGACTTATGTCTCATCAAATAGATATACCCATATCTACTCAAATCATCCGTGAAGGTAATGAAGTAGAAGAATCCACCGCGTGCAGCTATACTCATTGGACCACATACATCCGTATGTATGATCTCCAATAAGTCAGTCGCCCATTCTACGTGGCCTGTGAACGGCGTTTTAGTCATTTTACCCATTAGACAAGGCTCGCAAGTGTCAAATGATTCATAATCAAATGACTCCAAAAGTCCATCACAATGGAGTTTCTTCATGCGCTTCTTTCCAATATGACCCAAACGGCAGTGCCACAAATAAGTGGAATTCAAATCGTTTATCTTGCGACGTTTAGCGTCAGTGTTATGGATGTGTGTATTACCATCAAGATTCATAATAAATAACCCATTCACAACGGGAGCATGGCCATAAAACATATTATCCATATAAATCGAACAACCATTGTTCTCAGACTTAAACGAATAACCGTCTTGCAACAAACATGATCCAGAAATAATGTTTTTGCTCAAGGCCGGAACATAGTAACAATTACTAAGCTCTAATATAAATCCTGAAGATAAATGTAGAGGTAGGACACTGACGGCGAGCACAGCAACTTTTACTCCGTTCCCGACGCGCATCGTCACCTCATCCTTTGCCAGTCGCTTAGGCCTCTGTAGTTCCTGCATCGAGTTGCAAATATGAGCAACCGATCCGGTATCCAATACCCAAGAATTACATTGCGGACCAGCAAGGAATAGATCAATAACATGTATGACACTCATACCTGAGCTGGACTTTCCAGACTTCTTCTTTTCTGCTAGATATTTCTTGCAGTTCCTCTTCCAGTGTCCCTTCTCTTTGCAGAAGAAGCACTCAACATCAGAAGTGGCGCCAGTCTTGGACTTCTTAGGCGTGTCAGTCATACTAGCACCCTTGGATTTGCCCTTTTTCTTAGACTTGCCCTTCTTCTTGAAGTTGGTTGTTTTATTCACCATCATCACATGATTGGCATCCTTCTGGATTCCACTCTCAGCAGTTTTAAGCATAGTGAACAATTCACCCATACTCTTTTCCATCCCATTCATGTTGCAGTTCATGATGAAGCTACTATAGCTCGGAGGGAGGGAAGCAAGAACAAGATCAGTGCCCAACTCTTGGGAGATTGGAAAACCTAGCGCATCCAACCTTTGCACGTACCCAGACAATCTGAGTACGTGCTGACTCACTGAGCTGCCCTCAGCCATCTTGCATTCAAACAAGGCTTTGGATATCTCATATCTTTCAGTCCTTGCTTGCTTCTGAAACAAAGCTTTCAGCTCCTGGATTAACTCATAAGCAGCCCAATTCTCAAAACGCTTTTGAAGATCAGGTTCCATGGAGGCAAGCATGATACACTGTACTGCAATGGAATCATCGCTCTTAGATTGATAGATACGAGTCTCATCATCCGTAGCGTTAGCGGGGAGTTCACCGAGAGTTTGCGATAGGACATAGTCCTTCTTGGCACTCTTGAGGACAATCCTCACATTACGGTACTAGTCCGTAAAGTTGTTCCCAGATGAATTAAGTTTTTCTTTCTCAAGCAACGCGCATAGTGGAAAGGTGGTTACGGGTGCCATAGATCTACAACTTAAAAACAAATACACTTTAGACATTGTTCATGATTAAAGCAACTCAAATTAACACTTAATTAGAGTAAGCTCCCACTAAAACCAATATCCCTCATAATTGATTATTAGTGATTCAAGATCCACGACTCACTTACTCCACCATTGATGTGACATCACTGATGACGGAATAACGAGACCGGTAGGTCAACATGCCAATCATATCCCATATGACTCTTGTTCATCTTTCGATGGGTGTGTTCCGAGCTCAAGACGATCTTGCAAAGCTCATCAAGACAACCGAGTGCTCTGCTGCGCGAACGGTTCGCGCCCGCCTCATATATGTCAAACCTATCGTACCCATGTGACATGGCGCACCTCAGAATGACAAATACTCCAGACGGTGCTACACTTGGAAGAACACTAACTACTTTGATATTTGTGTGAGGGATCACCCTATTGAACAACGTCTACCATGCATCAAACAAGGTGCATAAAAGGGATTAACATCACATGTAATTAAATTATTGTGATATGGTATAGCCCCTTTTGTTGAAGAAGACTTTTTCAACAACTTTTGGCGGAGAACTCCTTCTTCGCATACGATGTAGCGTCGAGGTCCATCGATGTAAGATTTTCACCACCATGTCCTTGCAGTTACAACTATTTGCTATCACATAGCTAATAAAATAAATGCATTACATGGCTTTCTAGTTGACGCGTAGGTCAATACAATAAATAATGACAATCGTATTGGCTCCTGCCGATTGCCGTACTCATGACACGCAGGTCATGACAAAATTAAAATTACAAACACTTTGCATCTCATACAATCACATTGCATCACATAGGCTATACCACATCACATGCATACCCTGCAAAAACAAGTTAGACGCCTCTAACGTTTATGCTACAATACGTGGCTTTATGGCTACGTTGCAAACCGTTTGCTACCTACGTTACCATAAGCATGATTGCTCTTGCAGTTATTTAACTGTCGGGGTGTCTGGAATTGGAGACTCGGAAATCTCGAACCCCATACTAAACTTCGTCATACGCATGACCCCCGTGTAGATCACATCTACAAGCCCGCTCATTGCAAATTTATCTTTCTCAACTAAAGTGAAATCAAAGTCATCCTTAGCATGTCTCGATCCAAAGATCGTAAGGTTCGCCGGACCTCTGAAAATTTCACGATGCCGCCGAGATCAAAATTTTGCAATGAGAGGGAAACAACAAGAAAATCCGGTGGTAGATCTCATCTAACACCCCGCACATCATATGTGCAATGCCGCATATCACATATGCTCTAGTCGTACCTATAACTACGCATAGTACCGGTCTGAAGATGGCCGGCCTAGGGTTTAGGGCTGCTTCTGGGGCTATCTGGATGCTCTTTGAGGTGCCCTGCCCCTCTATTTATGGGGGTTGGGGCAGCTCTCCCTAGGCAGGTGGAGTCCTACTCCAGCAGGGACACCCTGTTGGAGTTGGAGTCCAACTCCACTAGAACCTTCTAGAACCTTCTAGAATTTCCAGAACCTTCTAGAACCTTCTAGAACCTTCCAATACTTTTCGGAACACTTCCGGACATCACCAGAACCATCCGGGACCTCCCGGAACACTTTTGAGATCATTCGAAACTCTTTCGGAACCCTTCTCTCTCGTTCTCCATAAATCGTAGCATTCCTAAATGTCGCTAAAACGTTAAGCGTGTGACCCTATAGGTTCGAGTATATGTGGACATGTCCGGGACACCTTCCGGTCAATAATCGTCAGCGGGATCTGGACACCCATAACGACTCCCACATATCATCGAAGATCTTTATCGAGCGAACCTTGTATTGTCGCATACAATTTCTCTTGCCTCACGATACGTTACACAACCCGAGGCGAGACTTTGACGGTATCCCTGTGATCAACTCCTTGATCACCATACCTAGTTATCCTCGTTACCGGTTTGTACTCTTTTCTCGTTTCCGTATTCCGGTATCCCCGTGACTAACCTTTTAGTCACAATACCTGGCCAGGCGATGCTGGACACCGTAATACCGAGTGGGCCCAGAGTGTATCTCTCCATCGCCGGATGGGCAAATCCCAGTCTTGACATATCTAGAACCACGATGTACTTTCTGGTGTACCTGGAAGTCACCTTTATAATTACCCAGTTACGGAGTAACGTTTGATGACCCCAAAGCAACCATCCGGTATCCGGGTCTATGATATTCTCATGGTCTAAGGACGCAAGTAAACGTTAACACATCATGAGAAGATACTGACAACATATTGACGAAGTGATCTCGCAGTATCTCATAAGGGGGTCTATCCAACACCATTGTTACCCTAACAATGTGTTCCCATTATTGCCGGCATCCTTGTTACATTAACAATGCCCATGATCAGGAAAACAAGATCATCAACAATACATGAGCTAGTCCAGAGGCCTGACTAGGGATCTGAATGGTGTTTATTATTCCACACATGCAATTAGGTTCTCCTCTGAATCTCATATCAAGAACCAGTGCAATTCTAGCATAGAACATAAACTTAATCATGAACATGAAAATAGAATAATAACAACTTTATTATTGCCTCTAGGGCATATTTCCAACACCAACGTGCTCATCGTCCAAGGTATCAAGCTGCGACTGCTGGTTCCTCTACAGCGGTCCGCCGGGTGCTGGATTGACGAGCTCCCCTCTGTCCTTCGGAGTTTATGGACTACTCCAAACCGGTCGACTGGCGACACGCCCTTCTTCATGGTCTATGGAGCCGAAGCTGTCCTGCCTAGTGACATCCTCCACGACTCCCCGCGAGTCGCAGCTCATGTGGATGCTGATGCCGAGTCGGCAAGACAGGACGACCTCGACCTCCTTGAGGAAGCACGAGAACTTGCTCTTTCTGGCTCGGCCATCTACTAGCAGAACTTGTGCCGCTACCACAGTCGACAAGTGCGAGGCCGAGCTTTCAATGAAGGCGACTTGGTCCTCCGACTCATTCAGAACACGGCAGGCATGCACAAGTTTTCCCCACCGTGGGAAGGGCCGTTCATCGTCAACCAAGTGCTGCATAACGGCGCTTACCGACTCCAGGACCCGGGAACCGGAGAGGTCACCGAAAGGACTTGGAACGTTGCCCAGCTACGTCCCTTTTTCACTTAAAACTTTGTATTTACAGTACTTATCAGTTTTGATCATGAATAAAATTTCCTTATCCCAGCGACACTCGGGGGAAACACTTTTTCCACAATTTCAAGTCAGAAATATTTATTTGACTGTTAAACTGGTTTGTTCCCTTGGGCAACCCCCGGGGGCTACACCAAACATCCGAGTGGCTTGACTCCCCCGGGCAGCCCCCAGGGAGCTACCTCGACCGACTGGGTGTTGCCAGTCAGCTCAAGTTATTTTGACTCCTCTAACTTTGTTTTCTCTGCGAACGTTTAAGTAAATATGTACGGTACCTAAGGCCCACTCTTCGTCCCCAACTACAGTCGCAACCCGGCCGTCCGGTTGGCAAGAGCAAAAGCTAAAGGTCGGCCTGCATACGAAAGGACTTAACGCAGAAACAAAACTAAGATGAGCAAAATAACTTGGGCAAAATGATACAACACGTTCATTGCAAAATAACACATATTCAACTTAGCAAGTTTTTACATCATTTTACTCCGCATACCGAGTCTAAATAAAAACATTTATTTTTCTGGAGAAGCCTCCGCGCGCTCCTCCAGGTTGGTAAACCCGGCGATCCGGCTGGCGGCGCGGTGAACTCGGGGAAGCAGCTCTAAAGGATCAATCGGTTGGCCCTCCGCATTGAGTGGAGCTCCAGCAGAGATCATGTCGACGTCCGTGTCGGGATGGTGTGCCAGCACCATAGCCAGCGCCATGCCGGCTCCCGAGTGGGCCGCCGATTCCTTCCACTTCTCCACCTCCGCTGAGCCTTGCGTAAGCTTGTCGGTGAGGGCGAAGATGCTAGAGCTCGCTTCCTCGTTGGGCCACAATGTGGTACAGAGGTCCTGCGAAGCCAACTTCATGCGTTGCACCAGGCTCTTCACTTGGAGGAGTCGGTCCTCCAAAGTGACGACACAACTGGACATTAATTCGGGCGTCCAGAAGGGCTCGAGCGCCGCTTCGGCCGGCTGCGACAGCGCCCGAAGTCGGAGCGCTGCTTGCCTCGCCTCCTCCTCCAGTTCGGGGCAAGCGTCTGGGATCAAATTATTACAAGAAAACTAACAAGGAAATGTGTGAAAGAAGCTGGTGAGGGACTCGGAGGCTTACTGAGCAGGGTCTCGTTGGCAGTCTTGAGGTGCCCCATGAGATCTGCCTCGCGCTTCTCCCACTCAACGATGGCCACTAAATGCCGCTTCTGTGACTCGGTCATTTTCGAGTAGAAGTTGTCGACCTGCCCCTGTAGCTCATGATTGGTGGCTTTCAGTTTTTCGAACTGATCCACCAGTTGCTGGTGCTCCGACTGCAGCAAGGCAGCGGTCCTCATGCTCTCACGAGCTTGCTTGAGCTTGTCATGGAGCTCGGCCTTGTGAGCGTTGATCATTTCCTTCGCCCTCTCCAACGAGATGGAGGCCTTCAACTATCCACGAAGGCGGGCGTTTTCGGCCCCAACGTCTGCCGATTTAGAAAAATTAAAATCAATAAAATCTCAAGGCGAAAGACTATTATGACTCGGATACCTACTCCCCGCGGCGGCGAGCCTCTCTTCGAGCTGCCGAGTCCTGGTCCTTTTATCAGCCAGTGCCTTCTCGAGAGAGGCGTTCCTCTCCATGAGCGCCTGGCTGTTTCTGCCGAGTCGGACCACCATCTGGACATAAGGGAAGTCTGGGTCAGCGAGACCCGAGTTAGTAAGTCTCAAGCCAACTCAAATAGCCAACTCGAGACTCGGGGGCCCCACTGGGTGCACTGATCGTGCCCCCAGTGTTAAAAAGGAAGGAAATTCGGTTGCAAAGACTTACCCCGACGGAATGCACCAGATCGCTGGCCGAGTCCGCCAGCGTGCCAGCCACGTCCGCGAATTCCCTCAGCTTGGCGCCAAGGGTTGTGACTCATCGCGTGGCCTCCTGCACCGCCGCACACTCCTTCGTGCTGCAGCCTAGCAACGTATGTTGCGGGATGGAAGCGAGGACATTCGGTGGACCGGGTGCTGATCCTTCCGCCGTGGACGAGGAAGCCAACACAAGGCATCACTCAACTACCGAGGAGGACTCGGTGGAGAGCGGACCCTTATTTTTCTCTGCCGGCTCGGAGGAGTCGGCGCCGATAGTGACCGTCGGCACCGGGTTCGGCTCACTTGCCAGAGTTGGCGGAGGCTGCGGATCTTCAGTCGGAGTCGACTCTGGCACCTTCGGTGCGGGCGCAGCGGGCGGCTGTGCGATCGGTGCAGCAGCAATCGGAGCTGGGAGAACCGGCTCCAACGGTTGGGTTGTCGCTGCAGCGATCAAAACCGGGAGAACCGACTCCGATTGCTCAACGGGCACGGTAGCAACCGAAGCCGGGGGAACCGATTCCGACTGCTGAGCGGAAGTCGGCCCCGAGGACTCACCAGGCTGGGAGCCTCCTTTGTCGGAGAGCTTCCTCTGGACGCTGCAGCAAACAAGTTCTGCATCGATTTCAAAATGACCGTAAATTTCTACGAAAAGGTCAAGGGCAAGCAAAAGGACGGCGTACCTGGTGGTCGTGGGGATTGTCTTGACCACCGACTTCTTCTTGAACCGCCCCGGGGCGGGCGGAGCTCCGGAGGAGGAAGGAGGCGCCGACTGGGCGGTAGCCGGCGTAGAGGCGCGGGCAGCAACCTGCACCGTGGGGCTGGCGGTTTCAGCCCACGCTCGTTTGGAGGCCGACTCGGCCTGCTCTGACTCTGCCGCAGCCCGCGAGGCTCCGGAGCCGGAAGCGTCGTCTGGCCGCCTCCGTTTCGAGGCCAGAGAGGCCGAGCCTTCGGCCTCCTTGGATTCGTCGCCCGAGTCGGCCGGACCTCGGCCCCGTTCCGAGTCCCCGCCCTCGGGGGCTTCTTCGTCGACCTCCACATCATCCAAGACTTCCGGAGCCGGATTTAGCTCGGGAAGGGGTGGCATGGAGGTCAAGTTCAGCAGAGTCTGAAATGTAAAGAATTCAGTTTCAGAAGAAAGTAAGAAACAAAAATAAAAAGAGTTCGACTCGGAAGACGAATTACTTACAGTCAGCGGAGGGTTGGCGACAGAATAGGGCACCACATGCGGTGCCCTGTTGAGATTGGAGCGCTCCTTGGTTAGGTTCTTCAGGAGTTCCATGAAGTTCTAATCCGAAAGCTCCTGCGCCGACACCCTGGTCGAGTCGGAAGCACCCGAGTACTCCCACATCAGGTGCGCCCTAGCCTACAGTGGCTGGATCTGCCGACTCAACCAGGTGATGATGAGGTCGACACCAGTGAGCCCCTTGTCCTGGAGCCGTTGGATCCTCCTCATGAGGCGCTCGACTTCAGGCATCTCTACGTTGGAAGGCTTGGCGCTCTAACGCTTTTGCCACATCGGGGGACCCTCGACGTACTTCGGGAGCCCTTCCTGCGCACTCGGCGTGCGCTCGTCCGAGCAGTAAAACCACCCGTCTTGCCACCTCCGCACGGTGTCGGGGAGCTGCAGCTTGAAGTATTGTGTGCCGGACTTGATCTGGACGCCGGCTCCCCCCCAGATGGAAAGGCGCCCGCCAGCCTTGATTGGCTGCGCCTTCAGCACAAAAATTTTCTTCCACAGCCCCCAATGGAGCCGAGTCCCGAAGAAGCATTTGCACAGCGTGATGAAACACGCAATGTGCAGAATGCCGTTGGAGTTGAGGTGGTGAAGTTGGAGGCCGTAGAAGAACAGCAGCCCCCGCACGAAGTCGTGAGGCGACAGCGACAAGCCCCGCTCGACGAACGGCAGGAGCAGCACTCGCTCGTGCTCGTGCGGGGCGGGCTTCACCTCCAGGTACGGCGACCTCTAGTTGCTGATCGCCCGAGGCGGGAGCATGCCCTCGGTGGCGAGGCTGGCCAGGATCCGGTCGGTCACCACCGACGGGACCCAGCCGCCCTTCTTCCAGTCATCAGGAAGTGCAGTGGCGGAGGAGGATCCAGCGTCGCTCTTCTTGCTCTTGCTGGCGCGCGACATGATCGAGGTCGGACGGAATGAATGGAAGAGCAAGCGGAGTTTTTGAAAGATGAGAAAAAGCGGTGCATGGTGATGGGCACCGGAGTCGTGTGGCGGTTTGAGCGAAGAAGACGAAGGAGCAGATGGGAGCCGCCCCCCTCTGTGCACGCTTTTATGCAAAGGGAAGACGAACCGCCCGCCTGGAAATACGCTCCACGTGGCCACAAAGTGCTGCAGCGACAGCTGCCCCGCGCACGCCTCACGCGAGACTCGAGGAGCAATCATCGCGGCCCGGCGCTCCAAGCACCCTGTCGCAAAAACTTCGCCCAGTCGACTGAGCGCATTTAATGCGGTAGTTGATGTGACAAAAAGTTTCCTCATGACGTCGCCTGCAGTCGCAACGGTTCGTATGACCGCGAGCCGGCTTTGACCGGGTCGGACGAGACCAGGTGGCAACACAGGCAGCTGCTGAATCGGACAGGGGTCGGCCTCGGCCCACAGCACAAAGGCTGCACCGGCTCTACCAAACGACCCGAGGCGCACCGGCTGCGCACACTCGGAAGCAGACCAGCTCTGCAAACAGGTGTCGATGACCGGCCCGACTGGGTTCGCAGGTCACTCAGCAACACTCGAGCTAAGGACGGACTCGACATCCCCAGCGACACAAGACGGTCTCTGATTCAGAAGCAAATGCCGGAGTTCGAAGACTCGGTTCCGAAGCTGAACATCGAAAGCGTTCCCCTTCGGGTACAAGCTGGCAACGACCAACTCAGATAAGCCCAGACGTTGTTCGAACTCACTCGGAATTTATGATACGCCTCCCAGCAGGCCACTAGCCGACTTCCCCAGCAGGAAAACATGGGTATCACCGGGACTTAATCCGTTATTAGCTCAAAACTAACCTTTTCAGGTACTTCAGGAGTCTATCAAGGTCTCTCTACGGTCGACTCGGAGGCACGCGCAGCTCGCCCTCCAGACGGCGCCTGCATCGAGACCCTGAAGCACTCGGGGGCTACTGACAACGGGATCCCCAAGGGATAGGCCGAAGACAAGGAGTCGGTCCAATAAGCCTGGGGCGGCCCAAATCCACTGCAGGAGGCCCACTCGGCCAAACGCAGCCCACGGAATCCACTCGGAAGTAACGGCCGGGTGCCATCAAGTCCAGGCGTTACTATGGCATGAAGGCGGACGTTACCAGGGCACAATAAGTAGAGTTAAGGCTCCAATTAAGTGTGCCGTTACCACGACTCTGCCGACTTGGCAGCTGTAAAACCTAGGCCTTGCTGGGTCTATATAAGGCAAGGCTAGGCACCTGTGCACACGGAGGGAGAGAGAACAGAAGCAAGAACAGGAGCACTTCTATTGGGATTTCACACCCCATTGTATTCAGAATTTCCTCATGCGAGGCTTGATAAACATCCAGCAGGAGTAGGGTATTACCTCTTCCATAGAGGGCCTGAACCTGGGTAAAATCTCTCGTGTGCACCCGTTTGGATCATCCTCTTGCGCCCCCCCCCCAAATCCTACTTAGAAATGTATACCGTTGCGAAATCCCCGCGACACTTATATATTTGATCATGGAGTATTTCTTATACATGATATTCCTAGCATGATTATAAGCTGTTTGATGCCAATGGTCAATATGGTTATGATATTTAAATCATCTAATTAAATATTTGAGCCCTAATAAGTGAGATGCGAGAGCTAGGAACTAACACCAACAGATGGATTGTCAGGTGGTTAACCTAGTTGATACCGGTGTCGTTGGATCTTTTCGCTCACCCATGGAGATAGTGCGGTTGATGGTGATTGGGAAGGGTAATGGTGGGATAACCATGCACCCACATTCTATCGGACCACTTTTGTTTGAGGCTAGGGTGGGTAGCCCTTCCTCGACTCCACATGATCCGGGAACTAAGTTGAGTAGCCCTATCTCGGAATCTCTTTAAGTCGGGGAGGACTTAGATGGAATAAGATGAAATAGTTGTGGTTATTGCTTATATGTCTCCAAATCTAAAAATGTTTGGAATTGCATTGATTTCAGTGGTTGGAATTTTGGGTGGTGTAACCCTATTTCGGAGTTGCTTTTAAGTTGAGTATGACTTAAAGATGATAAAAATGGAATTTGGTATGATGATTCTTCATACATGTTCAGATCTGAGGATGGTTTAATTTGACATGTCCATCAAGTGGTTAACTTGATTTCAATGAATATACTATATATGCTATTGTAGCTCTCTTTATCATGTTATGTTAAATTAGAATGAAAATTTTATATTGTCATTTTTTATTACATGCCATGATTAAGTTAACTTGAAATGAGAACATTAACATTTTACGAGTATGAAAGTACTCATTTGGGGAATTTTTCCTGTAGGTGAGCCTAGTGTATGCGAGTTTTACGATTCCAATCATGTTGCTTCGAATGTCTAGTTGCATAGTTTGCTCAACTTGGTCATATGGGTTTTATGTAAGGTTTTTGGGTGATGCATGGGCTGCCACTTGATATTTTTATGATGGTTCTGCTGTTTTTTGAGACTTTACTTTTGTCGTGGATGACCTTCGAGTCGACTTGAATGTAATCTATTTAATTGCCTTGTGTATGGGATATGTTTATCTATTTGTAATCCTTTATTTGTGTCAGGACCCCGGAATTCCATATGACTCAAGGAACGCATTGTTGCCAAAGACCAAGCAACTACCCAACCGGTGACATGGTACTTGCGCCGTATGCACCCGGATTGGGTAGTCCGATACCAGACCAATGCACCATACGAACACCAGAGCCGTATGCCTTCATCGTTGGTCAAGCCGGCCAGAAGCAAACAATTTTCCATAAGTCACATACAATTCCAAAATCCTGTAAAGACCTAGCACCGTTCTTGAACCCACTAAGCACGATGAGATTCGAAGGAGCCCGGCGATGATACCCCCACCCTAACCTGACCCTAGGATCAGTGGGTCACCCAAAGGCCCGGTATCATCACCCACACCCTGCCTAGCCGGCCAGCGCATCGCAGCTAGCGGGTCACTCAACCGATTCTCATCAGACTTAATGAAATAAAGAACAATACTAACTCTTTACGGCTAACTCATACACTTCAAAACCATTCACGCACGGTGTATGAGCAGCCTAATGAACAACTTGCATATCACAACAAAACACTAAGGAGAAGGTTTACCAGATAAATATAACACATCCCATACTTGGGGCAGTATTTATCTTACACACAACTTGACCCGAAGGTTGACAAATGCCAAAATAAACATCAGGACAGCAGCAGAAAATATATTAAAACATCTGAGATGATTAACGAGATCATCTCCAAAAGTGTACCCATAACCCCTTATTGACCTAAGGTGCAAACCTACACAAGCTAAACATCAAAAATCAACATTGGCAGCATCAAAGTATTCTCCTACCAAAGGTTCACCTGCAACAATTAGGAATCGAATTCCTTCAGCACTTTCATACTGGCAAGATGCTTTGTAGGCTCATCCCAACCCACTTAAGCATGGCAAAGAATAAGCTTTAACTTAATAGGGAAGCATGGCATCATTAATGAATTAAACATGGCATGAACATGAACGAGAAAGGTAATAACAATTCATGAGCATGATAAACGAATCATCTCAGAATAGCAAGAATAAGTAGATCATACATGTATCATCCATCATAATCATCATAAGTCAACAAGACTTAAAGTCAATATCTAGCTAGTCAACCGAGACCTAGCCAATTGACAAAACTGAAGTCTAATCCGACTGGAGGACGACTGGGGGTAGGACCTCTACCTCGACCTTCGAATCTAGACATAACCGAGAACAATATTCGACTGGGGGTACGGCTAGGGTACATATGCCACCTCATCTTTGACCCCGCAGGCATCGACTAGAAATGACTAGGGTGCATATTACCTCGACCCTCGACTACCATGACCACAGGTAGTGTCACGCCCGGAATCGACTGGGGATACGACTAGGGTACATATGCCAGCTCGCCTTCGGCCCTGCAGGAACTGACTAGAGACGACTGGGGTGCATAGTACCTCGATCCTCGACTCATCCATGACACCCCATCCCAACTCTAACTCAAACACATGAACCAACCATCAACTCAACTCAGACTAGTGACCAACATCACAATCATGATCCGAAAGTAATGAACAACAATCACAACACTTATTCAAAACCAAAACTTAAGAAGTTAGGAATCTTAGCGAGTTTTTGCAGAGCTTGCCTTGCTGGTCGAAACCTTGGTTGTATTGAGGTTCATCTTTGTGATACTCCTCGTTGTCTGGTTCTAATAACAAGAATGCCAAAAAGCAGAAAAACGATAGAAAGAGATATGCAATCAATACCAGCAAGAAATATATGATACTACGTTTAGAATGCATCCTAATAGGTCGGAAATTTTATTACGAAGCTAATGCAACTGGAATCGTTTGATTTAGAGTTATACATCTCAAGTTATAGTGATTTCAATGTTTTGTCAGTTAAACTTGAGGATGAGTTAACCTTCAAAATGATTCATAGCTGTCGCATACGAGAGCATGATGATATGGCTATATACTAGTTCTTAGGCAAAGTATGATACCAACATTTTAAAATTTTATTGCTAAGCCAGATTCTCTAGTATTAACTTCAAGGAGTTTAGGGGCATCAAGGCTATTTGCAAGAATATGAACTACAGTAAAAATAACTACAAGCTGCACCATAAATGATTTTCCAGGTTTTATTCCATTTTAGCATTTCCCATCTTCTTCTCAATAAAAGAAAATATTTCAAATGTTGTTATTCTCAGATGAAGTCTACTTAGTGAATATGACATTTGTGGTTAAACTGGTATATCTCTTCTTTTTCTTATTTTCTACTCCTTTAGTATTGTAAAATGGATCCGGGCTATCATGCACTCAAGGTTCAATCTGCAGTTTTATGGTGAGAGTACATAGAGGGCAAGTTTACTACATCAATGCGTTCATCGAGCTAATAATAAGTAATCTAGATTAATCGCATTAGGTATTGCTAACCTTACTCATTAACCTAAGGAGTAAGCATTTACATTGTTTAGATGTCTGAATAGGGATGTATGGAAATTAGTTCAAGGTGATTGGCCATCATTAACAGTGTGTTAAGTATGTAGTTGATGAATCAGAATTTATCTACCGATGTCATGAAATCATTGGAAATTTGAAGTTGTCTCAACTGATTAGCTTGAAGGATTAGTACATCCATTGAATTTTAACTGCTCATGTTACCCTTGTATTAACTGAACAGAACAGTCAATTGACGAGTTAGTTAACTATCCTTAGTGCTTAGCCATTGCTTGCTAGCCTTAACTATTGATTGATAGTTGTGTACAAAGAACAAACATCAACCATGAGCATATGCATTATAAAAGCAGTTGATTAATCTGGTCTTAACCGAATCAAAGCACAACTTATCAACTCAACAGTGATTAGTTAGGCATTGAGTAATCAACCATGAGTCTAATTACTTAACTGATCATTAGGGTTAAGTGTGTCGGAAACAATGTCCTTGTCTTTGACATTAACAAATCGATGATTGAGTACAGTAAACGAGTTTGACTCAGCATATACCTCTATTGTCTAAATCGATCATAGAATCAATGGTTACAGAAATTAATCATTTATTAGTACTAGCTAACCATTTAGTTAATAACTGTAGTTAATCTATCGGTTATTAGTATAGTAGTTTGTTAATTATACTAATGACTAATGCAAAACTTCATGTAATTGATGAATTAGACTGTTATTTACCGAGGACTTGTAGTTCTGGGAGATTTGAAATTGTCTCAACGTTAATTAGCTAAAAAGATTAGTAAAATAAAAGAGCTTCAACCACACATCTTATCAAGTTTACCTGGATGGCAAGCACGGGAAACACTTGGGAAGAAAAGAGGAGTTGGCAAGATGCCGAGGGTGGTAGACGAACCGGAATCAGCGATGGCAGCTTTAGGGCGGAGAGCTCCGGGTCGTGCTGTGCTTGAAGAAGGGGGAACCGGGGGTCGAAGGGAGGCATCGGGGAACAGCAGCAAGGCGACGACGCGCTAATGGCGGCTAGTACCGAGGACGAGGGCGACGACTTGCGCTGCGGGCGGCCGCTGGTGGAGATGACGAGGCGGCGATGGCGAGGTTGGCGGCGTTGTCGTCGGTGGCAGCGGTTGATGACGTAGATGCCGATGCTTGGCGCGGAATCCAGTGGGGAGGCGGAGCTCGGGTTTGGTGCTGATGTTGGCAAAGACGGAGACGGACGGTGCTCCGGTGGAGATGAGGACATCGGGGCGGTGTCGCTCCGAGGCAGAGTAGGAGCTGCGGGTGGCCGGTGTAGACGCGAAGGGCGGCGCGGTGGCTTGGCGTTGAGGACGATGGCGGCGTTGTCTGAGGCGGTGGAGACCTGGGAAGTGGGGGAGCTGCGATGGCGAGGAGCTTCACGGTGGCGGCGGCGCTCCAGTGAGGTGGGGGAGGAGCTCCACTGGCAGGGAGGAAGCGACTGGCGGCGGGAGGAGCTCGGGGACGACAAGGGGGACCGGGCGGCTGGGAAGCGCTTGGGGAAGGAGGCCGGCGGAGTCAGCTGTGGTGGGTCTCCAATGGCGGCACGCTCCACGGTGGACGAGGCCGGCGATGAGGCCGTCGCGGCTTGGAGAGGACGGTGACGCACGGGGTGGAGACACTACCGTGGGCGGGGCTGGGGAGAGCCCGGCGGCGCAATGGAGAAGGAGACGGCGGGGGCTGCCTTGGAGGAGTCGGCAGGAAGAAGGGGATAGGGTGGGGAGGACGGGTGATGCGCCGGCGGGTGCAGGAGGGGGGTCAGCGACTGCGGTGTGCGGCAAGACTGGTGGCGGTGCTTTGGAGAAATCAGCACGGGGAGAGAAGAAGGAAATTGGGGAAGAAGAGAACCTGGCCTGCCGGGTGGGTCCCACGCGTCGGATGAGGTAAGGAGCTCAGCGGTGCTAGGCTTAGCCCATAGAGGGAAGAAAATGGGCCTCCGAGCTGGCCCAGAGAGGTGAGGCTGGGTTTGTTTTATCTTTTCTGTTTTATTTTCTCTTTAGCTTAGGGTTGTGTAAAAATAGGATCAATCTTCCACTCAATTTTCTGGAAAGATTTGTATAGTGTCCAGAATGTTGGTCACACTAAAGTATTCCAATCTGGACTTGGAAAGGTAATAATCTTAAATATAGAATTTTACAAAAGTTAAAAAGGAGGATGTTCATGTTGTTGGCCGATTCCAATTTTGTCCAAAGGAAGGGGTTTTCGAGTTGAGCTACTTTTAACATGACCTACATGCATGCTTATTATGAGAAGAAAACCGATTTATCCATGATGATCCTCACTGATCTCGTGCCTTAAGATTTGGTCGCTACAAAACCTACCCCCTTAAAAGAATCTCGTCCCGAGATTCCTACGGTAAAGAGGAGAAAGAGAGGTGTTCAACTTGTAGCAAATCTTCGATGGTGTTGCTCCGGCCAAGTTGTCAATAGTGATAAGGCGGGATCACTTGTCGACTTTTACACTAGTTCTGGAAAGAGAAAACCAGATCAGATTATTATCTTAGAGTAGCAGGAGTGGTTGCAGTGGAGCAAGAACTATTGCAAGTGCTGCAAATTCAGAATTCAAGATTGTTGGATTGAGTGAGAAGAGCTGTTATGAACAACTGTCCTTACTCGAATCATGAACAAGGGAGGGGGTGGAAACATGACTCCAAAGTAAAAGAAATGCATGGTCATGATTACTTCAGATTGGAAAGAAAGAATAACGAATGTGAGAATTGGTCACAGATCATGGTGATTGCCTTCATTATCTTAAGAAGAAATCCTCCCGGACACTCTAGATATCCGGAGTGTCTAGCCCTTCCTCCGACCATGATGAACTATTTTTGAGGAGTCTCTGTTACTCCCCTCGAAGTGTCTAGACTTTTCCCAGATACTCCGAGGCAATTCATCTAGAGCCTTTGAACTATAGCTTCACCGTGAAAATAGTGTCATTGGAGTAGATCATGGATACTCTGAATGGATACTTCGCCGTTCAAATAGAGTCGTTGGAGTAGATCCCGGATACTCTATATGGTTGTTCGAATAGTCCAGCACATATTTTTTCAAGCAACGACTAGTGTTTGTGCGTGAGCTATTTGTACGCCCACTTCCTCTTCCACTTCCAACTCTTTGCCAAATCATTTCCTGCTCTCAAGAAAGCTTCTCCACCTTCCTCAAGCCTCAAATCTTTGATTCTTGTGAGAGAAATTTCAAGAGAGTGAGTGTTTGGATTAGTTGAGCACTACAGCATTGAGTTCATCTCCAAGTTCTTCATTGCGCTTGTCACTCTTGGAGATTGGGATCTCCTAGATGGCTAGGAGTGCTAAAAAGTTCTCAAGAAATTTATGGTGAACCTTAAAAAGTTTGTGGAGGTTTGGATCCAGCTCCGTAAGAGAAGGATCACCAAGAAGAAATCGAGGAGATGCAAAGTGCATCCTCGAGGAAAAGGCTTGAGTGGAAGCTGGCTCTTAATCAAAGTGATCGAGCTCCCCAACGGAGATGTAGGATTTTTCCAAGGATCCGAACTTTGGCAATAAATCACTCATGTCTCCATGATTATTTCATTCCATCATTTACTTCTTGCAAGCGTTACTTTTTTGTCATATTATTGTGCTTGTGTGTTACTAGTATATAGCAGTGCCCATATAGCTCTTACATTAGTTAACATTTAATTCTGCATAATTCCTACTTAAGCTTTAAATTGATAAAACATATTAGTCACCTATTCACCCCTCCCATCTAGGCCAACATCTTGATCCTTTAATTGGTATTGGAGCAAGGTCTCTCCTTTGGGGCTTCACTCTTAAAGAGAATAAGATGCCGGGTGATGAGATGGAGGTGGCTTGTAAGCAAGCTAGTGATAGTGGTGGCCAACACTAATAACAATGGCCATTCATATGTGAATGGCTCATCGGGTAGAGCACCCTACTTCTATGGAACACACATGCCTCTTGGAAGCCTAAGATGAAAATGTATTAGATTTCTATTAACCCCACCATTTGACGCGTAGTGCAAAGGGGTTTTACAGTTATTGATGAAGAGAGCACTACACCTGTCGACGAAGTCACCCTCGGACAGTAAACTTGGGGCACCCTGGTTCTCGAGACTGAAGTGCTAAGGGGATGACCTAAGCAGCACTAGTGAATACTACCTCGGCCCTCGGATTCCTGGCGAAGATTTATGTGGAAAATGCAATGGAAAATGGGACGAGATGTCACCCACAAAGAGTGTGGTTGATACCAATTTTTTTTTGTCTCGAGTGGGCAACGCGCTGCCCTTTTATAGACAGTGGTGACCTGCAAGTGAATGTACATACCAGCCCTTAGGCAGTTTACGGTTCTACCCTGATTTACATTACATGTGACGGGGGCTAGTTCGTACTCTCCCCTTCGCCCCTACCTACTATATGTGCCGGAATATGCCTGATACTCTTCACCGGTACAGAACACCACCTGGTCAGATGCTTCTCCCGCGATCTAGTCGATCTTCACCTCGGCCCATCATCCTCGGTTCTAGGACTTGGAGACCTCCAGCATGTCACCCTTCATGCTAAAATCACTTCGTCCCGGGAGCGCACTCGTACCTCATCTGTTCGTGCTGCCCGAACAGGCGCCCTCTGCTCGCCTTATGTCATCCTACATGTCAACATGGAGAAACACCAGAGCCCGATTAGCTCACGTGGCGAGAAGTCTCTGGGGTTACCTCGGCCAGGCTGTCTGAGTGAACCCCTCCAACAGCAACCCCATGTGGTCTCGGGCTATGGATGAGTCACGGACCGAGGCTGTATCAACTTCCTCAAATAGAGGTCTCGAAGACGGCCCTAGGTGAGGTGTCGCGCTTAGCTCAACCACCGGCTGACACGCCATCCCCGGCCATCTTAACTCAGCTGGATTCCCACCGTGTCACGGACCCGGAATTGCATATGATTAGGGGAACGCGAAGTCGCCAAGGACCGAAGGACTCGTCAGCCCGGTGGCACGGTACCTGCGCCGTACACACCAAGGTAGAGCGATCCGACACCCGCCACCTGCGAGCCGGCCGGAAGCGACCACTCTTCCCAAAACCACATACGATTCCGTAATCCGGTGAGGAGTCAGAGTCGTTCCCGAATCCTACCACGACAAGCAAGGTCGGAGGAGCCCGGCAGTTCTACCCACACCCTAACCTAGCCCGGAGGCTAGTGGGTCGCTCGAAAGCCCGGTAGAACACGCCCACACCCTGCCTGGCCGGCACAGCATCTCAGCCAGCGGGTCACTCAACCAACACCTGCTCGACTTAGTAGAACAAGGTACGGCTTCGACTCTTCACGGCATACCCAAAACGCTTCATATCATACACGCATTGCGTAAGGGCAGCCGGGAATTAACAACTCGGATATCATAACAAAGCTCTACAAATACGATATTAATATTAACTGCCCACGATGGGACAACACCTTACATTATCCAGTCCTAACTGAAAACATATCCGAGTACGGAGAAGTTAAACGACAGCGGAAACAAGTGGATGAGTCCCACAGCGGCTTAACGACCGCTGAGCAAAAGCTACAACTATCCCAACAATCGAACACAACCGAGGAAACACACGTTCAGGCATCATCAAAATAATCTTCGACCACCGGCTCACCTGCAAGCTCTAGGAATAACCTAGGTGAGTACGAACGTACTCGCAAGACTTATTCGTGCTTGATTAAATGTCCTACTCATACTAGTACAACACAATTAAACATGAATGCTTCTCAGAGTAACAATATACAACTTAAGAACATAACAGTAATAAAGTGAAGTAAAGACATACCAAATGACAGACTAACTCAGGGCACAAACATACCACAATCAAGCTACCACGAGATCAAGTCATCAAATCCAAATCCATTGGGGCAACCCCTGAGTCCAATCCCAAACCAATCCATTAAACCTCATCCAATTCGATTAGAGCAGCCCCTAAATCCAATCCAAATTGATCCAATCCTCAACAAGTTCATTTTAATCTCTCGAACCGCTACCGACAACTCAACCCCTGCAGGCATAGTGAGTGCATAACACTTTGGAGGTAGCGAGCCTCCAAAGTGCATGCCTACCCCCAACTATCCTCAGTGTTGGTTCTCGCTAGCGTCCACGTGTGATAAGGGATGGTGACACGCTGAAGATAGGGTTGGTGTGACGACTAAATCTCTACTTACACCCGCGTCGCCATCAAACTACGATGAACACCAACCGTACCCATTGTGCACGCCCTCGGCTCTCGCAACTCACTTAACCATTTAGTTGTAGAGCCATTAGATGTTCTCGACGTAAGACACATCCTACACATGCTAGTGTACGCAACTTGCGACAATTCACAGATAAACATTCATACACATAGCACATATAAAGAGGGCATACACAAGAGTACGGAAGGTAAAGATGCAACAAGCTCTGCTTGCCTGATTCTGGTTGTTCCTGTTCTTGCGAAGGGTCGTAAGCCGGGTGGTCTCCTTCTTCGTATTCTAGTGCAAGCAAATGGATGTCGAATATAAGAGATCATGCAATCCACGAATCCAACATGTATGCATGGAGATGAATGCAAAGATGGTATTGCTTAACAATATATCGGTATTAGGGTTGATTGGTTGTCCTAAGCTATATGCATGCTCAGATTCATGCGATTACGAACTAGGGTTTTAGAGGTAATCACTTATGGTGAAGTGGCAATGAACATGCATGTTAATAATTGCTTAATATTCTGAACTAATTGACTAGCGCAACTGAAATCAATTGAATCGAAGTTACGATCAATTAGTTATGCACTTGTTGAGTTAGGGTTTACGGGGTTCGACGAATAAAGGAGCTAATACCTAAGACCTATCATGCATGTATTCTTACTGGGATTTCAGTGGTTACATATCGTAGTATATCTCACAAGGATTCCAGAAAGGTATAATTTGTCGAGATCGGAGTTATGATGATGAAACTAGGGTTTACGGATCCTCGACACTAACTAATCTTCTACCCCAGATAATATACTGTGCATGTACCCAAACTTAATTTTTGTTTCAGCCATCTTGTAGAGTTTTTCATGAGGTTTCCAAATATATAAAAATCTTCAAATTTGGCTTTACGGTTAAAAAGTTATGAATATTGGAAGTTCTATACAATTTCTGCCCTAAAATTTCGAAAACCTAAATGCTATCTGTACCCGAACTCTACCCCGCTCCTTTCTCAATTCTTACGCGCACCCGAGATGCAACCCGAGCTCTCCCACCCTTAATCCACGTCAGCGGCGCGCGGGACCCCTCTGTCAGCGACTCGGGTGGTCGGGGAATCAATCCGAGCACGCCACGCGGCCTGGGACCTCACTCTCTCTCTCTCTTCTTCTCGGGACCGGCCGGCGCCGAGGGTCAGATGGCGGCGCCCTCGTCGGAGGCTCGCCGGAGCTAAGCTCCAGAGCGCTAGAGGGCCCGGATCTACTCGGGGGAGGACGCTTGGGCTCGGGAAGCTCACCCTGAGGTGGTTTCGGTGCTCGGGGAGGACGGAGGATGTCGGGAGGGTGGCCGGCGACGGTGACAGAGGCGGCGGCGACCGGAGCTTCGTCGGGGAGGTTGCTGGAGGTCGGGATCTGCAAGGAAAAGGGAATGGGGAGGTTAAGGGAGAGGAGCGGGTCCTCTGGAGCTAGAAGATGGGACGCGGGGGCCTCTGGAGCCGAGGCGAGAGCTCACCGGAGCTGTGGTCGGCGCTGGGGAAGGAGGCGGAGAAGACCGAGGCGACGAGGAGCTCCCCGGGGCGGATCTACGAAATGGAGGAGCAGGGGGTTAGCCAGAGAGGAGAGGGAGCTCAGGGAGTGGTCGGATGTGCTCGGGGGACACCCTACCGACGGCAATTGCTCGTCGGAGCAGACGCCGGAGCTCGGGAAGGAGGCGGTGGTTGGAGGAACTCGGTGAGAATGAAGGGGAATAGGGTTAGGGTTTCGGGGAGAAGCACACGGGGAAGAAGGGCTGTCGGAGCGCCCGTTTTAAAAGGCGGCGGGGCTCGGACAGGAGGCGCCGGGCGCGGGGCACCGCCCACGCCGGCGTACGGGCGTCGGAGACGTGGCCGAAGCGTCCTGACCGGTGGGCCCCGAAGTGCGGAGGAGAGAGGGGGCGCTGCGGCGGGGTATGACAGGAGGGCCCAGGCGGCAGTGAGGGAGAGGGCGCGGGCGCGCGCGCAGGAGGGGAGTGGGCCGGCCGACCGGGCCGGCCGAGTAGGCCGCCAGCCTGAGTAGATTAGGGTTTATGTTTTTATTTTTGATTTTCTGAAACCAGTGCTACCCCTCTTGTCATTTTATGTGCGAATCTTGCTCCAAATTTTATGAAATTTTTACAGGAGGTTCACAATATTATTCCTGAGCTACTGTAGGAGTTTGGGCCAATTTGGGACTGATTTGACTTAGGTTCCCATTCAAATTCAATTTAGGGTTTCAATTCGGATTTGCTTTATGATCGAGCCCTAGGCATGTCCAAAGTTTCTAGAAATTGGTCAGGGGCTAGGGTTGCTACTTTAGAAATTATTTGTGCAACTTGGGGAGGATTGCGTCCACTGGAAACTACTCTGTCGTCGAAACCCTAATTTTGGCACCGATAGGGTTTGGGGTTAGGGACGAGGATTTACCGAAGGTTCGATGACTTCCACCACCCTTAACGACGATTTTGTTAATTCGAATACTTCAAATAAATTGATTGGTGTTTGTACGAATTTCCACCGAGGGTGAGATATTAACATATTCTATAAATTACAGTTATACCCTTTTCGAGTTTAAATGAGGTAGCGCGGGGTGATGCCATGTATGCATGAATGCTTAATCATTAAGTTTGGGGATTACAAAACCTACCCCCCTTAAAAAGATCTCGACCCGAGATCGCTAACGGTCGACAAACATGGTTGGAAACTCGGTCTTGAGCCATTCCTCACGTTCCCAGGTGGCTTCGTCTTCAGTGTGGTTGCTCCACTGGACCTTGAAGAATTTGATAGTGCGACTTCGAGTCTTGCGTTCCATCTCATCAAGGATGCACACCGGATGTTCTCGGTAAGAGAGGTCTTCATGCAGCACTTCAATTTCAGGATTAGTCTTCATCTCAGGAACTCGATGGCAAGCTTTCAACTGGGATACATGGAAGACATCGTGCATCCGAGATAGCTCCGGAGGTAATTCCAACTGGTATGCCACGGTTCCTCTTTTGGCTAGGATGCGATAAGGTCCAATGTAACGAGGAGCTAGCTTTCCTTTCATTGCAAAGCGGCGGACACCTTTGAATGGGTTGACCTTGAGATACACACTGTCTCCAACTTGAAAGGTAACTTCTCGTCGCTGAAGATCGGCATAGCTTTTCTGCCTGGATTGAGCTTCACGAAGACGTTCACGGATGAGTTGGACTAAGTCTTCTGCTTCTTCGATTGGGTTAGGCCCAAAGAATTGTCTCTCTCCGGTCTCGGACCAATTCAATGGAGTCCTACACTTCCTTCCGTAAAGTACTTCAAAGGGTGCCATACCGAGACTGGATTGATAACTATTGTTATAAGCAAACTCTGCATATGGCAAGCAATCTTCCCAATTGGAACCCAGCGTGAGCGCACACGATCTCAACATGTCTTCAAGGATCTGATTTGTCCGTTCAACTTGACCACTGGTTTGAGGATGAAAAGCAGTACTGAAGGATAGGGAAGTTCCCATAGACTCGTGTAAGCACTTCCAAAATCTGCTGGTGAATTGAGTGCCTCGATCTGAAATGATTCTCTTGGGAACGCCATGGAGACACACGATTCGAGAGATGTACAATCTTGCTAGCTGACTTACCTTGTGGGTTGTCTTCACAGGGATGAAGTGAGCGACCTTGGATAGACGGTCTACGATTACCCATATTGCATCGTTGCCCTTCGGGGATCTCGGCAGACCTACTACAAAATCCATACCAATCTCTTCCCATTTCCACTCGGGAATAGGGAGTGGCTGAAGTAGGCCTGCTGGTCTCTGGTGTTCGGCCTTCACACGGCGACAGACATCACACTCAGCAACATATTGGGCAATCTCCCGCTTCATTCGGGTCCACCAGAATTGGCGACGTAGATCTTGGTACATCTTGGTACTACCTGGATGGATGGCTAATGGGGAGTTGTGTGCTTCATGAAGGATTAGGTCCTTCAGTTGCTTATCCTTGGGTACCACAAGTCGTTTTCCAAACCATAATACTCCATCCTTATCTTCCGTGAAACAGGTTGCGGTACCCGCCTTCATCTTTTCCCTGATCTTCTGCATTCCGGCATTCTGAGCTTGAGCCACCCTAATCTGATCTTTTAAGGATGGCTTCACCTCAAGTGTGGCGAGGGTTCCTTGTTCAACCATTTCCAGGTTCAGCCGCTGGAACTCTTCGTGGAGAGGTGGTTGATGTTCCTTGACCATGGTGCTATTGCAGTAAGCTTTCCGACTAAGGGCATCGGCAACAACGTTAGCTTTGCCAGGGGTATAATTCAAACCCAGATCATAATCCTTAATGAGTTCGAGCCATCTTCTTTGGCGAAGGTTTAGATCTGGTTGGGTGAATAGGTACTTCAAGCTCTTATGATCTGAATAAACTTCGCAACGATTACCGATAAGGTAATGTCGCCATATCTTGAGAGCGTGAACCACAGCTGCCAACTCTAGGTCATGAGTGGGGTAATTAGCTTCGTGGGGCCTCAACTGGCGCGAGGCGTAAGCCACCACGCGGCCTTCTTGCATGAGAACACAGCCCAATCCATTTCGGGAAGCATCGCAGTAAACCTCGAAATCCTTATTAACGTCTGGGAGAACAAGCACTGGGGCTGAGGTCAACCTTTCCTTAAGTTCTTGAAAACTCTTTTCACACTTGTCAGACCATATAAACTTGGTTTCTTTCTTCAGCAATTCTGTCATCGGCTTGGCTATGGAAGAGAATCCCTCAATGAACCGACGGTAGTATCCCGCTAGTCCAAGGAAGCTTCGGATTTGGGTAACCGATTTGGGTTGTTTCCACTCTTGTACCGCTTGCACTTTGCTTGGGTCTACCGCGACACCTGCGACTGAGATCACATGGCCCAAGAACTCCACTTGGTGTTTCCAAAACTCGCACTTGGAGAACTTGGCATACAGACGATGCTCACGAAGCTTGTCGAGCACCCTTCTCAGATGGTCTTCATGTTCTGATTCAGACTTGGAATAGATGAGGATGTCGTCGATAAAGACGACAACAAACTGATCCAGATACTCCATGAAGACTGCGTTCATGAGTTGTGTGAAAGTGGAAGGGGCATTGGTTAGACCGAAGGACATGACTGTATACTCATATAATCCGTATCGGGTAGTGAAGGCTGTCTTGGGAATGTCTTCGGATCTAATCTTTATCTGGTGGTAACCCAATCTGAGGTCGATTTTGGAGAAGACACAGGCTCCGGTCAACTGATCGAATAGATCATCAATCCTAGGAAGAGGGCATTTGTTCTTCACCGTAAGTTCATTCAGTGGACGATAGTCCACGACCATCCTTAAGCTTGAATCTTTCTTTTTCACGAACATGGCTGGACAACCCCACGGTGATGAACTAGGTCGGATAAAACCCTTTTCCTCAAGCTCCTGGAGCTGCTTCTTCATTTCCAATAATTCCTTCGGGGATATCCGGTAAGGTCGCCTTGACACCGGAGCAGTTCCAGGTGGAAGTTCGATAACGAACTCCACGGCACGGTCAGGGGGCATACCCGGCAACTCTTCGGGGAATACATCTGGGTATTCACACACTACTGGGACAAGCTCGATGCCTTGGTCCTGGTCGCTATTCAGAGCGAAAAGGCACCCGGATGGGGACGAGGATACAAATCTCACTTCTTTGCCGGAGTCCGCGGTAAGGGATACTGATCTTTTGGCACAATCTATCTTGGCTTGGTATTGGGCCAACCAGTTCATACCCAGAATAACATCTAGCCCTGCGGACCCCAAAACTACCATGTTTGCCAAAAACGTTTCTCCGCCAACTTCTACTTTAACACCCTCACAAACCAGCTCGGTTTTCATCTCCGAGCCGGGGGTGGCAATAATAAGAGGAGAATGCAGTACTGATGAAGGAATATGGTTGTCATGTGCAAACTTGCTTGATATGAATGAATGGGATGCTCCAGAGTCAAAAAGAACTGTAGCAGGAGTTGAGTTCACCGAGAGCGTACCCAGCACCACTTCGGGTGCGTCCTGTGCTTCCTCCGCCGTGACGTGGTTGACTCGGCCACGGCCGGGGGCTTGAGATTTGGTTGGAGCTGATCCTTTAGCTTGCTGACCTCCTCTTGGCTGCCCTTGCTGCAGGTTGGGGGCATAGGTGTTTCCTGTGCGTGGGAGACTGCAGCGGTTGGCAAAATGCCCCAGGTTTCCGCAGTTGTAGCATCGCACCTTGCTTAGGTCAGGCATGGGTCGCTGCTGTCCTCCTTGAGGGTGAGGTTGAGCTGCTGGCTGTTGAGGGCGCGGCGGATATCCCTGAGGCCTGTGTGGATACTGTGCTGTAGGGCGGGGTGGCGGCTGCTGCCATACCCGCGGCCTTTGGGAGCTGCTAGCAACAGACCGCTGCGCCTCTCTCTCTCGCTTACGGTCCTGCTGAAGGACAGACTCCTTCGCTTCAATCTCGATGGCCTTATCTACCAAATGCTGGAAATCCTGCACATCGGCGATAGCTAGCTTGGCCTGCAATTCATTGTTCAGCTTGCGCTTGAATTTCTCCACCCTGTCCTCATCGGTGGAGACTTCTCGCGGCACATAACGAGATAGGTGATTGAATTCGTGGAGGAACTCTAGCACTGACTTTCTGCCCTGTCGGAGATTGTAGAACTCTTCCTTCTTTAAATTCATGACGCCCTTGGGGATATGGGAAGCACGAAAACCGGTTCGGAACTCGGCCCACGTGACCACATGACCAGGAGCTTGGATGGCCAAGAAGTTCTGCCACCAGTTTGCTGCAGCGCCTTCCAGGTAGTGGGTGGCGAAGTTAACCTTATCTGCTTCGGCGCACTGTGCCAGTTGGAGTTTTCTTTCAATCGTGCAGATCCAGTCATCCGCGTCCATAGGGTCGTCGGATCGATTGAAGGTGGGCGGCTGCGTTCGCTGGAACTCCGCTAGGCCACCTCGAGCCTGACCACCACCGGCGCCTTGATTACGCGCCAGCTGTTCGAGGATTCTATTCTGGGTCATCAGCAGATCTGCAATGCTTGGCTGCTGGGGAGGGGGTGGCACCTCTTCTTCCTCACGGTCACGGCGTCCACGTGCAGCTCCACGGGTTCCGGTAGCCATGCTGCTGAAATCAGAAGACACCGGATGAGATGAAGGAAGCTAGAAAGTTGGAAACTCAAGGGTCTATCCATAAGGGTATAACAAGGCGTCCAAGAACATGGCACATAACTTCAGACATACTTCCTCAAGACAAAGGCACCAACAAGGGCAAGGAAAGTTAGGGTTAACACTCGCATTCATTAATACAATCGCCGGAGTTCATACATGGGGCTGCGGTTTAAATCACCCTTATGGTGAAATAAACGTATACAAAATACCAAAATGGCAGCCACAAATACCCAATTACATGCCTCCCAAAAGATAACTTGGACCTAGGGTTTGGTTCAGTTTACAATCCATAAGAAGGTCTTTAACAACTTGCCACTCGAATCCAATCGGCACTACGACGACTAACTTCTACGACTGGGTACTTCGAATCGTATCCTTCGACCACTCAGCCTACTCTTCGTCAGTTGGCGGGTTGCTGTTGGTGTACCAAACACGCTCCTCAGGGTCCTCTTCCTCTTCTTCTCTTGCAGCAGCTTCATTGGTGGGAACTGAAGCGGCTGGGGTGGAGGTATCTTCTTGTGAGGGCCTTGGAGTGAAGAGCCGAAGGTACTGTCGGGAGGTCATCCTTTTACGTGGCTTGACTCCGGAACTCTGAGGTTGAGTTGCCTCACCAGGTGGATTTGGGGTCGGCTCTCGTACTGGAACAAAGGGGCTCTCGCCGCAAGACTCATCTTCATTTGCTACATGATACCTTCGACGCAACTCATAGCGAAGCTTGCGGTTAACTCTTGTTAGTCGTTCCACCTCTTGAGTAGCATTTCCGTAGTCCCGATACAACCTATCGTGCATTACTTCCGCAGAGACAATGTGATTGGCCGTCTCCATCTCAGTCTCATCCTCTTCTTCGTCGTCACTTGGTGCTGGTACTGAAATGCTGGCGCCTCCATCGGTAACCTGGGGAATAAGACGGAAGGGGGAAAATAGGAAGATCTCATCGAAGTGATGTCGTAGGTGGAGAACTGCTTTTCTTGAGGCCTCCAGTCGGGCATCCGCATCACTTGGTCTGGGTGCTGTAAAGGTCTGATCCAGATCCGAAACTCTCACTGTGACCCATCCCATCCAAAAATGAGTCTTCCCGTGAACTTTGTAGGTCTTGGCATGGAAAGCAGGGAGGTCTTCCTGGGGCACGCCAAGGTATTCCAACATTCTCCATAACAGGGTAGCCCATCCTCCTAGTTGATGTGGGTCGGTCACAATGTTATACACCATCCTATACAAGTTTTAGAGTTAGAGAGGATAAAGTTAGCCACACAAAGAAAACAAATGCAATAGAGGAGAATTTCGGAACTAAGAGCGATGAGGGTAAGGAATAAAAGCAATCTACTTATTAATTTTCAACATAGGGTTTACTTTTTAAATAGTTTTGCTGGCCTGTCGACGAGGCGCAGCGGAAACTCCTATCTAACGACCACCTGCAATTGGCTTCCTACGGTCAGCTCGGCTCTGATACCAAGCTGTCACGGACCCGGAATTGCATATGATTAGGGGAACGCGAAGTCGCCAAGGACCGAAGGACTCGTCAGCCCGGTGGCACGGTACCTGCGCCGTACACACCAAGGTAGAGCGATCCGACACCCGCCACCTGCGAGCCGGCCGGAAGCGACCACTCTTCCCAAAACCACATACGATTCCGTAATCCGGTGAGGAGTCAGAGTCGTTCCCGAATCCTACCACGACAAGCAAGGTCGGAGGAGCCCGGCAGTTCTACCCACACCCTAACCTAGCCCGGAGGCTAGTGGGTCGCTCGAAAGCCCGGTAGAACACGCCCACACCCTGCCTGGCCGGCACAGCATCTCAGCCAGCGGGTCACTCAACCAACACCTGCTCGACTTAGTAGAACAAGGTACGGCTTCGACTCTTCACGGCATACCCAAAACGCTTCATATCATACACGCATTGCGTAAGGGCAGCCGGGAATTAACAACTCGGATATCATAACAAAGCTCTACAAATACGATATTAATATTAACTGCCCACGATGGGACAACACCTTACATTATCCAGTCCTAACTGAAAACATATCCGAGTACGGAGAAGTTAAACGACAGCGGAAACAAGTGGATGAGTCCCACAGCGGCTTAACGACCGCTGAGCAAAAGCTACAACTATCCCAACAATCGACACAACCGAGGAAACACACGTTCAGGCATCATCAAAATAATCTTCGACCACCGGCTCACCTGCAAGCTCTAGGAATAACCTAGGTGAGTACGAACGTACTCGCAAGACTTATTCGTGCTTGATTAAATGTCCTACTCATACTAGTACAACACAATTAAACATGAATGCTTCTCAGAGTAACAATATACAACTTAAGAACATAACAGTAATAAAGTGAAGTAAAGACATACCAAATGACAGACTAACTCAGGGCACAAACATACCACAATCAAGCTACCACGAGATCAAGTCATCAAATCCAAATCCATTGGGGCAACCCCTGAGTCCAATCCCAAACCAATCCATTAAACCTCATCCAATTCGATTAGAGCAGCCCCTAAATCCAATCCAAATTGATCCAATCCTCAACAAGTTCATTTTAATCTCTCGAACCGCTACCGACAACTCAACCCCTGCAGGCATAGTGAGTGCATAACACTTTGGAGGTAGCGAGCCTCCAAAGTGCATGCCTACCCCCAACTATCCTCAGTGTTGGTTCTCGCTAGCGTCCACGTGTGATAAGGGATGGTGACACGCTGAAGATAGGGTTGGTGTGACGACTAAATCTCTACTTACACCCGCGTCGCCATCAAACTACGATGAACACCAACCGTACCCATTGTGCACGCCCTCGGCTCTCGCAACTCACTTAACCATTTAGTTGTAGAGCCATTAGATGTTCTCGACGTAAGACACATCCTACACATGCTAGTGTACGCAACTTGCGACAATTCACAGATAAACATTCATACACATAGCACATATAAAGAGGGCATACACAAGAGTACGGAAGGTAAAGATGCAACAAGCTCTGCTTGCCTGATTCTGGTTGTTCCTGTTCTTGCGAAGGGTCGTAAGCCGGGTGGTCTCCTTCTTCGTATTCTAGTGCAAGCAAATGGATGTCGAATATAAGAGATCATGCAATCCACGAATCCAACATGTATGCATGGAGATGAATGCAAAGATGGTATTGCTTAACAATATATCGGTATTAGGGTTGATTGGTTGTCCTAAGCTATATGCATGCTCAGATTCATGCGATTACGAACTAGGGTTTTAGAGGTAATCACTTATGGTGAAGTGGCAATGAACATGCATGTTAATAATTGCTTAATATTCTGAACTAATTGACTAGCGCAACTGAAATCAATTGAATCGAAGTTACGATCAATTAGTTATGCACTTGTTGAGTTAGGGTTTACGGGGTTCGACGAATAAAGGAGCTAATACCTAAGACCTATCATGCATGTATTCTTACTGGGATTTCAGTGGTTACATATCGTAGTATATCTCACAAGGATTCCAGAAAGGTATAATTTGTCGAGATCGGAGTTATGATGATGAAACTAGGGTTTACGGATCCTCGACACTAACTAATCTTCTACCCCAGATAATATACTGTGCATGTACCCAAACTTAATTTTTGTTTCAGCCATCTTGTAGAGTTTTTCATGAGGTTTCCAAATATATAAAAATCTTCAAATTTGGCTTTACGGTTAAAAAGTTATGAATATTGGAAGTTCTATACAATTTCTGCCCTAAAATTTCGAAAACCTAAATGCTATCTGTACCCGAACTCTACCCCGCTCCTTTCTCAATTCTTACGCGCACCCGAGATGCAACCCGAGCTCTCCCACCCTTAATCCACGTCAGCGGCGCGCGGGACCCCTCTGTCAGCGACTCGGGTGGTCGGGGAATCAATCCGAGCACGCCACGCGGCCTGGGACCTCACTCTCTCTCTCTCTTCTTCTCGGGACTGGCCGGCGCCGAGGGTCAGATGGCGGCGCCCTCGTCGGAGGCTCGCCGGAGCTAAGCTCCAGAGCGCTAGAGGGCCCGGATCTACTCGGGGGAGGACGCTTGGGCTCGGGAAGCTCACCCTGAGGTGGTTTCGGTGCTCGGGGAGGACGGAGGATGTCGGGAGGGTGGCCGGCGACGGTGACAGAGGCGGCGGCGACCGGAGCTTCGTCGGGGAGGTTGCTGGAGGTCGGGATCTGCAAGGAAAAGGGAATGGGGAGGTTAAGGGAGAGGAGCGGGTCCTCTGGAGCTAGAAGATGGGACGCGGGGGCCTCTGGAGCCGAGGCGAGAGCTCACCGGAGCTGTGGTCGGCGCTGGGGAAGGAGGCGGAGAAGACCGAGGCGACGAGGAGCTCCCCGGGGCGGATCTACGAAATGGAGGAGCAGGGGGTTAGCCAGAGAGGAGAGGGAGCTCAGGGAGTGGTCGGATGTGCTCGGGGGACACCCTACCGACGGCAATTGCTCGTCGGAGCAGACGCCGGAGCTCGGGAAGGAGGCGGTGGTTGGAGGAACTCGGTGAGAATGAAGGGGAATAGGGTTAGGGTTTCGGGGAGAAGCACACGGGGAAGAAGGGCTGTCGGAGCGCCCGTTTTAAAAGGCGGCGGGGCTCGGACAGGAGGCGCCGGGCGCGGGGCACCGCCCACGCCGGCGTACGGGCGTCGGAGACGTGGCCGAAGCGTCCTGACCGGTGGGCCCCGAAGTGCGGAGGAGAGAGGGGGCGCTGCGGCGGGGTATGACAGGAGGGCCCAGGCGGCAGTGAGGGAGAGGGCGCGGGCGCGCGCGCAGGAGGGGAGTGGGCCGGCCGACCGGGCCGGCCGAGTAGGCCGCCAGCCTGAGTAGATTAGGGTTTATGTTTTTATTTTTGATTTTCTGAAACCAGTGCTACCCCTCTTGTCATTTTATGTGCGAATCTTGCTCCAAATTTTATGAAATTTTTACAGGAGGTTCACAATATTATTCCTGAGCTACTGTAGGAGTTTGGGCCAATTTGGGACTGATTTGACTTAGGTTCCCATTCAAATTCAATTTAGGGTTTCAATTCGGATTTGCTTTATGATCGAGCCCTAGGCATGTCCAAAGTTTCTAGAAATTGGTCAGGGGCTAGGGTTGCTACTTTAGAAATTATTTGTGCAACTTGGGGAGGATTGCGTCCACTGGAAACTACTCTGTCGTCGAAACCCTAATTTTGGCACCGATAGGGTTTGGGGTTAGGGACGAGGATTTACCGAAGGTTCGATGACTTCCACCACCCTTAACGACGATTTTGTTAATTCGAATACTTCAAATAAATTGATTGGTGTTTGTACGAATTTCCACCGAGGGTGAGATATTAACATATTCTATAAATTACAGTTATACCCTTTTCGAGTTTAAATGAGGTAGCGCGGGGTGATGCCATGTATGCATGAATGCTTAATCATTAAGTTTGGGGATTACACACCGAAACAATTGCCTTATCTCCGCAACAACCGTTACCCTGCCCTGATCATGATATTTGAGCTCAACGGTCACCCCCGTGACTGCCGCCCCATTTTCGTTAGACCGCCTTGATTGCCGGGCCATTGTATGGGCCTATAAAAAGCCCTGGGGGTCCCCTGGTTCAGCTCACATCATCCCCCAGACGACCAATCTACATCTCTTCGCACCCATTCGCTCTACACGTTGTGCTCGTGATCTCCTCACGGCGATGCACATTGCCCCCTACCTCGACAATATTCTGCGTCCACATTGGGTAGCTCTCAAGCGCCTGCTAGATAGCATCACCCTCCAGGAAGAGACTTCGTCCTCTATGTCGACCAGCAAGTAGACCGCCATTACGAAGAAGGGGAAGAAGAGGACTGAGAAGATGATTTACTCCAGCGGGCTTGGAACGTCGCAAGCTTCTGAGGTCACTCTGGCTCGGCTCCGAGATGCGGGGTGCTTCCCCCTCGACTCAGAGGAACATGGGCCGGTCCTCCCAAAGGAGGGGAGCACCCATGCCTCGCCTCCGGATGGGCACATTCTGGTGTTCGCTTCCTAGTTTCGAGCTGGGCTTACCTTCCCGGTTGCTCACATTGTTCAACTCATCCTTGACCACTTCGGGCTGGAGATCTTGGACCTGAACCCCACGGTGATCACGCACCTAGCGATCTTCGAGTGGGCTATGAGGTCTATGGGGATGGAGAGCACGACCACCTATTTCGCCTTGTTTCACGAGCCGGTCATGGTGTCGGTCACCGTCCACAGTGGTGTGTCGTCCCTCTACGGGACCGAGAGCTTCCACGCCAACCACCGGGTCGACATCCCGTACTCCGTTATGGCGCTCAAGAACAAGTGGAATAATTGGAGGAACGAATGGTTCTACTATCGTGTGGGCAACCTCGGTTTCACCGGTAACAAGACCGTTCCCGGCTATACTCCTCGCAAGCTCATCCTCACTTCGGCCGACATGTCTCGGCGTGATGCCTTTGGCCAGATGTGCCACCAGTTTTCCTCCTAGGACCTCGTCGAGGAGTACATCCTGCTGTGAATTCGTCCCCTTGCGACGGGCTAGGCTATGAAGATTATTTCCCTTCCCGAAGGGAAGCCCCTTGGGCCATGTGACTTCTATCGGTACGAATGCACTAAAGGTAACTCGACTACCTCCCCCTTGCTTTCTTCATCGCAAAGTCAAGAGATTTCCTTTCCATTGTCCTTTACCAGCCGTTGCCTTTTAACATGGTATGGCCTTCCCCGAGCCGAGAAGGAGGCGAACATCATCCTTGCACGGTATCTACCGTCTGAAGCTAAGTCCATCCAGAACTTAATTAGCAGGTGTCAGAACCGGGCCTGTGAGCTCTTCAATTGTGAGCTCCCACCTCGCCTAGACATCACCCCCGCCAAATACACGATAACGGGTGAGAAGCGAAAATGCACCGCTCCGTCTTCGCCCAAGGGGAAGCAGAAGGCGTGCACCGCTATATTGCTGGTGGATTGGTCCGAGGATGAAGAGAGCGACCAGCTCGATTCCGAGGCCAACTCCAAAAACTCGAACAAACACAGGTCCGAGGGGGGTCCCACGTCGGAGGCGATGAGGAGCGCCCCGTTGCTACGGAACAAGCGGAGGCTCCTGCAAAGCCCGGCCCGGGCTTGGGCAAAGGACCAATGGGTGATCTCCCTGGCGTGTTCCATTCAACTGCTGTGACTACATAGAGAGTCCCCTGGCTTGATTCCTCTTCGTCCTCGCGGTCAACGTGGAGCCGAGGGACACAGTGGCGGAGAGCCCCTTAGCAGCTCCCCAGCTCCAGGGATGACTTCCCTGCACTTGGAGGTTCGAGAAGCCGCGCTCGCAGCAGGCCAAGAAGTGGCCGAACCACGCCATTCCTTCCCCACTACGCCTGCTAAGGGATGCTCCTCCACTCCGTTTTGCCCCATGGGAGCGCAGGTAACGGTGATATCTTCCACTTTGGCCCCTAAGCAGGCATCCAGGGACCAGGGCTCCCACAACACGACTCTCCAGCTTCCTCGCCCCCAGGTGAACTTCTCGGGATGACTTGGGCCGGACTTCCTCACTTTATCATCGTCGGAGCTGGAGCTCCTGTGTCATCCTGAGGTGTGGCTGTTGGAGGAGGACGTGGCTGCTAGCTTCGCTGGGATGTTGGCCACACAGATCAGCGTGGTGGCCCGGGCCGCAGCCTTTAAGGTACAACGATATCCTTTTCCCATCTATTTTTGCTATAGTCCTGACACCTAACCTCCACGTCCTTATCAGTGCATGTTCACCGGCGGAGTAGTTGTTGCTTCTTGAGGCTCGCGTGAGCAAAGTAGAGGGAGCTCGGCTGAGGCACGGGCACGGACAAATGACGTCCTCACCGTCCTTGACATAGAGGCGAAGAAGACCACTGAGCTCACCAGCCGCCTTGACGCCAAGACAATCGAGGCGAAACAGCTCAAGGCCAAACTTGCTGCCACGAAGGACTGCGCCGCCCAACTGGAAGAGGACCTTGCCTCCGTGAGAAGGGGAGCAGAGAAGGACTTAGCCATAGAGAAAGAGAGAGCTGAAGTTTTGTGACCCTCAAGGAGGAGCAGGCAATGTCCGACTTGGCCCTCAAGGAGGCCAGCAAGCTTCGTGAGGACCTCGACATGGTGCATGAGCAGCTCGGACTCTTCACTGAGCGAGATTGTAGAGTCTTCCAACTAGTCCGCCCTCTATGCCACCACGTAGCTAGGCTAGCTGCCAGCGGCATCGGGCTTGAGGTTGGTAGCTTTGACTTCATGGACACAGACAAGGCGATGGTGGAGGGATCAATTGGGCGACAAAAGTTTGCAAAGACACCCACCTCGCCAGCTTCTCCTTCGCACAAGACAATGCTCGGGCCACGATGGAACTCTCACTCGGATGCGCCTACCTAACAAATCGTACGGTACTTTCCGTCTTCTCGGCCCCGGGCTACGTCATCCCCAAGACTGCAGATGTCATCTCCGTCCGCCTTCATGACCTTGGTTTGAGTGTCCCACAAGAAGGGGAGCAACTACGTCGAGGGCATCTAGAAGTCCCGCGGAGCATCATCCGGAGGAGGTAGCCCCAAAGCTACAAAGGGTATCTTGAGCGGAGGCACCGCCGAATCATCTCATCCAAAGGTCTAGAGCTCACCTCGACCACCTGTTTTGGAATATTTCCTGACTCGTCGTTGTGTCGACGCTATTTTATTGACTGTCACTAACTGTGGATCTTGTCCGCTTGGTGCGATGTTAATACTCTAGCATCTTATGCTTGTTATTTTTATCTTTTCTATCATGATTACTTGCAGAACCTGCCTTCATGATATAAGTCGCTTGCTGGGCGACTTGGGACTCGCCCCCTTGTGGCGATGTTGTGCAAACACCACTTGCTCGACCCTCGGGCTAAGAGCAGGGGGTCCATTGTGGTTGACGAGGAGCCCATGGAACATGTTGTCACAGAAACGACGTCAGCTAATGAGGAGCCCATGGAACATGTTGTCACAGAAACGACGTCGGTTGATGAGGCGAGACAGGTCGCCGTGGATACGGATTCGGCCAGTAGGGGCGACCTATTCCTTTTGGCCCTCGCCACTGATTTGGCTGAGGATGCCAAAGCATAGCGACCGGAGATAGACGTAAACAACTTGCGTGTGTCTTGGTGGTTAGGACTTGGCCTTCGGGAGTCACCTAAGACAATGGGGGGAAGGGCAGATACTCCCCCCTCCCCACCGAAACAAACAGTGACCGTGAAGTATTCGCGGTCATTGTGACTTTATTGTAATTCGCCATTGGAATAAATGTACTTTCATCCCTTTGGTCTTTGTCCCGCCTATCATACCCTCAATATCCAAAATACGCAGTGGGTTAGGCTGCTAGGAGAGCAGGTGGATCACGTTGTAGAAATGTCGGCTAGCAGGAGACCACATCACACACAATGGCACGGTCCCGCTGCTGCCCAAGTGTAGACCAGAGCACGGAACAATGCTGAGGTGGTTCAAATTGCGGGAAGCACGCCGTCTCTAGGGGTACGACCATGGGTGTTGCGGCCGCCTAAAGTGAGGTCGATGCATGCGTCGCTGCCTAGAGCAGGTTGAGTCGCGGCAGAGCTACGTCATACTTAGGGGCACGGCTTTAAGCTTCGTTGCTGCCCAAGATGAGATCGGGTTACGCGTCGCCTCTAAGAGCGAATCGAGTCGCGGCGGAGCACGTCGTACTTAGTGGCATGGCTTTGAGCTTTGTTGCCGCCCAAGACGAGGTCGAGTTACGCGTCGCCGCTAAGAGCGGGTCGAGTCGCCGAGGAGCTATGTTGTACTTAGGGGCACGGCTTTGAGCTTCGTTGCTGCCCAAGACCAGATCGAGGTGCATGTCGCTGCTGTGTTATGCTGCCCTCATCATAGAAAACACTTGAACGCGTAGAAACAAGTATTTCTGCTTGAAAAATAGATAATTGCTGTTACAAGGACGATAGTCCCATATAGCTGTCGCAACAACGATAATGAATACTAGGGGTTTGGATTGTGGACCTCAAACATACTACTTTCAAAGATTGTCCACATTTTAGCTATGCTTGAGGATGGCACCGTTGAGATCCTGCAAACGAAATGAGGATGGATGAGATTAGCTGACGACTTCATACGGGCCTTCCCACTTTGAGCAGAACTTCCCAGTTTCTGGATTTAGCTTTTTCTTGAGGACCAAGTTGCCCACCTTGATGGATCGCACCTATACCGACTTGTTGTAGTGTTTTGCAGATGTTGTTTGATATTGCTCAATGTTGAGAGAGGCTTCGTGTCGTGCCCCGTCGATACCTTCGAGTGACGTCAAGTGATTGTCATCATCTGGTTGCCTGGCGATGCATAGGGACTCGAACTCGACTTTGGCTGGGGTGACTGCCTCTTCGCCAAATAGTAGTTTGAATGGGGTGTGACCCGTTGCGTGACTTATCGACGTACAGGCCAACCACAAGACACTTGGGTGCTAGTCCACCCATTTCCCTGCAGGATGTCAAACAGACGAGTCCGAAGACCTAAAAGAACGATTCGGTCGGCTCATTCCACCACCTCATTTACCTTTGGGTTAGCCACGGAGGCAAAGCATAGTTTGATGTTCAAGCCAGAACAGAAGCTTCTGAACATCACTGTGTCGAATTGCATATCGTTGTCGACAGTCAGCTCGGACGGCACACGAAAGCGGCATATGATGTTCTTCCAGACGAATTTCTAAACGGCTGCTGAGGTAATCTTGGTAAGAACCTCTGCTTCCAACCACTTGGAGAAGTAGTCCAGTGCGACGATGATAAACTTTGCCCCACGGCTCGCCGTCTTGAATGGGCCGACCAAGTCGACCCCCCCAGTGGGGGAGCGGCCATGAGGGCGAGATTGGTTGCATCTCGCTCACTGGCCTGTTCGAGCCTCGGCCCATCCATTGGAAATCTAAACTTATCTAAAATTTTAAATTAATTCTAAATTGGAATAATATGTGTTATTCTTCTTTAAAGAAATTAAACCCTAAGCTAGTTACTTACCTTTTTGACATCAACTAAAAGAATATTTAGTGAAGGTATTAAACTTTAAGTAAAGTAAACCAAAAGTAGATTAATAAATGAGAGATCAACATAAGCTTGGTAAATAACTAAAGTTTAGTTATTCTTCTAAGAATCTATAAATCTTCAAGAAGGAATGTTTAAATGATTTATGCCTAAATTTCATTAGAATGTTTTAATACAACCATACTCTCATGCATTGTCATCCATTGCACTCATACTTATTTTCCAAAAATCGGAGTTCAGCCATGTCGGCGTACGAACGCCGGCGGCGGTGGTCCAGATGGACCCCCTTTTGGGATTCGGCCGGGGGCAGTGAAGAGAGACACGAGCTGTAGAGATCTTGAGTAACAGGGAAACTTAGGAAGTTGGAGACACGGTGGTTTTTCCCAGGTTCGGGCCACCAGTTAGGTGTAAAAACCCTACGTCCTGCTTTTTTATGTATAGATGAATAGATGTCTGGTTACAATCAGCTCGAGCAAAGCTTGTAGGACTCTATGAACCCTAAAACTTCTGAACCCCCTTCATGGCCTTGGTTCTCCCCTTATATATCCGGGGGTCACCACAATAGCTGAAAAAGGAAAATATACTGTAGCCATGCTATTGATGACGGTTAGGGAATGGCGACCCACGACGGTGGTTGCCAAACATTGTAGCAGAATAGCCCCTGTCATGCTTCGGTTGGGAAACGGGTCCTCATAACGTAGTGGCGCCAGGTAACAGAGACTTCCTCCGCAAGCCTCCCGCTTCGGTCACCGCTATCTGGGCCCCACAGCTCAGTGGGATGCATGGGGGCGCGTGGTGGCGCGTCCTAAAGTCAAAAAGGTTGTCAGGCCGACGAGTTGACCGGGCCCATCATATCACAGGGACGGAGAGACGTTCCTGACAACGTCATTCTGCCCGCATGGGGCTTAGGGCACGCATGCCTGTGGACCGACACTAAACGCGCCGGACCGGCATTAAAAGCTCCTGCTGGGCCACGTGGAAGGGTCCCACGAGGATCCCGTATGGGGAGTTCCGGGACTCTTGCCACGTGTGCTTGACACGTGTGCCTGGGGAAGACCCCCGAGAGGGGCCAGGGGCCCGACTGCTCGGGGATGGACCCCTCGAGGGGTTCCTCGGGGACGGACCCCCGCGGGGTGCTCGGAGTCCTCGCGCTCGGGGACGGACCTCCGAGGGGTGCTCGGGGTCCCTCCGAGCGCGCCACTTAGCCGTTTCCGCGGCGCGCTAGGCACCCTCCGATCTAGGTGGGACCCAGAACATTTGGGGCGCTCGGGGGAGCGGCTTTGGGGGGGCGGCTCGGGACGCCTCCTGGCGGTTGTGTAGCTATAGTGCTCGGGGAAAGACCCCCAGGCCTATCTTCTCGAGCCTCCCGCCCACTGGTGACGTGGCATCGAGTTCAGCCCCTTGGCCAGCGGAGTAGGGGACCCTGGGCCCCATATCGCCGACAGTAGCCCCGGGGCCCGCCAGCGGACGAAGGCCCAGAAGAAGGACAAGGCCGGGGGCGGGCCCTTCGATTCGTGGGCCGACGAAGGTGCCAGCCCATTCTGAGAATCATGCGGGAAAGACGCCTCGCTCCGCGCGCGCCGCGCGGGAGGAGGCGCTTCGGATTCGACGCCTCGTGGAGGGGTGCAATCAGTTACGAAAACTGAACCGTCCCCCACGACCTCACGGTGCACGAAGAGCCGTAGCTTTTTTGGTTTCTGTTTTCCCTTAAATGCTCCGCCGCCCATACGCCTCCTCTATTTCTTTGCTTGCGCACGCAAACCATCTTCTTCCTTGCGCCATTAGCCTCCGCGCGCACTCTTGCCTCCTTGCGCACCTTCTTCCTCTTTTTCCACGCCAAACGCCACCATGCCGAGGAAAGAAAGACGCCGCGCCTCTTCGCCACCCTTCGACGCTGGCATTCTCCCCAAGTCTCGCCTCCTCGATGAGGAGAGCATGGACAAGCTTCGGAAGATGTTGGTCCCGGAGGGCCAACAGGGATCTCCGATGGTGAGACCGGTGACGTATCTGCTGGAGCCAATGCTGGAGAAGACGGTCATCTTCACCAGCTTCATCGTGGCGGGTCTGGCGCCGCCATTCTCCTCCTTCTTCCTGGAGATTCTGACGAAGTACGGGATCTACTTGATCCATCTCTCCCCGAACTCTGTAGTGATGCTGGCAATCTTCGCCCATCTCTGCGAGATGTTCGTGGGTGTGATGCCTTCAGTGGCGCTCTTCCGTCACTACTTCGTGCTCCGGTCCGTGGGGAAGGGCCAGGGCTCCGCCCAGATGGAGACCGCGGGGAGCTGCAACTTCCGTCTGCGGGAGAAGATTGGAGAGACCTACATTCCGCAAGAGATGCGGAACAAGTGGGACGACTGGCGCATCCAGTGGTGTTACATCTCCACCGACCCGCACCTCCGACTGCTGCTTTCGAGGGGCCGACTCCGGCGCACAAGAAGTCGTGGGAGTACCTGCCCACGGACGATCATCTGCTGCGGCCGGCGGTGGAGCGGATCGTAGACCTGCAAGCCGTAGGGTTGACGGCGACGATGGTCATTGGCGACTTCATCCAGCGGCGGCTGGCGCCGCTGCGGGAGCGGGGCCGCCTAGCCTAGATGTACACCGGCGCGTAGGACATCGACCGGACGGTGATCGGCGAAGGAGGGGACCTCAGCCGCGATATGGAGATCGCGCTGCTGCGGCACCTTCTGGGCTCCGTAGATCCTGCCGCCACCGAGCTGCCCCGGCCAGACCTTCCGTTGTGCGTGAATGTGCTGCGCAACGAGATCCGCGTGACCCTCCCGGTGTTCGACTCTAAGGGGATCGCGCTGAAGAAAAAGGGCAAGACCACCGGGTCGCTGACCATCCCGGGGGACGGCGGGGGCAACAAGGGGCCAGTGCCAGCGATGAGGACCACGCCGACCTGAAAGGCAAGAAGGCGCGGATGCCTTCCCCCCCCATCTTCACCGTCACTGCCGCCACCCCCTCCGCCGCTGGCCGGCCAACGAGCATCGGGCACCAGAGGTGGCAGTTCCGGGCGTGGCAGCGGCCAGGCGGGGCCGGTCGGCGGCAGCAGCTCCCAGGCGGCGTCGGCCGGAGGAGGCAACTCAGGGCAGCAAAGCCCGGGGGCCGCTCCGCCCGCGGCCGCCGGCAAGAAAAGGAAGGATCCTCCGTGGCCGACGAGCCCAGGGTTCGAGATCCCGGCTGGTCGGTGGAAGTACGGCGGGCGCTCGTCCAAGTAAGCCGGAAACCTTCCTTATGTTTTCGTGAAGTGTACATATGGTGCTCAGGAATAGACCCGAACTTTATTGCATTGCTTTCAGAGCGTCGAAGAAACCTCGGGCCGACCCGGGCGCGGGACTTACATCGAGCCCCGAAATCACGGGGGCCCCAAGGACCGAGGGGGCCCCGAGACCCGATACATCCCCGAGCACCGAAGAGGCCCCGAGGGCCGCGGGTGCCCCGAGGACCGAGGGCTCCCCGAGAACCGAGAGAGCCCCGAGGGCCGCGGGCGCCCCGAGGGCTGAACGTGTCCCGAGGGCCGAGGACAAACGGGCAGCGCCCATTCCATCCCCCGAAGGCCGGGGCGTGGCACCCAATCGGAGCGCAACGGTGGCAGAGGCTCCGGTGGAGGCCGCGGTTGCTGTTGGCGCAAGCGCAGAGGAGCCGAGGGAGTGAGGCTACGCACGTCAATCTGAGAGGCCTCGGGGGCCCCTTCCAGAAATTCTCGACGCGGCTCACACCGTGTTGGAGGAGATTCGGGCCGCCGCTGCCTTGGAGAAGGAGGCGTTGGAGAAGCGGGAAGCCGACCTGAGGGAGCGGGAGGTTGCTCTCGACCAGCGCGAGAAGTCCCTTGAGGAAGGGGAGAACTTCCTGGCGAGCCGGGCGTTGGAGCTGGAAAAGGAGGTTGGACAGCGCGTCGAAGAGGCCCGCAAAGAGGCCGCCAACATGCTCCAGCGAGTTGTTGAGGAGAAAGATCGGTGCATCCAAGAGGTGGAGCAGCGCCTTGAGGACTGCAACGTCTCCAAGCTGCGGTTGTCCCAGCGGGTGAAGGAGCTGCAGGACGATCTTTAGCGGGCGAAGACTGAGGCCGCCGAGGAGACGGAGCTCCTTAGGGATTTGTGCTCCGAAAGGCGTGACACCACTGCGATGATGCTTGACATCCTCAAGCGTGCGCGGGCCGCGATGGAGAAGGCCGGACTTAGCCGTGGCATCGCGGTGGTGGAGCACACGGACTCCCTGAGACACCTCGCATACCACTTCGACGCTTTCGCTGAGCAGCTAGAGGCGGTGCCGACGGCCGTGTAGGACTTGGCCACTCGGGAGGGGCACGACCTGGCTGCCGCGGTGGCCGAGCATGTGCTCGCGTGCTACCGCAGCCGGGATCCGAGCTTCTCCTTAGGGCCGGCTAGGCTCAGGGTCGCTGCAGAGGGGGAAGACGCTACTCGCCAAGCCGTCCGCGAGGTGGCTGAGGAGATCGCAGCGAACTTCACCCAGGAGGAAAACGAGAGCGACTCCGAGGACAACAACGGAGAGGACTAGCCTGCCCCTTTGTATTTTCTTTTATGCTTTTTTTGTTTGAGGCCGAAGAGCCTCTGTAAAAACTTTTGGTGAACTTTTTGCTTATGCAGTGCCGGGCGCGAACTTGGTTCCACGCCGTTGGACTTGTTCAAACTGCTTTTTGGAGATTTTGTTGATGCGAAGATAGGTGCGAACTTGGCTTCGCACCTTTGGAGTTGCTAAGACTTGAACTTGCTTTTTTTTTAGAATGCTAAGCATGGACTTGGCTCCAAGCAGCTTTTTCCTTTGCAGGGATTGGTTCGGACTTGGCTCTGAACTCTCTTCTTCTTTGCGATTTTGGGTGCGGGTGAGCCCCTGAGCACCTTACTCTTGCAAAGATTGGTTCGGACTTGGCTCCGAACTCTCTTCTTCTTTGTGATTTCAGGTGCGGGAGAGCCCCCGAGCACCTTACTCTTGCAAAGATTGGTTCGGACTTGGCTCCGAACTCTCTTCTTCTTGCGATTTCAGGTGCGGGAGAGCCCCCGAGCACCTTACTCTTGCAAAAATTGGTTTGGAACACTTCTTTTCCTTTTTCAAGGATGCGTCTAGCTCTTGACTGAACGGGGACGGCCCACGGGGCGGTCCCGAGGACCCCAGCCCCGAGAGCTGGATGCATCGTCGCTGGGATGGCCCCCGGGGGCGGCCCGAGGACCCTTGCCTGCCGAAGAAAAAACTCGCTGTAATGCTCCAATTTCTTAGCACACGAGATCAGTGAAGGTCATCGTGTATAAATCGGTTTTCTTTTCATGCATGCATGCATTTAGGCCATCAAGATATGACGTCGATTAAAACCTTGCCACATGGTCTGAAAGCAATCTTAATTAAGTAAAACTCTAAACCTAGTTTCACCTCAAATCTCACCTTACTAATTCTTTATAAGTACCAAATACCTCAGCGGGCTAACGTCCAAATTTTAAGTCAATTGGACAACGTCTGAATACTTAGCGAAATGATTAATCCTTAGTTAGCACCACGAATAAACTGCTGTACTAAGCACAATTATAACCAGCTTAATCATCTAATAGCACTCGGTGGATGAGCTAAAAGTGTAATAGCAAGTTACGCATGCATCAGTTTAAAGAAAGGTGTTCGATTGTAAATTTGATGGTTATCGAGTTGTCACTAAATTGATGAAGTTTCAACCCCTTAGATGTCCTATAATCTCAATGACTAGCGAATCCATTAGCTAACATACCAATTGCTTAAGATTAGGATATAATCGTCTGTTAACCACATGTTGCTACCAACTAAACCGCAATTAGGAAGATAATGGCGGATAAAGACACAAGTGGGTTGTCAGCTAATTAAAATAAATTGCTGTAGGCCAACGCTATTAGGTACAAGCCACCTGTAGTTCTTTTCTCCACCTGGTACACATGCACACCCACCCACCGTTCTTTTCTTTCTTCCACACGCAACACAGCACGGCAGTCTCTTTTCTTCTCCAGCAGCCATCTTCTTTCCCCAAATCCCGCTGCCGAGCTCCCCCAAGAAACACCACCGCGCGCTGCCTGGCTCCCCGCCGGTCGCACGCTCTCCCCCTCCCCTTGCCACCGCCACGCCTCCTCTGGAGCCTCCCCTGCGCGCCACCCGTGCTGCTCTCCCGCCCCGTCGCCGCCGGTGCTCCGCTGCCGCCCCTGGCGGGTTGAGCCACCCGCTGGCCGCCCCTCCTCTCCGTCGGCCGGCGAGCCACCTCCCCACCGCGCACTCCGGCTCCCCTTCACGCGCCGCGCCGCCCTTGGCTGAGCCCGCGCCGCCGTCGGCCGGGTGGACCACACCAGATCCGCCGCCTCCCTGCCGCGCCCCCGTCGCGCGCCACGACCGCTGCCGCGGCATGCAGCCGAGCCACCGCGCCGCCCTTCCTCGTGCCGCGGCAGCCAAACACCGCCGGCTGCAGCTCCTCCCGCCTCGGCTGCCCCATCACCGAACCACCGGTGCGCCTCCTCCCGCTCGCATGCATGCCCCGGCGTGCTCGCCGGCGTGCCCGCGCGCCGTCACCCCTCCATGCACCGCCCACTACGCCACCTCCTCCCCTTTTTGCTTGCTGCGCTCGGGCTGCCCTGCCGCACCTCCGCCCGCGCCAGCGCCACCCGTGGCCCTCGGCCCATTTGCCACCCCCACGAGCCAGTTCCAGCACCCCGCCGTCGCTCCACCCAAGCAGCAGCAAGCCGTGGCTGAGGCTGCCGCTGCCTCCGGTCGTCTCCCCTCCTGTCAAGCCACTGGAGCGCGCCTACGCCAACTCTTCGCCGCGCCGCGTCTACGTCCGAGTTCACCGGTGACCTGCATCAGCATCTGTGTCCACTCCCTCAAGACTTCAATCAATGAGCTGCTGAATCCGGTTACCACATCCTTAATAGAGTTAGTTGGTGTGGAGGCGAGTAGTTAACGCGCTGGTTGGCTGACGTCGGGTAAGGCAGCTGCTGTTGAAGCTCCTAGCTGGTGCCATGAATATAGGTATACGGTTAAAACATCCTTAACCATCTAGTTGAACGATTAAATGCGCTAATGACTGGAATTGATAGCTCAGGGTTAGTAAATGTCGTTGCATGCCATTAGTTTAGTTGAAGTCAGTCAAAAGGGTCATGCATGGATGTACCTAACGAATTTCCCTTTTCGATTAACTGCTAGCTAATAACAGTACTAACCCTAATCACCGTTACTCTCTCAGATGAATGTTCAACTAATCAACTGAGTTAAGACCATTGTTGGTTGTTAGGTCGGTTGTTATCAGTTAGCATAATCGTGAGAACTTAAAGAGCTGATTGAAGTTGACAAATCTATGGCTTGCTATAGGATCAATGTACTCGATCCATTCCTGTGTGTGTAACCATCACGTATATGAGCATAGTTTCTGAATTTCTGTGATTATTAGTTAAGATTGACTAATCAAGTAATGCATTCCTTGGTTAAGTATACCGGGTTAAGACATGATCACCAATTTAAAAATACATTAACAACCATGTCGACTCATGTAATAAACTAAGTAATTAAACTCTGAAATGATATGCGACCCGACAAATGTCCGTGCTGCATCATTACCAAATTAAGCAAGTGGTAACTAGTTGATATACAAATATGCCTAAACCTAACAGTTAGTTTCATCCTTTAATCGTTCAATCAATGTATACACCTAGGTACAAAGTATCCCCAAAGGAAATCCATTAGTTCTGTGATATGTGAAATCACGCAACGAATTCTTGATTAACTAGGAAATATAATATCTGCAAGGATGAGATGATAAACCTACTTGTTGGTCTTAGATAATGTAATAATATTGGAAATGAGATATACAATACCTTGTTCTTTACTAAGAAGAAGACAGGAAATGCTAAGTTAAATTAAACTTGTAGAACTCGTAGAAAATGCATACCACCTCTAAATATATGGATACTAGAGAATCTAGCTTAACAGTTAAGATAACCGCGTTTGGTACCCTAATTCCGGTTAGTACATAGCTACAACATCCAAGTATGTTCTAGTACAAACCATGCATATCATATTCCATGCACGCATATATTGCACGTAACCTCGATAAGTTGAACTCAAGCTGTGCATGTAGTCATAGTTCCTCGACATCACCTCCCTATCATTGTAGGAGCATGTAGCTAGCGTCAATCATTCACGCATGCATGCTGGTTCTTATTATTTCTTTCTCGTTTGTTCCCGGTATCGCTTTTGCTCGAAACAGAGCCCGAAGAAGGAGACCACCCGGCTTACTACTCCCCGCAAGACCAGGAACAACCCGAATCAGGCAAGCAGAGCTTGTTGCATCTTTACCTTCCGTACTCTTGTGTATGCCCTTGTTATATGTGCTATGTGTATGAATGTTTTATCTGTGAATTGTCGCAAGTTGCGTACACTAGCATGTGTAGGATGTGTCTTACGTCGAGAACATCTAATGGCTCTTCAACTAAATGGTTAAGTGAGTTGTGAGAGCCGAGGGCGTGCACAATGGGTACGGTTGGTGTTCATCGTAGTTTGATGGCGACGCGGGTGTAAGTAGAGATTTAGTCGTCACACCAACCCTATCTTCAGCGTGTCACCATCCCTTATCACACGTGAACGCTAGCGAGAACCAACACTGAGGATAGTTGGGGTTTGTGCACTCACTATGCCTGCAGGGGTTGAGTTGTCGGTAGTAGTTCGAGAGATTAAAATGAACTTGTTGAGGATTGGATCAATTTGGATTGGATTTAGGGGCTGCCCGAATCAAATTGGATGAGGTTAATTGGATTGGTTTGGATTGGACTCATGGGTTGCCCCAATGGATTTGGATTTGATGACTTGATCTCGTGGTAACTTGGTTGTGGTATGTTTGTGTCCTGAGTTAGTCTGTCATTTAGTATGTCTTTACTTCGCCTTATTACTGTTATGTCCTTAAGTTGTATATTGTTACTCTGAGAAGCATTCATGTTTAATTGTGTTGTACTAGTATGAGTAGGACATTTAATCAAGCACGAATAAGTCTTGCGAGTACGTTTGTACTCACCTAGGTTAATCCTAGAGCTTGCAGGTGAGTCGGTGGTCGACGATTATTTTGACGAAGCTTGAACTCGGGTTTCCTCGGTTGTGTTCGATTGTGGGATAGTTGGTGTTTTGTTCAGCGGCCCCTATGTCGCTGTGGGTCTAATCATTTTGCTTCCGCTGTTGTTAAACTTCTCCGTACTCGGATATGCTTTCGGATTTACCGCCTGATGTAATATATCGTCCCATCGGGGACTGTTATTAGTAATTTCGTAATGTAGTGCTTTGTGATGATATCCGAGTTGTTAATCCAGGCTGCCCCTACACAATGCGTGAATGATATGAAGTGTATGGGTATGCCGTGAAGGATCGAAGCCGTACCGTTTTCTACTAAGTTGGGCAGGTGTTGGATGAGTGACCCGCTGGCTGAGATGCTGTGCCGGCCAGGCAGGGTGTGGGCGTGTTCTACCGGGCTCTCGAGCGACCCACTAGCCTCCGAGCTAGGTTAGGGTGAGGGTAGAATCGCCGGGCTCTTCCGACCTTGTTTGTCGTGGTAGGATTCGGGAACGACTCTGACTCCTCACCGGAATCTGGGATCCGTATGTGGTTCTGGGAAGGTTGGTCGCTTCCGGCCGGCTCGCTCGTCGCGGGTGTCGGATCGTTCCGCCTCGGTGCGTACGGCGCAGGTACCGTGCCACCGGGCGGACGAGTCCTTCGGTCCTTGGCGACTTCGCGTTCCCCTAATCACATGTGGATTCCGGGTCCGTGACAGCTTGGTATCAGAGCCGAACTGACCGTAGGAAACCAATTGCAGGTGGTCGTTAGATAGGAACTCCCGCTGCGCCACTCGGCCAGCAAGACTATTTAAAAAGTTAAACCCTATGTTTAAAATTAATAAGTAGATTGCTTTTATTTCCTTAACCCCATCGCTCTTAGTCCTGAATTTCTTCTCTATTGTATTTGTTTTCGTTTGTGTGGCTAACCCTATTCTCTCTAACCGTAAAATTGTATAGGACTGATGGATCATGACAAATTTCGGTGGATTATTAGAAAGTAGATGATCTTTGGTCAAAGCAAAATTGGAGTGGATGGAATTGAGTAAGAATTCAGAAATAAAAATAGGAATCTGAATGCCTATGTGAGCCCTTGATGCTATGATCGGAGATGGAAGATGGTATGATGCCTTGGCTAGTAATCAAGATACTAAGATTTGTTTAAGAAGATTAATTACAGTGATTAGACTATAGAGTTCTAGAAATCTCAAGAAATGTAAAGTTTTATTGGATTCCCCTTAGGAAAATGACTCTATTGTCGGTGGATGATGTTTTCGAGGTCAGAGTCATGCTGAAAATAAAAATTTGATAAAGGAGTAGATGATTAATAAGTTTATTTGGATTACAGGGCCATGTAAATCTTGGATTTTGATTGGATTATAGGGAATTGTTAGACTAATTCCTAGGTCAAAAGTCATAGTATTACCTAAATGAGTTGGATTAATAGGAGATGCAATGGAGTGCGAAGAATTAATTGATTTAGCAAAGTAATTAATTATTGCTAGTAGATAATTTCCCTGACATTGATTCTAAATGAAAAAGTGATGGACAGAAGTAGAGATTGACTACCAGACTAATTGATTATGATTATGACTTAGCATCAAAGACGAATGGATCTTTGGCGGTTCATGATATAAGCATTATCGGAGGACCTAATGTATTCATAGGTCTCTAGTGATAAGGACCTCAGGTTGCTGTTGGTGCCAATAATTATAATAGATCCGAAGATTGGTTTAGTCATTGAATATTGGTGAAATTAGAAGTATTGCCGTTGGGCTTGGATGATTAGGAGTTGGCAGGTGATACGATAGAAGACGTATAGATGGCAACACTATTATTGGATTTGGAAAGAATCAGGAGTAATAGATGAAGGGACTTAGATAAATTGTTGGATCGGTGGAATATGATTAATAATGAAGACTTTGAATACTAGTGGATGAGACAAAAATGAAGTCTATAGATGGAGGATTAATAGAAAATAATTATGGGCAAGGATAAATGTTGGATTACCATTAAGATAATACTTATAGGTTAGGTAGATGATCTTTGGAATTCGATTTTCCTATAGGAAATTGCTAAGGTAGTGATCTGTCTTTAGAAAGATGTCTTGGTGAAATAGTTGAATTCTACATGCTAAAGGATTGATTTGAGCACCATGGCATTTCTCCCTGCGACTACGAGCATATCCCTCTTAATCCGATCATGCATTCTAAGGCATTTTGATAGCTGGACTATCATACCCGAGTCAAGAGAGTGATAATCAACAGTTCCCTTACTTAGGTAGCATCTCAGATAAACAACGGTTCTTTCGTCCATTTCAGTGTAAGTGAACGGTAAGATCAGCCCACCAATTGTTCAGGTTCTAACTCCTTTCTGCTCTTGGACGTGGATATCCGCCTTCCCCCTCCCAAGAAACTTTCTTACGGACTCTCTTTAGTTGCCCATAAATTCATCTAAAGAAGTTAGCAAGTCCTCACCTCTCGTGGTTATGTTGGAGGATCAACTTGTTTTGTAACACCCAATTTGAACGATTAGGGTTTTGATCGGCATTCATGCATACATGGCATCATCATCACCACACCTTGTTTAAACCTAGCTGTATATCGGTTTAACTTTATAGAATATGTTAATATTTCATCCTCAGAGGAAATTATACAAACACCAATCAATTTATTTGAAGTATTCAAAATAACAAAGTCATTAATAAGGGTAGAGGAAGTCATCGAACACTCCGGTGAATCCCCGCCCCTAACCCAGAAACCCTAAGGAGCTGGAAATTAGGGTTAGGTGGCAGGGCAGATTCTAGTAGATAAAAAGGTTCCAAGATTTCATACATAGCTCCCAGGGTAGAAACCCTAAAACCCTCGCCAAACTTCAGAAATTCTGGAAACCTAATTGCAGGGTAAACCCTAAGTCGGAATTTGAATGGAGACATGAGTCAAACATTGCCCAAAGCAATTCAAACCCTTACAGTAGGTCCAAGACTACTTGTCTCACATATCTAATCTCGATCTTCTTTTACTTCCTTGACTGAATGAGGATGGATCTAAGCTTTGGGTCAGCCCCTTTCCCTTCCCCCTCCTTAACAGGATTGAAGGAAGTTCAAGACCAATCTCATAATATCTTACTTTACCTCAAGGATGTGAATCTGTACATGATAGATTATTCAGAATTGATGCCATGCATTCGGTATTCTCGAACGTTTTTGTGCCCATGTTAGCACGTCAATAGGGAGCCTGATCACCTCCTCGTTGATGGCGCTAAGTGTAGTACGAAACTGTTCTTCAGTCCCGACAATTTTGAACTATCATCTGTACAGCGTGATACATCCAAACCATTTTCATCCAATAAACCTTGCTAGCAAGATTAAACAACACCTCCGACCAACCTTAAAGATGTTCCATTCCACCTTAACTAGTTAAGTTTCTAAAGTGTTGGATGATCCGGAATTGCCCTCGTATCATGACCATACATTTCTGTTACTTCGGAATCCTATTCCCGCCCTCTCCTCAATTCTACACTTGAGCTAAGATCATTCGCTCGTACCAATTCCTCTCACTCAAACCAACAATCTTGAATTCTGAGTTGCAAGACCATCGACCCTTGCAACACCTCTGCCTCTCCTTTCAACCAAGTGTAGAGCCTACTAAAGCTAAAACACGGTAGAAGCCATTCCCAAGAAGGATACTCCGATCTGGGTTTCTCTTTCCGGAACTAGTGTAAAAGTCGGTAAGTCATTTGCTTTCTCACTATCGACAGCTTGGCATCACGTCAACATCTTGCTGCAAGTTGAACACCTCTCCCTCTCTTCTTTACCGTAGGAATCTCGGGGCGAGATTCTTTAAGGGGGGTAGGTTTTGTAATGCTCCAATTTCTTAGCACACGAGATCAGTGAAGGTCATCGTGTATAAATCGGTTTTCTTTTCATGCATGCATGCATTTAGGCCATCAAGATATGACGTCGATTAAAACCTTGCCACATGGTCTGAAAGCAATCTTAATTAAGTAAAACTCTAAACCTAGTTTCACCTCAAATCTCACCTTACTAATTCTTTATAAGTACCAAATACCTCAGCGGGCTAACGTCCAAATTTTAAGTCAATTGGACAACGTCTGAATACTTAGCGAAATGATTAATCCTTAGTTAGCACCACGAATAAACTGCTGTACTAAGCACAATTATAACCAGCTTAATCATCTAATAGCACTCGGTGGATGAGCTAAAAGTGTAATAGCAAGTTACGCATGCATCAGTTTAAAGAAAGGTGTTCGATTGTAAATTTGATGGTTATCGAGTTGTCACTAAATTGATGAAGTTTCAACCCCTTAGATGTCCTATAATCTCAATGACTAGCGAATCCATTAGCTAACATACCAATTGCTTAAGATTAGGATATAATCGTCTGTTAACCACATGTTGCTACCAACTAAACCGCAATTAGGAAGATAATGGCGGATAAAGACACAAGTGGGTTGTCAGCTAATTAAAATAAATTGCTGTAGGCCAGCGCTATTAGGTACAAGCCACCTGTAGTTCTTTTCTCCACCTGGTACACATGCACACCCACCCACCGTTCTTTTCTTTCTTCCACACGCAACACAGCACGGCAGTCTCTTTTCTTCTCCAGCAGCCATCTTCTTTCCCCAAATCCCGCTGCCGAGCTCCCCCAAGAAACACCACCGCGCGCTGCCTGGCTCCCGCCGGTCGCACGCTCTCCCCCTCCCCTTGCCACCGCCACGCCTCCTCTGGAGCCTCCCCTGCGCGCCACCCGTGCTGCTCTCCCGCCCCGTCGCCGCGGTGCTCCGCTGCCGCCCCTGGCGGGTTGAGCCACCCGCTGGCCGCCCCTCCTCTCCGTCGGCCGGCGAGCCACCTCCCCACCGCGCACTCCGGCTCCCCTTCACGCGCCGCGCCGCCCTTGGCTGAGCCCGCGCCGCCGTCGGCCGGGTGGACCACACCAGATCCGCCGCCTCCCTGCCGCGCCCCCGTCGCGCGCCACGACCGCTGCCGCGGCATGCAGCCGAGCCACCGCGCCGCCCTTCCTCGTGCCGCGGCAGCCAAACACCGCCGGCTGCAGCTCCTCCCGCCTCGGCTGCCCCATCACCGAACCACCGGTGCGCCTCCTCCCGCTCGCATGCATGCCCCGGCGTGCTCGCCGGCGTGCCCGCGCGCCGTCACCCCTCCATGCACCGCCCACTACGCCACCTCCTCCCCTTTTTGCTTGCTGCGCTCGGGCTGCCCTGCCGCACCTCCGCCCGCGCCAGCGCCACCCGTGGCCCTCGGCCCATTTGCCACCCCCACGAGCCAGTTCCAGCACCCCGCCGTCGCTCCACCCAAGCAGCAGCAAGCCGTGGCTGAGGCTGCCGCTGCCTCCGGTCGTCTCCCCTCCTGTCAAGCCACTGGAGCGCGCCTACGCCAACTCTTCGCCGCGCCGCGTCTACGTCCGAGTTCACCGGTGACCTGCATCAGCATCTGTGTCCACTCCCTCAAGACTTCAATCAATGAGCTGCTGAATCCGGTTACCACATCCTTAATAGAGTTAGTTGGTGTGGAGGCGAGTAGTTAACGCGCTGGTTGGCTGACGTCGGGTAAGGCAGCTGCTGTTGAAGCTCCTAGCTGGTGCCATGAATATAGGTATACGGTTAAAACATCCTTAACCATCTAGTTGAACGATTAAATGCGCTAATGACTGGAATTGATAGCTCAGGGTTAGTAAATGTCGTTGCATGCCATTAGTTTAGTTGAAGTCAGTCAAAAGGGTCATGCATGGATGTACCTAACGAATTTCCCTTTTCGATTAACTGCTAGCTAATAACAGTACTAACCCTAATCACCGTTACTCTCTCAGATGAATGTTCAACTAATCAACTGAGTTAAGACCATTGTTGGTTGTTAGGTCGGTTGTTATCAGTTAGCATAATCGTGAGAACTTAAAGAGCTGATTGAAGTTGACAAATCTATGGCTTGCTATAGGATCAATGTACTCGATCCATTCCTGTGTGTGTAACCATCACGTATATGAGCATAGTTTCTGAATTTCTGTGATTATTAGTTAAGATTGACTAATCAAGTAATGCATTCCTTGGTTAAGTATACCGGGTTAAGACATGATCACCAATTTAAAAATACATTAACAACCATGTCGACTCATGTAATAAACTAAGTAATTAAACTCTGAAATGATATGCGACCCGACAAATGTCCGTGCTGCATCATTACCAAATTAAGCAAGTGGTAACTAGTTGATATACAAATATGCCTAAACCTAACAGTTAGTTTCATCCTTTAATCGTTCAATCAATGTATACACCTAGGTACAAAGTATCCCCAAAGGAAATCCATTAGTTCTGTGATATGTGAAATCACGCAACGAATTCTTGATTAACTAGGAAATATAATATCTGCAAGGATGAGATGATAAACCTACTTGTTGGTCTTAGATAATGTAATAATATTGGAAATGAGATATACAATACCTTGTTCTTTACTAAGAAGAAGACAGGAAATGCTAAGTTAAATTAAACTTGTAGAACTCGTAGAAAATGCATACCACCTCTAAATATATGGATACTAGAGAATCTAGCTTAACAGTTAAGATAACCGCGTTTGGTACCCTAATTCCGGTTAGTACATAGCTACAACATCCAAGTATGTTCTAGTACAAACCATGCATATCATATTCCATGCACGCATATATTGCACGTAACCTCGATAAGTTGAACTCAAGCTGTGCATGTAGTCATAGTTCCTCGACATCACCTCCCTATCATTGTAGGAGCATGTAGCTAGCGTCAATCATTCACGCATGCATGCTGGTTCTTATTATTTCTTTCTCGTTTGTTCCCGGTATCGCTTTTGCTCGAAACAGAGCCCGAAGAAGGAGACCACCCGGCTTACTACTCCCCGCAAGACCAGGAACAACCCGAATCAGGGCAAGCAGAGCTTGTTGCATCTTTACCTTCCGTACTCTTGTGTATGCCCTTGTTATATGTGCTATGTGTATGAATGTTTTATCTGTGAATTGTCACAAGTTGCGTACACTAGCATGTGTAGGATGTGTCTTACGTCGAGAACATCTAATGGCTCTTCAACTAAATGGTTAAGTGAGTTGTGAGAGCCGAGGGCGTGCACAATGGGTACGGTTGGTGTTCATCGTAGTTTGATGGCGACGCGGGTGTAAGTAGAGATTTAGTCGTCACACCAACCCTATCTTCAGCGTGTCACCATCCCTTATCACACGTGAACGCTAGCGAGAACCAACACTGAGGATAGTTTGGGGTTTGTGCACTCACTATGCCTGCAGGGGTTGAGTTGTCGGTAGTAGTTCGAGAGATTAAAATGAACTTGTTGAGGATTGGATCAATTTGGATTGGATTTAGGGGCTGCCCGAATCAAATTGGATGAGGTTATTGGATTGGTTTGGATTGGACTCATGGGTTGCCCCAATGGATTTGGATTTGATGACTTGATCTCGTGGTAACTTGGTTGTGGTATGTTTGTGTCCTGAGTTAGTCTGTCATTTAGTATGTCTTTACTTCGCCTTATTACTGTTATGTCCTTAAGTTGTATATTGTTACTCTGAGAAGCATTCATGTTTAATTGTGTTGTACTAGTATGAGTAGGACATTTAATCAAGCACGAATAAGTCTTGCGAGTACGTTTGTACTCACCTAGGTTAATCCTAGAGCTTGCAGGTGAGTCGGTGGTCGACGATTATTTTGACGAAGCTTGAACTCGGGTTTCCTCGGTTGTGTTCGATTGTGGGATAGTTGGTGTTTTGTTCAGCGGCCCCTATGTCGCTGTGGGTCTAATCATTTGCTTCCGCTGTTGTTAAACTTCTCCGTACTCGGATATGCTTTCGGATTTACCGCCTGATGTAATATATCGTCCCATCGGGGACTGTTATTAGTAATTTCGTAATGTAGTGCTTTGTGATGATATCCGAGTTGTTAATCCAGGCTGCCCCTACACAATGCGTGAATGATATGAAGTGTATGGGTATGCCGTGAAGGATCGAAGCCGTACCGTTTTCTACTAAGTTGGGCAGGTGTTGGATGAGTGACCCGCTGGCTGAGATGCTGTGCCGGCCAGGCAGGGTGTGGGCGTGTTCTACCGGGCTCTCGAGCGACCCACTAGCCTCCGAGCTAGGTTAGGGTGAGGGTAGAATCGCCGGGCTCTTCCGACCTTGTTTGTCGTGGTAGGATTCGGGAACGACTCTGACTCCTCACCGGAATCTGGGATCCGTATGTGGTTCTGGGAAGGTTGGTCGCTTCCGGCCGGCTCGCTCGTCGCGGGTGTCGGATCGTTCCGCCTCGGTGCGTACGGCGCAGGTACCGTGCCACCGGGCGGACGAGTCCTTCGGTCCTTGGCGACTTCGCGTTCCCCTAATCACATGTGGATTCCGGGTCCGTGACACTCGCGTCCTCGGCGCCCCGAGAACCCCATGTCCCCGAGAGCCGGAGGCGCCGAGAGCCAAACCCTTGGAGACTTGAGAGTCCGGGGACCCCCGGAGTCTTCAGGCCTTGGAGTTCCTTATGAGCCAGAGGGATGACGGTTTCTTTGCCCTGGGTGTTCGCCCGGGGACTTTAGCAGTGCCCGGGAATTTCATCACGGTTGATCTGTAAACTTGGCAAGCGGTCATAATAACATGATTTGCTGGCGAGAGAGATATCCATCATGAGTTTTCTCCAAACTTGCCTGCTGTCCGGACCCGGAGACTTTCGAGACTACCGACTGGTCATGAGTACGAGAAGTAAAACAGTCCGAGTGCTCTGAAGCTGGGTAGCGCTCGGGGGCTAGCTGACCAGCGGAGCACACATGGTCAGGGGCTTAATTGCCCTGACTCGGGGGTGCTCGGGGTGCAATTGGTGGCCTGAGCGCCTTACGGCCCGCCATCAGAGACTCGATTAGTCCGGCTCCTCGTACTTAAGACCAGAAAGGATCTAATCGCGCAAGGGGGGACACGGTAGTCCGGTACTCATGAAAGCGATCTCTTTCGCGAGCAAGTGCTGGGATAGCAAAATCCGACAAGCAATTGAAAGGCAAATACTAATTATATTAATATTGTTCATGCTATTGAAATAGCTTATATTACAAGGGAGCCCCCGAGCACGAGTGCGAGCTCTTGGGATACTCGGGCAGCTTGTTGCCGGTCTGGTGCCCGGGGTTAAGGAACCAAGCGGGGTGACCAGGGCTTTGAGCAGCGACCCGGAACTTCCCGAGACTCGCAGTTGCTACTCGGGGGTTTGACCCGAAGTGTAAGGAAAAACTTACCCGGGCCGGTCGGTCTGATGTATCTTGCACCACCTGCCGGGGCCCCGCTCGGGGGTCCGGGGTGGCTTCTTGCTACCGTCTGACCCGCCGCGCAGCGGCTTTCGCGACTTGGCCTCCGCCGCCGCGACAGGCTTGGATTTATGCTTCTTGCTCTTCTTCTTCCGTCTCGCGGCGAGAAGAGCTCGCACCGTCGACCGTTGGTTGGTCGGGGCGCGGGCTGTGCCACGCACGAGCCTCAGCCGTCTTGGCGCACTTGTCCGTGATTGCGAACAACTCCGCCGTGGACTAGACATCGCACGTGCCCAGCTTCTCAAGCATTTTTTCGTCACGGACACCTTGCCTGAAGGCAACAATGACTGCCTAAGGAGAAATCTTGGGGATGGTGTTGCGCACCTGGCTGAATCGCTGGATAAAGTGCCGCAACGTCTTCCCTTTGCGCTGCTTGAGCGCGTGGAGATCGCTCTCCATGCCAGGGCACTCGAAGGTGCCCTGGAAGTCGGTCACAAACTGGTGGCAGAGGTCTTCCCATGAGCTGATCGAGCTCGGGGGAGGTTCATGAGCCATGAACGGGTAGAGCCCTTCAAGGCCATGGGGAACCAGTTAGCCATCACCTTTTCGGCCCCTCCAACCGCCTCGACGGCAGTGGTGTAGATCTGGAGGAACTCCTCCGGGTGGAAGGAGCCATCATACTTCTGCGAAAGCTCTGGCTAGAATTTTTTCGGCCAGCTGACGCGATGAAGGTCAGGATTAAAAGCCTGACAACCCGCTCCGTAGAGTGGGGTGCCGACCTTCCCGACCGGTTTGTGCACGGGCGTGCACCGGAGAGCGCGCTCGATCGGCAGCGGGACTGGAGGACGATTGGCCCTCGTCGGCCCTGCCTCACGCCGCTTCTCCCACTGGCACTCGAGGGTGATGCGGGCGTCTTCATCCTCCCTCCGCTTGTTGAGGCGGTGGTGAAGATCTTGGCCGCCTCTCAAGGCAGGAGAGGCAACCGAGTGGGGGGATTTGGCGCGTGGCTCCCTTGCTCCGCCGCGCGATTGGCGCGGCGGTACTAGCGGTGACGCCGCTGAGGGGCCAGCGCGGGTGTCCCCACGCCTCGCGGAGGTATGGGAACTTCTGGCCGCTGCCTGGCGGCGAGCGGTGTCAACCAGGTTGGGCACCTCCTGGACCACAGGAGATGTGCCTTCCACCTGGATGGGAGGATGCCGGAGGAGAAGCTGCGCCGCATGCAGTGTGCCTACTTCTCCCGGCTGGTCGAAATCCAGCCGGCGACATACCAACGGGAGTGACTCGGCGACTGACGGATCGACGAAAGCCGCGCCTCCGTCCACCACGAGTCGAGGTTGTGGCAGCGCGGCGCCCACCGCTGAGGTACCGCGTGGCTCGCCGTGGTGGCCCTGCACCTCAGGGGGCACCAGTGGAGCCTGGTCGGGTGGCTGCTTGCGTCCATGCGACTAGGAACGCGACTGATGACTTGCCATGATCTTCGTAAGCTCGGAGACCCTAACTGCCCCCTACCTGGCGCGCCAGCTGTCGGCGTACGAACACCGGCTGCGGTGGTCCGGATGGACCCCTTTTGGGATTCGGCCGGGGGCAGTGAAGAGAGACACGAGCTGTAGAGATCTTGAGTAACAGGGAAACTTAGGAAGTTGGAGACACGGTGGTTTTTCCCAGGTTCGGGCCACCAGTTAGGTGTAAAAACCCTACGTCCTGCTTTTTTGTGTATAGATGAATAGATGTCTGGTTACAATCAGCTCGAGCAAAGCTTGTAGGACTCTATGAACCCTTAAACTTTTGAACCCCCTTCATGGCCTTGGTTCTCCCCTTATATATCCGGGGGTCACCACAATAGCCAGAAAAGAAAAATGTACTGTAGCCATGCTATTGATGACGGTTAGGGAATAGCGACCCACGGCGGTGGTTGCCAAACACTGTAGCGGAATAGCCCCTGTCATGCTTCGGTTGGGAAACGGGTCCTCGTAACGTAGCGGCGCCAGGTAACGGAGACTTCCTCCGCAAGCCTCCTGCTTCGGTCACCTCTATCCGGGCCCCACAGCTCAGTGGGATGCATGGGGACACGCGGCGGCGCGCCCTAAAGTCAAAAAGGTTGTCAGGCTGACGAGTTGACCGGGCCCATCATATCACAGGGACAGAGAGATGTTCCTGACAACGTCATTCTGCCCGCATGGGGCTTAGGGCACGCATGCCTGTGGACCCGGACCGGCATTAAAAGCTCCTGCTGGGGCACGTGGAAGGGCCCCACGAGGGTCCCGTACGGGGAGCTCCGGGACTCTTGCCATATGTGCTTGCCACGTGTGCCTGGGGAAGACCCCCGAGAGGGGCCAGGGGCCCGACTGCTCGGGGATGGACCCCCGAGGGGTCCTCGGGGACGGACCCCCGAGGGGTGCTCAGAGTCCTCGCGCTCGGGGACGGACTCCAAGGGGTGCTCGGGGTCCCCCCGAGCGTGCCACTTAGCCGTTTCCACGGCGCGCTAGGCACCCTCCGATCCGGGTGGGACCCAGAACGTTTGGGGCGCTCGGGGAGCGGCTTTGGGGGGGGGCGGCTCGGGACGCCTCCTGGCGGTTGTGTAGCTATAGTGGTCGGGGGAAGACCCCCGGGCTTATCTTCTCGAGCCTCCCGCCCACTGGTGACGTGGCATCGAGTTCGGCCCCTTGGCCAGCGGAGTAGGGGACCCTGGGCCCCATATCGCCGACAAGCCAACAGACCAGTCAAACTCTAGTACCTATTTGTTACCAGGAAAGTCTAGTTTATTGTTCATTTCCGTTGAGAACGTTTTATAAAATTTCCTTCTTCTCTATAACATGCACAAAATGAAAATCTAAAAGATGAATCAATTGTTGATTTATTGATCACCGGTTTTTGGGCGTGATCATGGTGGGTGGTGAAGTCCTAGAAAGGTGTCAGAGGCACATTGGAAGGTGGATTTCATCACATGGGTTTGTTTATATAAGTTTAAAGGAACAAATGATCGATTGTGCTTAAGCGCCGTAGTGATCGCGCAGACCACATACCTTGTATGGGCGGTGTTGAGCGAAAGTACCTTTGCCCTAGGTCATACTTCCCTAGGAAAGCAAGGCCTTTGTAGTTGGATCTGGAGTATCAACTTCTAGAAAGGTGGTGGCCGGAGTGCTAGCCACAATACGTTGGATCTGTAGTATCAACGGGAGATCGGTAATCCTGGCCTGTTGTGCGGACTACGATGCGGGGTATGACTGAGTAGGCGGTGAAACGGCTCTGTGACTTTGCGGTCTGGTTGTGCATATGACGACGTGAATGCCACGACTATTGGTCGTTTGTGGGTACAGTTGCACACCTCTGTAGAATGTAAAAAAATGACATTATCATTCCATGTTCCTGGTTGGAACTGCGAACATGGCAAGAGAGGGATCCATCGGGGATCCTAGCAGCCTGTAAGGCATGAGATCATAGTCTCTTAAAATAAAATTTGACTCTCTTACCTTACAAAATTGTATTGCTTTTGGAGAGCATTGCTGTTCTCAGTAGAAAGTGCATCAAACACCTCTTTACTATTCCTGGACCTGTTGAATACCCTTTGTACTCATCGCTTTATTCTAATTGCCTTGATTAGAATGTGAGCCAACGACGGAGGCTGAGGTGGTATATGTCGAGGTCGAAGATGAAGTCGTCGAAGAGCAGACTCCGGCAAAGGAAGATGACGGCATTGACTACTACATTGAGTACCGAGACGAGAATGCAACCGAGTGGAAGAGTAGGTCATGTGAGTCGAGAGTTGTAGATAAGACTTTTGCTGTAACCAAGTGATAATGGTTTTAAATTTTCCGTACCTTTGGGGAAAAGTTTGTAAGACTTAATGTTGATCTTCAAGTTTGTACATTAAGTTTGTAATATATGGACCGCTGCAATGTTTCTGACATACTACTCTGTGAGATATATTGTGGATGAGAAGGCACTTTGTCTGCAATATGTCAAAGACCAGCATATTATCCGGAGGGGTAATATGTGGGTCGCCGCATTATGTCCCCAAATCTTAAAAAAAAGTTCGTTATAATGACGAGGTGGGTAGTCGCTACTAGACCGACTACACAAGAGGAGATATGGCACATGAGAAGGGTGAAATAACTCGGAACCTTAGATCTAGCCACACACTGATAGGAGTGTTGTCGGGACCCAAAATCTATAACAGAGAGTCTTAAGTGAAACCACTCGCTAAGTCGAAACGTCAACCCCGACCTCAACCCCTGGGTATCAATTCCAAGAGGAGTGGGGTGATATGGCTTCGAATAGCCCGAGACATCAACCCCGAACCTTCTCCGGCAAACTAATGCACAGATCAAGTAGGGTGATATGGTCTCCTCACTCTTTTCTTACTGAGCCGGAACGTCAATCCCAAACTCGTCCCGGCAAATTAATGCTCGGCTGGAGTAGGATGATATAGTTCCCAACCTCTCAGTAGCAGAGTCACTTCACATGGGTGATTAACCTAATAACTCTATGATATAGACTCTGAAACCCTACCCACATCATGTGCTTCATCAACATACACACACGGCACATGAGGCAGACGAAAACAACCAGATTTCACAGCGGTAACTCTACGATTGAAACTGCAATATTATAAGTTCTTGAAAACTTAACAACATATATTCACATAAGGGATCCGAAGATCCAACTACACAGCGAAAGAGTAATTAAGGCTACGAAGCCAAAAAGATCAGGCCAAAAGTGGCAGCAGAACAAACCAAACTGCCAAACCCCGGGGGCAGGACCACTGCCTGGGATTTCCAGCGACTAGTCGTCGTTGGTGTCGATCTCTAGGTAGAAACCACCCTCGGGAGGGGTAGTTTCCTCTGCAACAAAAATGTCAACGATAGCAGGGTGAGTACAAAAATTATACTCAGCAAGACTTACAGTGGGAAATTAGTAATAGATGTGACAGGTATCAATAAATGGGTAATTGTGGACTATTTTGCAGAAAGCTAGTTTTCTTTTAACAATACAGATTAAGTAGGTGAAAATTGACTACCAGAATACTTTTTCAAAAGGGATGAGTCGAATACTTCACGATCATTCCTTACTGCAGATCACCACACCTTAGATACCCCGACTCTTCCTCAACCACCCTGGGAGGAAGCAGTCGCTAACACCACAGCCTTAGAGTTGGCAAGTTTTAAGGTATTGTTGTAGTTGTCTAATTCGACGCAGGTAATCACCAAGTTGTCCATAACCGCGGACACGGCTGTTCGAACAGTTCAAACCCTGCAGGGGTGTACATCTTTACCTACACGCATCAACCGACTCCTAATGCCAATGCAATTCACACACTTCACGAGGTGTGCTGGCGGAGGGTGATTGAACATGACCTTTACAATGCTTTCGACCTAGGTATGAGCCACCCTTACGGGCCAATCCATGTACATCAGTCTGGCCGTAACTACGACACGGTCCCATAAGTTGTAGCAGGTGATACATCCCCGGACTCGAACCGTGTGTACCCCTTACACCTATATTGAAGCACCACACCACATCATTTTTCACTCACCCAGTGAATAGAAACGGCAAACTATGTAGCTCATACTCTAAGTCTAGGCAAATTATTTAGTCGTGGGTGGTCCATTATCCCACCCGTGTAGAAGTACGCAAATCTTGGGTCAATGTACGTCGGGAACCGGTGCTTGCGGGAAAACGAGACAACCCCCCATGCTCCCAGCCATGGCCTCTCATCTAACCCAATGAAGATTAGTCAAGTTCATTAGTTGATTCCCGGTGAACACCCACCTACCACGTAACCCATCCAATGTTGTTGATTCATCTGCCATCCCAGGAATTACGACTTTTACATGTCTAAGCATGTCTAAGCATATATCATAGCAAGCATTATAAAAGTGCACACTACGCTACTCTACATAGGTTGGGATGGTGGTGGAGTTGATTGAGCGACAAAGTAAGTTTTATGCACAGGAATAGGGCTTCTGCTTAACGAAAAAAAGGATTTGAACGCATGTGATAATGAATTTGAAAACAACTAATACTTTGCAAATAGTAGGTGTCTGCAATGTGATCAAAAGGGCTACTTGCCTTGTTGCTCTGCAACTAAACCCTGCTCGTGATCGGGACTATCCTCGTTAGGAACTTCCGGCTCTATCGGAGAAGAATGAAAACACCGAAAAAGAAATGGCATAATTGTAAATATCAAAATGCTGAACATCGGCATGGGATGAAATGCATGCCATGACTTAGAGGGTGCAAAATAAAGACTAATGCAAGTGAATTCAATTTAATCGGAGTCCGGACGCTCAAAATATCGCGATCTGAATTTCTCCGGCTACTCGGAAAAACCCTAATTTGAGTTTTTAGTCAATTATGCTTTTCCTATCATGCAAACATGGATGAAAATGACATATTTGAATAGCTCTCATTTTTCTAAACATTTTGTTATATTATTTGCATTTTTCTGGTTAAAAATGAATTTTCTACGAATTTTCTAAGATTTAATCCCCTTTTTGTATTTTTCTCAGTAAAGAAATAATAAAACAATATTATATTAAATTTTATTATTTATTTCAAAAATAACATGCAGAGGTTGACATGTGGGCCCTGCTGGTCAAATTTTGACCAAGGTTGACTGAGTCAATGACAAGTGGGGCCCACTTGTCATAATTTTCATTTCTGTTATTCTTTTATTTTAATTTCTGTCATGTGGGGTCCACTGGTCATAGAGACACAATTAATGAGCTCATTTATCACACTGTTAAGCATTAATTAAGGTCATTAATTAGTCAGATTAACACTAATTAATGGTCGTTAGCATTAATTAAAGTGTTTAATTGGTCGGAACCGTAATTATGAGTATTAAATACACTTAAGGGATATATGCTCATCATTAACAATAAGTGTGTCTTAACAGCCATTTTAGTGGGCATTAATGCCCTAACCGCACCCCGGTCGGGACTCGGCCACTCGGGCTCGGTCCGACTGTGGTGAGGCCGTCGCCGGCGGCGGGGTTGCCGGGGAGGGGGCCAAGGCGGAGGGCTAGCGGCGGCAGCGGCAGCTTACCGGTGCTCCGGTGACGGTGCTAGACCGAGGTGGGGCCGAGGGCGACGGCGAGGCGGCCAGGAGGGGCGGAGCGAGCGGCGGCGGGCTCCGGGTGCTCGGCAGGAAGAGGCGGCGCGGCGAGGGAGCGGCCGGGGAGGAAGTTCCAGGAGCGGCAAGGCCGAAGGTGGGGCAAGGCGGCGGAAAGCTCGGACTCCAGCTCGGGACCGAACGGCGATGGCGGGGATGAGCATGGTGGGGTGGAAACCGAGGCAGCGGGGGAGGCGGGGCACCGGTGCCGAGGTGGGGGGCGGAGCTCGGGATGGAGCGGCGGAGGGGTGGCATGGTGGGAAGCGGCGCCGGGCTCGGGAGCGGTCGGAGCAGTGCTCGGTCGGGCGAGGCGGCGGTGCGGCAAAAGGAAAATGGGGGAGGACGGCCGAGCGGAGAGAGTGGAAGAAAGGGAGGGAGGAAGGAACACCGGCCGGGGGGGAAGAGATAAGGGGGGTACTGTGGAGCCGAAGCAGGAGCTGGCGGTGCGGCTGTCGAGTGCTCGCCACGGGGGCACAGGAGGTGGCGGGGGTGGAGCAAGAGGGTGGCGGGGAGATAAGGGCAGGGATGGGGGTGGCTTACGGGAGAAGGAAGAGGAGGGTGGCGGGCCAGGTGGGCCGAGCACGGGGAGGGGAGGTGGGCCGGGTGAAGAGGGCCCATCCCAGGGGGAAATTAGAAATTAGGTTAGGTTTTATTGATGGGATTCGTAGCATAGAAAACAAAAATTTTCCTACGAGATGCAAACGAAAACCTAGATCCAATCTAGAAAACCAAGATCCAATCTAGAAGAAGCTTGCAACGAGAGACAGATCATATTTACATACCCTCGATGAACACGTTAACGCAGCGGAGAATTTGACCGTTGTCGATGAAGCCCGCAGCCTCCCGCAGCTAGGTTATACCTCCCAGCCGCGAGAGGGATCTTCTCGTGTTCCAATCTGATCAAGCACCGCAACGAGCGGCACCTCCGAGATGTGCACACGTACGGCTCGAAGACGTCACCTCCTTCTTGATCCAGCAAGGCGGGAGATGAGGTAGATGAGATCAACTCCAGTAACACGACGGCATGGTGGTGGAGGTGGTGGGGTTTCTCCGCAGACAGGGCTTCACCAAGCGCTGCGCACGAGAGAGAGGAGATGGGAGAGAGGGAGGCGGCGGCTGGGATGGATCTCTCCGGAGGGCTGCCCCTCCCCTCCTTTATATAGAGGAGGAAACTTGGAGGAGGAGGAATAGTACCCGTGAACAGTACGCGCGTGAACAGTACGCGCGTGAACAGTACCCTCCCCCAAGTAAAGCCTCCCCTTTCGATCTTATCTCCTATTTCTAAGGGATATCGATCTTATCCATCTAGGAAGGGGGGGTTACTGTTCACACGACACTATTCACATGTGTACTGTTCATGCAGTACCCTTGGTCCATGTGGACCCCTCCGGGATAAGTGGGCCCCAACCGGGGACCCCCGGAACCTTCTAAAACCTTCCCGGTACGATACCGGAAAAATCCTGAACTTTTCTGGAACCCTAAAAATACTTTCCCATATATGAATCTTTATCTCCGGACCATTCTGGAGCTCCTCGTGACGTCCTGGATCCCATCCGAGACTCCGAACAAAATTTCGGTCTCACCATATTAATATCTCATTTTATACCCTAGCGTCAACGAACCTTAAGTGTGTGACCCTACGGGTTCGGGAATATGTGGACATGATCGAGACACCTCTCCGATCAATAATCAATAGCGGGACCTGGATGTCCATAATGACTCCCACGTATTCAACGAAGATCTTTATCGGTTTGAACCACGATGTCGAATATTCCATTCCCTTTGTCTGGCGATATTTTACTTGCCCGAGATTCGATCGTCGGTATCACCATACCTAGTTCAATCTCGTTACCGGCAAGTACTCTTTACTCGTTCCGTAATGCCACATCCTCTGTGACCAACTCTTTAGTCACGTGCTTGCAAGCGATACAGAATGTGCTTTACCGAGTGGGCCCAGAGTATATCTCTCTGTCACAAGGATGGACAAATCCCACTCTCGATACATGCAACCCAACAAGTACTTTCCGAAATACCTGAAAGGCACCTTTATGATCACCCTGTTACGGCGTGACGGTTGATGCCCCCAAAGCATTCTTCCGGTACCAGGGAGTGGCATTATCTCATGGTCTAAGGATCGGAACATTTAACAATGGAAAGCTATGCAATATGAACTTTGTGACGTGATCGAATTGCCTAACTTAATTTGGGTCTGTCCATCATGTCATTCTCCTAATGACATGACCCCGTTATTAACCGACATCACATGTCCATGATTAGGAAACCTTAACCATCATTTAATCAACGAGCTAGCCAGATAGAGGCATTGCTAGGGACACGGTGTTGTTTATAAAACCACACATGTATTATGTTTCCGGTTAATACAATTATAGCATGGAGTATAAACATTTATCATGAACAAGAAATATGATAATAACAATTTATTATTGCCTCTAGGGCATATTTCCAACATTTATTTTTTTAATTTTGTTCCTTTGGTTTCTTTTGAATTCTGCTCCTTTTCAAACAAATTTGAATTTGGATTCAACTTTGATTCAAAATTGTTAAGGCATGCTCTTATGCTAATGATGCACAAACACGAATTAAGTTTTGGGGATGTTACAAGTGTGATGGGTTTCGCACCTGGCATGAAGACTAAGTACCACATGTGGGTAAAGTAGTGCACATTTGCAGAGTGTATCAAAGTGTGGCATTGTCACTCCCTGTCCTGGGTATGGACTGCGATTGTAGCGGGAAAGGAACCATCGGAGTTTTGAACAACCCGTGAAGCCTTATGAACATAGAAAATTACTTAAAAGTTGACTTTTGTTCTAGAAATATTATTGGAAAAATGCATATTCCTTGAGGATGGATGTCCTAGTAGAAATAATTATATCAAACAATTTTTGCTATTCATGAACTTGTTGAGTACCTTCTGTACTCATCTCTTACATAAAATCTCCTTTGTTAGACTCTAAGTCGGTAGACTTTGAGTACAAAGAAGCTAAAGCCCGGGAAGGGAAAAAAGAGCTAGAATTAACTGGAGGAATCGAAGGAGTCGATTACTATAGGGGGAATCAGAAGACATGGAAATAGAGCAAAAATAGATTACTATAGAACTAATCACAGTAGAATAAGTTTTGTTCATATGAATTTTTGTATTTACTTTCAGTTCTATATATATTTCGGTAGTTACTCTTTACCAAACCTATGTTATTGTACTTTTGTCAAAAGTTGGAAACTCTTGTATATTGACGTTTGTAATGATATAGTTGTTGGACCATCAATACTTCTGTTGTACGTTCTTATGAGTGTAATATTAATGAGACAGAGTTTCATTGTATTATGTCAAAGACTAGCACACTACACCATGCAGTGGTGTGGGGGTCGCTTCACCATGCCAATCGTCATGCTGTCAATGCCATATTTGGACCGGGTGTGCTAACTTGAGAGTGCCAAGGAAATTTGGACCACTCTAAGAAAAATTCAAGAAGACACCTGAACTGTTTGGGAATCAAGACTCGAGTTTTTGAAGGGCAATCTTGACCAATTTCTCATGGGAGACAATGAGACTCCAAGTGACATGTACACTCACCTCAACAATCTAGGCAATGAGATCAAGGGGCTTGGTAGTAAAGAGATGACCAACAACTTCGTGGTCAAGAAAATGCTTTGCAATTGCTCCTAAGAACCATACCTTGGTCACCCTCATCTGTGAGGAGGACAACTTCAATGAGCTTACACCACATGATGTCCTTAGAAGAATTCTTGCACATGACCTCATGGATGAAAAAGCTCAAAAAATTTGTGCACTCAAGAAGCCAAGTACAAACTCAAGAAAGCCTAATATAGCACTGAGGGCCAAGCAAATTGTTGAGGAAGAATCAAGTAAACAAGAAGAAGAACTAGACACTCTAATTGAGCAATTTCAACAAGTAATGCAAGAAATAGCTCTCTTTGTGAAGAGGTTTGGCAAGATATTCAAGAAGAGTGGATTTGGATGACAATGTGATAAGGAAAAGTTCTTCGGCAAGTCCAATATGGTGGTCCAAAGAGGACTTGCTTTGAATGTGGAGAACATGACCACTTCATTGCAAATTATCCCAATAAGAAAGGGGACAAGAAGAAAAACAAGGAAAGGAGGTTCAAGAAGACGTAATATCATCATAAGGGCAAGTTCCACAATAAAGACTACAAGGCTCAAACTCACATAGGTGAAGAGTGGAACTTTGACAACTCCACCGCCGACTCCACCAAGAACCCTCTTCGAGCATTTTAGTGATGACGAGTTGCCTATTTGTTTGATGGGAAAAGGATCCAACATATCACCTTTGACAAAATCATTTCTTGCTATACTAGATGCTATCTAGATGATAATAATGAGAATGGTTTGTTCGATAAGGATCTTGTAGACTCTCTTTGTCGAGACCCAAAATACATAACATGAAACCTCAAGTGAAATCACTCGCTAAGTCGAAACGTCAACCCCAACCTCAACCCTTGGGCACAAATTCCAAGAGGAGTGGAGTGATATAGCTTCAAATAGCCCAAGACGACAACCCCGAACTTGCTCTAGAAAGTTAATGTGTAGATTAAGTAGAGTGATATAGTCTCCTCACTCTTTTCTCACTGAGTCGAAACATAAATCCCAAACTCGTCCCGTCAAATTAACGCTCGGCTGGAGTAGGATAATATAATCATCAATCTCCCAGTGGAAAATTCATTTCACAGGGGTGATTACACCTAACAATTCTATGATATAGACTCTGAAACCCTAGCCACACCATGTGCTTCAATATCATACACACAAGGCACATGAGGCAGGTGAGAACAAACAAGTATCACAACAGTAACTCTACGACTGAAATTGCAATAATACTAGTAGTTCTTAAAACTTAACAACATATTCACACAAAAGTCGATTACATAGCAGAAGATTTAAAAGTGGCTAAGAAGCCACAAAGTAAGGCCAAAAGTGGCATAAAAAACAAACCAAGCTGCCGAACCCTAGGCAGGACCACTGCCTGGAATTCCCAGTGACTAGTCGTCGTTGGCGTCGATCTCTATGTAGAAAGCACCCACTGAGGGGATGATTTCCTCTGCAAAAAAATGTCAACGGCTACTAGGTGAGTACAAAAATTATACTCTGCAAGACTTAAAAGGAAAAATAGTAATAGATGCAATCATGTATCAACAAATGGGTGATTGTGGACTATTTTGCGGAAAGCCAATTATGCATTTGATAATACTCTTAAGTAGGAGGAAATCGACTACCAGATTTCTTCTAAAGGAGATGAGTCGAATCTTCACGATAAACCCTACTGGAGATCAACGTACACTTAATTCATCGACTCCTCCTAAACCACATATGAGGAAACAGTCGCTAACTCCTCTACCTTAGAGTTGGCATATTTTAGACTATCGTTGTAGTTGTTAATTCGATGCAAGTAATCACCAAGCTGTCCATAACCACGGACACAACTATTCGAATAGTTCAAACCCCACAAGAGTGTACATCTTTACCTACACATATCGATCGACTCTTAATGCTAGGCCTTTGACACACTTCACGAGGTGTGTTAACAGAGTGTGATTGAACATGACCATTACAATGTTTTCAACTTAAGTATGAGCCACCCTAATGGGCAAATCTATGTATACTAGTTCGACTGGTACACCGACACGGCCCCAAAAGCTGTAGCAGGTGATAGATCCCCTGATGAGGACATCTCCCACACTATCATCCAAGGACCAATCACCCGTTCCCGTGCCCGACGACTTACAGAGCTTCGGTTGCCCGTCAGGTATCATTGTATCCAATTAGTTTTGCCATCGTCCTAGAACTCCAGATATAGCCAAAAAAATTGTAGTCCTATAGGGCATATCACCTTCACTGTCCAAGAGCTCCGAGCCGTTGTAATTTCGTCACAGTGTCGTATTGCTGAGTTTTGAGTCATAGTCAACGTCCGGTTGCTGGTTTAGACTTGTGTTCTTAGTTGCGAGTTGTTAGTTAGGGTTTGAGATATCCGAATACAACTCTGAACCCAAGTCGGAGTCGAATTCATAGTGCCTCGGTAAAACGGCCATAACTTTGTCATACGAACTCCGTTTGAGCTCTACCACCCGTCAAAACGACCGGAACGAAAAGTTACATCTGATTCCCACCAACTTTGTTGGTTTCAACGAAATCTTCGAGGCCAAATTCGCCTTGGAAAATAAAGTTCTGGAAGTTTTATTCCCATATAGTCTGTTTTTTCCCTTTCGCTTGATTCTTTGAGCAGTTTTGTTAAAAAAGGAAAAAAAAAGAAAAAAATAGTGAAGAAAAAGAGAAGAAAAAAAAAGAAAGAAGAAGAAGAAGAAGAAAAAAAACCTTGGTATACTTCTGTTTCTTGGTACTTTGGTATACTTCTGTGCCTATACTCGTTTCTAGGAACACGTTTAGGCCAGCAACTAAGACAAGTACCTTGAATTATTATTGAGCTTTACTAACTGTTGTCGAACTTTGCTAATCCTTGCTACCAAATTGACCTTCCAAGCTCCACTCTCTTCTGATCAGTACAGCTTCAACCCGGCAATCGCTACACTCACGTCTTCAACGGTATCACAAACAAGCCACCGGTTGTACCACCTGCTACGTTGGTAAGAACTTTGCAAGAGCGTGGTTAGACGCTTGAGTGAGAGCGACTCCACATCCTAGTAGTTCGTAGGAGCTTTATACATTTGTGTGTTCCTTGTTTTCACTAACCATGACAGGATCACCAGCGGCACATCAAGATGATGGAGATGAATGTGTTTCTAAGTTAGAGCTTCAAACGATGCTGCGAGATATCAATGCAAATATTAGCAAGAGCAACCAAGATAATGAGCATCGATTAGAGAGGATAGAGAGGAGTATCGCCACCCTCATCACCAGGATAGATAACCTAGAGAAGCAGCCACCTTCCGATAGAGCTGAATCAGAGGATCTCGAGGCGGATGACACTGATCAAGATGAGGATGAGTATGACCGAGCTGCCGCCAGAGCAGGACTTCCAGCTGGAGGTCGCCCCGCTCCTCACGCGGCACATCAAGAACGACGACAGCCACGTCGACAAGGTAGGGGAGGTAACGACACAAATCCTCGTCCTAGACGTGCACATGATGATTATTATGCTAATGTTAAGTTCAGTATACCATCTTTTGCTGGTTCCTATGATGCTGAAGTTTATTTGGATTGGGAGATGACAGTCGAGCAAAAATTCAATTCCCATCTAGTTCCAGAAATTCATAGAGTTAGACAAGCCACAAGTGAGTTCACTGATTTTGCTATCATTTGGTGGAATGAATTAGTAAAAGCTGGTTTAGCACCTGATACATGGCCTAGGTTAAAGAGAGCTATGCGTAGTAGATTTGTTCCTCCCACCTATAAATGTGAAATGCGCAAAAAATTGCAACGCTTAAACCAAGGAAATAGATCTGTTGAGGAGTACTACCAAGAGCTACAAATAGGAATGTTGCGTTGTGAAGTAGTTGAGGATGACGAGGATAAAATGGCAAGATTCTTTGGGGGATTAAGGCGTGAGATACAAGACATAGTTGACTATAAGGATTATGACTCTCTCAATAGATTGTTCCAGCTTGCTATGTTGGCAGAAAAAGAATTGCAGGGAAGGCAGCAAAAGCCAAAGAGCAACTTCGGCGACACAAGATCGATGCCTGGAACGGTCAAATCAGCTCCACCTCCTCCTGCACAGTCTGCTGCCCCCTACATGTCTAGGGCGCGTTCAGTAGCACCGGCATCGTCACAAGCGCCAGAAGAGAAGACTAAATCAGCAGGTTCCCCTGCCCCGGTAAAGAGCTCTTCATCGGTTGCTTCCACGGGCCGCTCCCCCGGGACTATCTGCCATAACTGCAAAGGGAAGGGCCACTTTATGAGGGACTGTCCAAGCCCGCGACGGACATTCCTTGCTACAGAGGACGGTGGGTATGTTAGTGCTACTGATGTTGAGGATGATTCTGCTATTGGGGCTAACCATGCAGGTGGCGATGAGACGGGAAGTGATGGCGAGGAGATTCTAGGCACGGCCGCCACAGAGAAATATCAGGCCTTAATTGTACAACGCGTGTTGAGCACTCAAGTGGAACAAGCGGAGACCCTACAACGACATAACTTGTTCCAAATGTACCTCATTGTCAAGGATCGCCGCGTTCGCGTCATAATTGATGGAGGAAGCTGCAATAACTTGGTGAGCTCAGACTTGGTCAACAAACTTCGCTTGACCACATGTCCACATCCTCATCCATACCATATTCAGTGGTTCAACAATAGCGGTAAGGTTAAGGTAACACAATCTGCGAGAGTGCACTTTTTCATTGGTACATACCATGACTTTGCTGATTTTGATGTGGTACCTATGCAAGCATGCTCACTTTTATTAGGACGTCCATGGGAATTTGACACCGATGCCACCCATCATGGTCGAAGTAATAAATACACGTTTATGCATAAGGGAAAGAAAATTACTTTACTTCCTATGACACCCATTGAAATTATGCAATGTGAGAAAGAGGGAGCTGAAAATAGCAAGAAGGAGAGTGCACTGCAATCTGAAAATCAGCAAGTTGCTAACACCGTTTTCCCAACTAAGAAAGAGAAGAAAGTAACAAGCTCTAAGTCTAAGGGAATTAAATTGAAGGGGGGTGTTATGCTTGCTACCAAATCTGATCTTATTGATATTAATGAGCTTGATTCTCCTTTCTATGCCTTGATATGCAAGGAAGCGTTGTTTTCATTTGATGATACCTCTAGTTCTTTGCCTCCTGCTGTTACTAACCTTTTGCAGGAGTATAAGGATGTGTTTCCAGCAGAGATACCCCCGGGGCTGCCACCTATTCGAGGTATTGAGCATCAAATCGACTTAATCCCAGGAGCAACATTACCAAACCGTGCTGCATATAGAACAAATCCGGAGGAGACTAAAGAAATTCAGCGCCAAGTCCAAGACCTTCTGGACCGTGGGTATGTGCGCGAGAGCCTTAGCCCATGTGCTGTTCCTGTTCTTTTAGTTCCTAAGAAAGATGGCAGTTGGCGTATGTGTGTTGATTGTAGAGCCATTAACAATATTACAATAAGGTATCGTCATCCTATTCCTAGGTTAGACGACATGCTTGATGAGTTGAGTGGTTCTATCATTTTTACAAAGATCGACTTGCGTAGTGGGTACCACCAAATTAGAATGAAATTGGGGGATGAATGGAAAACAGCTTTTAAAACTAAGTTCGGTTTATATGAGTGGTTAGTCATGCCTTTTGGATTAACTAATGCACCTAGCACTTTCATGCGTCTCATGAATGAAGTTTTAAGAGTATTTATTGGAAATTTGTGGTTGTCTACTTTGATGATATCTTGATATATAGCAAGTCTAATGATGAACACTTGAACCATTTGCGTGCTGTTTTTAATGCATTGAGAGATGCACGCTTGTTTGGTAATCTTGAGAAGTGTGCCTTTTGCACGGACCGTGTCTCTTTTCTTGGCTATGTTGTCACTCCACAGGGTATTGAGGTGGATGAAGCGAAAATTGAAGCCATCAAGAGCTGGCCGACCCCTCAAACTGTCACACAGGTGAGAAGCTTTCATGGACTTGCAGGATTCTACTGGCGGTTTGTGAAGAATTTCAGCACCATCGCTGCCCCATTGAACGAGTTAACAAAGAAGGGAGTTTCCTTCCAATTGGGTCCAGCACAAGAACAAGCTTTTAACATGCTTAAGGAGAAGCTTACACATGTCCCTCTACTCCAACTCCCCGACTTTGGTAAGACTTTTGAGCTTGAATGTGATGCCAGTGGTATTGGGATAGGAGGAGTGCTGCTACAAGAAGGTAAACCCGTTGCTTATTTTAGTGAGAAATTGAATGGGCCAACTTTGAACTACTCTACTTATGATAAAGAGTTATATGCTTTAGTTCGGGTGTTAGAAACCTGGCAACATTATCTTTGGCTTAAGGAGTTTTTCATTCATTCTGATCATGAATCCTTGAAACATATTAGAAGTCAAGCAAAATTAAATAAACGACATGCAAAATGGGTCGAGTTTATAGAGTCATTTCCATATATTATTAAGCACAAACGGGGTAAAGACAATGTCATTGCTGATGCTTTATCTAGGCGATTTACTATGTTATCTCAACTTGATCATAAAATTTTTGGCCTAGAGACAATAAAAGAGTTATACGCCACTGATTCAGACTTTAGAGATGCTTTTGAAAACTGTAGAGAGGGTCGAACATGAAATAAGTATGTGCTGAATGAAGGATTATTATATCGTGCTAACAAGCTATGCATCCCAGCTAGCTCCATTCGCCTTTTGTTCTTACAGGAAGCTCATGGAGGTGGTTTGATGGGACACTTTGGAGTGAAGAAAACAGAAGACGTGCTGTCCACACACTTCTTTTGGTCAAAGATGCGGAGGGACGTCGAGCGCTACGTTTCACGCTGCACTACATGCAACAAAGCTAAGTCACGCTTAAACCCCTATGGTCTTTATATGCCCCTTCCTATTCCTAGTGTTCCTTGGGAGGATATATCGATGGATTTTGTCTTAGGATTACCTAGGACAAAGCGGGGGAGGGATAGTATATTTGTGGTGGTGGATCGATTTTTTAAAATGGCACATTTTATACCCTGTCATAAGAGCGATGATGCTACAAATATTGCTGATTTATTTTTCAGGGAAATCATTCGCCTCCATGGAATTCCCAACACCATTGTTTCCGATCGGGATGTGAAGTTCTTGAGCCACTTTTGGAAAAGCTTATGGAGCAAGTTGGGGACTAAGTTGTTATTTTCTACTACATGCCACCCACAAACCGATGGACAAACGGAGGTTGTTAATCGTACCTTATCCACAATGTTGCGGGCTGTTTTGAAGACAAATTTAAAGATGTGGGAAGACTGTTTACCTCATGTGGAGTTTGCATATAATCGATCGGTACATTCTACCACCAAGGTGAGCCCTTTTCAGGTAGTGTATGGATTTAATCCACGTGCACCCATTGATCTTTTGCCATTGCCTACTTCTAAACATGTGCATTTGGATGCTAAAACACGTGCTGATTTTATTCTGAAAATCCATGCAACAACTAAAGAGAACATTGAAAAGATGACCGAAAAGTATAAACTTGCTGGTAGTCAGGGTAGGCGCCATTTATCCTTTGAACCAGGCGATCTTGTTTGGTTACACTTGAGGAAGGATAGATTTCCAGAACTAAGAAAATCCAAATTGATGCCTCGAGCTGATGGTCCTTTTAAGATAGTTAGGAAGATTAACGATAATGCATACAAGCTTGAGTTGCCTGCAGGTTTTGGGGTTAGTCCCACTTTTAACATTTCAGATTTGAAGCCTTACTTGGGAGAAGAAGATGACCTTGAGTCGAGGACAACTCCAATTCAAGAAGGGGAGGATGATGAGGACATCTCCCACACTATCATCCAAGGACCAATCACCCGTTCCCGTGCCCGACGACTTAATCATGAGGTGCGTTCGTTTCTTACTATCCATAATTATGTGGCTAAGGATGGGATGCTACTTAATGGTGATATTTTGATTCTTAGGAACATGGGAGAAGCACCACTGGACCAGCCACAAGAGGATGAGGCGCCACCCCAAGTCAAGTCGGACTCCACTTTAACTTCGAATTCGGTTCGGTTTTCAGCAGACAGCACCTACATAAATGGGGCATAACTTTCTCATACGGAGTCCGATTGAAGAGTTCTTGTATGCGTTGGAAAGCTAACAACGACACCTTTCCAATGGATCTGATGCCATGTTATGAATAATTACAGAGACATTGAAATTGTCAGAACAAGTCGTCAGGTGCTGCGACACCATTTTGGGCCACTTCGGGCCTTGTTTTTCGTTTCGGGTTTTAAGCCCAGGTTTAGGGTGAAACTCTCAGAAACCCTAGGTATAAATACTTGGTAGCCGTCATTGTTTAGGGTGGGTTTTGCTTAGAATTATTCTGCCATCGCAGTCTCACTGATTTCATCAGTTTGTAGAACCCCACTTCGAGTAATCAACAATCATCTCGTTTGTGAGATTGCTTCTACTGTGTTCTTGCTTGTGTTCTCGATTCGCATGCAGGGATAAGCCTTCTTGGAGAGGTCAACCGCGTGTGCGCGTGGTTGATAACCAACGGAGCCGTGGTGTAGCGAACGCAGGGTTCGGATCAGTTCTGATTGGAAGCCGGGTCGTCAACGTCAAGTTCTCCACAATCGTGATTATCCCTTCCTGACGGAAGATCGGGCACCCCCGTGCGCATCATCCCCAATACCAGACCGTGTGGGTTCCACTTCATTTTCATCATTTTTCTCTTGCAAATGGAAATGGCAAACTATGTAGCTCATATCTTAAGTCTAGACAAATTATTTAGTCGTGGGTGGCCTATTATACCACCCATGTAGAAGTACGCAAATCTTGGGTCAATGTACATCAAAAATCAGCCTTGTGGAAAAACGAGACAACCCACCATGTCTCTCGTCTAACCCAATAATGATTAGTCAAGTTCATTAGTTAACTTCCGATGATCACCCACCTATCATTTAACCCACCTGTTCTATGTTGGTTTGTCTACCATCCAAGGAGTTACGACTTTACATGTCCAAGCATGTCTAAGCATAAATTAACAACATAAGCAGTATAGAGGCATTAACTGTACTACTCTAATTAGGTTGGGGGTGTGGTGGTGTTGGTTTGGGTGACAAGGTAAGTTCATGTAAAGGATAAGGCTAATACTTAATGGAAAATAATAATACTTTGCAAGGTATTTTAAAAACATGGGATAATAAATTTGAAAACAGATAATACTTTGCAAGTAGTAGGTATTTGCAATGTGTTCAAAGGGGTTGCTTGCCTTGTTGCTCGGCAACTAGGTCTTGCTTTGGGTTCGTCTGGCACTATCAGAAGGAAGAACCAAAAACATCAGAAAAAGGTATAATGATGAACATTAAGATGACGAACATCAGCATGGTATGAAATGTATGTCATGGCATATAGGGTTCAAAATAAAGACTAATGCAAGTGGAATCAATTTAGAGTCCAGATGGTCAAAATATCGTGATCCAAAGATCTCTGGCTAATCGGGAAAACCTAATTGGAGTTTTTAGCCATTTTATATTTTCCTTGACTACCAATCATGCATGCAATGCCATAGATGAATAGCATTTCTTTTTTAGAACATTTTGATATATTATTTGCATTTTTGACTAAAAATGGATTTATTATGATTTTTCTAAGTTTTAAACATTAAAAAACCCTTTTTGGAGGGCAGTGACGGCGGTGGGCTTACCGGGGGCGACGCGAGGCGGAGCGGTGAGCTTGGGCAGAGGAGGTAGCAAGGAAGTGAGGCGGTGGCGCGATTGGTAGGCGGCCGGCTCGGGTGGGTGCGAGGGAAGAGGCTCTGGTGGTTGCGACATCTTCGGGTGGCACGGAGGCGAGGGGGAGCAACTAGGCGGCAGTGGGGGCAAGGCGGCGTTGGACCAAGGTAGACGGGGAGGGCTAGACCGAGAAAAAGGGAAAGGGAAAGAGGCAACCGGGGGACATAAATGAAGTGGAGAAGGAGGAGGTGGCGACCTCAGCAAGCAGGAGCTAGCGGTGTTGGGGCCGTGCGCTTGAGCCACGGCGACAACTGCTTAGAGGTGGCGCCTGGCCGATAAGGGCGACGGTGTGGAGGATAAGGAGGCGGGGATGGGCTACAGCGGGGAGAAGCAGGCCGGTTGCGGGGCAGGCCAAGGCGGGCCAAGCGAGGAAGCAAATGGGCCAATGGCCCAAGGTGGCCTGGTGGGAGAGGAAAGAGAACTGGGCCGAGGCCCAGTCAGGAGAGAGGGGGAGAGAAGACAGGGCAGAAAGGGAATAAGCCCTGGGAGGCCCATTCCGGTAGGGGGTTTTCTTATTTTCTTTTATTTTTCTTTTTGTTTTCTGTTTTATTCCTTTATGATTTTTGCTTTTGTTGTTTGAAACCAATTCAAAGGCAGTTAGAATTTATGAAAATTTTAACCATAGATCCTTAAAATGTATAGAATCATTTGAACAATTTTTAGAGTACTTTGTTCATAACTTTTTAAGAAGTTGAAATTCATATTTTTAGAAAATTTCTTCTACACAAGAAATTGTTATTCGCTCAATTATTAGGAACTACGATTTTCAAAGGATTCCTTCGATCATGATAAAGTTCAAAATTCTACTCACATTTGGGCTCATGCATGCATGCCATGATGCACATTAACAAGGTCAATAAAGACAGGGCTGTTATACTCTTAATGAAAATATCATGTCTAGGATTATTCATCTTATGTCCACCAAAGAAGCACAAGAGAGAAAAATAGAGAAGCAAGATGACACTTTAGAAAAACAAGAAGGCTTGCTTATCTATGAGAAGGAGAAAAATATTGATCTAGAGAGGCCCTCAATAAGAAGAGAGAGAAAAACGAGTCTAAACTACTCAGGAGGTAACCACGACAACCCATCTAGTGGGATGAAGAGCCCGATTACGGTTGTTTTCTGTTTGACTCGTCTCGGCCTCACTTCACATGCTGATGGGGGGCTTGATGATGAGTAATACGTTAATACCGTATATGAGGTACTATCCGTGTACAAATACCCTAGATATCCAGAACAATTGATGTAATAGCCAAGGAATCTAGAAGATAAGGAGTCCTCACATAATGGGGAAAGACACACCTTAAGCTAGGAAGTCAATCCCTACGCTTAAGGAAGGCAGAGTCCCAGTTAGAGATAAGTTCATGATCTCCACGACTCGGAACAACCCCTATATAAGGACACAAAGACCACCCAGGTAAGAACAAGCGATACAGAAGCCATAAACAAGCAAGATCATATACATAAGCTTATGGGAGCCTTCAGAGATTGAGCCCTAGCCATATCGGAGCTTCAATCTTCCATCCGGCCTCCCCGAGAAGATTCGTCAAGTTGTCCAGAGCTACTTGGAGAGGGTCCCAACTAGGTATAGATCCCATCTAGGATAGCCACTGACACATCCCCTTTGTAATCTACTCGTGATTCAATATATACCAATAAGACGTAGGGTTATTATCCTGAGGGAGGGCCAAACCTGTATAAAATCATCATCCGTGTTTCCCGGTACTGCGAGACGATAGTCCCAATGGTCCCTACCCTTCAACAAATCTTCTGCTCACGACAACCATAAGATCAGCGGTTTATCATTCATCGATAGATGGCGCCGACCGTGGGGACCTCTTTGGCCATTTCCATCGAAACAATGTTGGAACCAACACAAGATATAAAAGCCCCACGCGACGAACCGGTTTCTCAGATGAGGGCTTCTACGACAACTTCAGCCGCCCGTCCGATCCAGAGCCGATGCCCGAGTGTGTTTGTGAGGGACCCGGTATTCTAATCCGATTCAAGGGATTCACAACAAGTGAAGACGGTGACCATAGCCGCTACCTGCGACGGTCTATGGCCCACCCCCGCCCCGTGCGACATGCATATGATGCAATGCGTATGACTCACCACGGCCTAATTGGGGGATCACGATTCCAAACACATACGCCTCACGCATATGACTCACTTTGGCAATGGACCGTACTTTCACTTTGCATTCCACATGAACCGAAATAAAATAACAAGTACCTCCATATGCACCTAACCACACTCCCCATTTCAACATACACGCATGGCAGACGGGAGGTGGGGGCATATGTCGGACAGCAAGTATATCATCACACGAACCACTACGATACGATAATACTACTAGCTGTCCACGTTGTGAACTATTCAGTTTACATCATTTGGTGATAACCAGAAACATATCCAAACATGCAATATTTAAACAACAATGGAAGAAAGTTAAATGAGTCCCACAGCGGCGCATCGACCGCTGTCCAAAAGCCAACAAAATCCCACGAGTCGATAGCCAACCAAGAAAACCAAGTAACTAGGCATCCTCGAAGTAATCCTCGACCACTGGCTCACCTGCAATGATCTAGGAATATCCTAGGTGAGTACAAAAGTACTCGCAAGACTTATTCGTGCTTGATTAGATGACCTACACATGCTAGTTCAGCGGCAATTAAACATGGAGGATTCCTGTTAATGGCAAACGAGGGGAAACACATGGCATTGACAACTAAAGGCAAGAAGCCGTTCCAAAAGGGAATACAGTTCAGATTTCACATGAACCCAATACCATCACGATAGTTCGACAACTATCATACCCATTTCCTTTAGGGGCAGCTCACACCCCAATTCAATCAGGCACCCATCAACAATAGTTTCAATCAATTCTCTCGGACCGTTACCGGCAATGCAACCGCCATGGGTATATCGAGTGCTCTTCACTCGGAGGTAGCTAATCTCCAAGTGACCGAGACTTGCCATCAGGTAAACCCATAACGGTGATTCACGGTGACGTCCACGCGGTGATAAGGGAAGTAACAGATGAAGTAACCCCAGGTTGGTGTGACGACAAAACTCTACTTGCTCCGGGGGTCGCCTCTTTCACTTCAATTAACACCAACCGTATTCATCGTGCACACCCTCGGCTCTCACATCTCACTTTAGAGAGTTTAAGTTATTAGGCCATCAAGTTAAATCTCAGCCAGTGCTGAAACATAAAATGTAACACATCCTAACATGCTAGTCTTGCCCATCCCACGCAACAATTCAAATAAACGTTCCCACTCAAGCACATTTACGTGAAGGATTATAAATAACAGTAGAGGAATGCAACAAGCTCTGCTTGCCTTGGTCACACGGTTCCTGATCTTGCGTGGAGTCGTAAGCCGGGTGGTCTCCTTCTTCGGGCTCTTTTATAAACAACACGAAGAACCGGAAAAAAAAAGTAGTAAAAAGGCGATGAGTCCAGCATGAATGCATGATGAATGTTACTAGGAATTAGTTTCTAAAATGATCTACGGATGTTACGAATCCATGACAACAAGCATTTCTTAGTTTGTAGTTGTAGGGATTACGTGATCGTCCTACCATGCATGCATGTTAAGGTACCTTCGATTGCAAGTTAGGGATGAGAGTTATTATTAGTAATGCATGGCAATGGGTTAAAGTGTTGGTATTAGGAATGCACTCTGAGATACGAGGTTAACGCCACTGGAATCGCTCGATTCGGAGCTAAAATCGTTGGATTAGGGTTTACCGAAGAATGGCGTTTAAAAAGGGTCTAACCATTTTGTATTCAAATTAACATGAAGTTCAGTTGCAAATATGGAAATTCTATTTGAACCAGATCGTAGGAAATTTTACAAGGTTTTCGAATATATAAAATTTGTCAAAATCGGAGCTACGGATCAAAAGTTATCGCAGTTTCAATTTTTCACAAAACCCTAACCCTAATTCACCTCTGCTACGGATTTTTGAAACGCTACGCGTACCCGAGAAACCTACATGAAAGGATCTCAGGAGTCGACTAGAGTGGGGGGTGAATAGGTCGGCTCTATAAAATTAAAACCTAATGGGTTTTACTTAAAGTAAATGGGCCAATCCTAAGCAACTGACTCTGGCAACTGATTCTTAGGTAGATAACTCAGATAAATGCAAGCAGAGCAGAGCAAAGACAACTATGTGTCAACTGAGTCTCAGGTGAATGACTCAGTTGTGTGCAACAGATAGACAGAATAGTAAAGGAGACAACTTGGTCTTAGTGTCAACTGAGTCTCAGGTGGAAAACTCAGTTGTGTGCAGTAGAGAGTGAACTATGTATATTAGCACAAGTAAACACAAACTATGCAAATAAACGAGTAGGCACAAGGGTTTGTTTTACCAAAGTTCCCACTTTAGCAAAATGGTATGTCTCCATTGAGGAAGCTGCTTTCACAGCCGGCACTGAACTGTGCTCTTTTCTCGTTCACTTATCTTGTGTGGAATCCTTTTGATCTCACCGCAGCAAGACAGGCAGACCCAAATCGCCTTCACAAACGCTTGGAGGCAGCCACACAAGACTTGGCTTGCTCACCAACGACTCCAACTTCTCGGTCTTGGAGTAGACGAACTCCAAGAGCTCTCTCAGTCTCTTGGAGGAACCAGTACCATAAACTCTCTCAGTTCTGAAGCACTTCAGATGCAAAGCAACTCTCTCTCACGGTGGATGCACGCAGGCAACGCTCTCTCAGAGACTAAGAGCTCTTTCTCGCAACAGCAGGGTTCTTGCTATGGTAGAGGTAAAGGTTGAGGTCGAAACCTCCCCAGGTTCCCTATTTATAGGGTCCCTGGCAGCTAGCCATTACCCTCATGCCACGTCAGACAAAGAGCCACCAGACAAACCTATCTGAGACTCAGCTAACCTACACTTGGTAACCTACTAGCCACGGCTGAGCTACCCACCTGAGTCTCAGATGCCAAACTCAGGTGGACTCGGTTGCCTCAGGCAGCACCTGAGCACAACACTAGCCGGCTCACTACAAGCCTAAAACTGATTCAAGAGGACAATGGACTCACCACTGCCAATGACCAGCTCGCTCAGAATCTTGGCACTGGTTCCAAGCTAACAATCTGAAGACGCACAGCGAACCCCTTGACCCAGATCCACCAGCTTCCTAGCTCCTCCAGGTCTTATCCAGCTTGCAGTCACGGTCCTTGAACTCTATCAAGCCACCATCACCTCGCTTGCTCTCGAGCACAGCCTCGACTTCCTCGCAACTGAGCCTCAGGAGACTAGCTCAGCTAGCCCTTCTGACCTTCACGGTTCCTTGCTCTTTTTAGGCCTCATCATCACTCAGATGTTGTCTTGATCGATCACCTGTTCATCTAAACTCCTGTTCACACTCGTTGTAAACATTAGATACAGGTGAGGGTTGCCATTAACCATCAAAACCAAACATTGGGGCTAGATAATCATCCTCCCACACTCCTTGGGACTGGATGCACTTTCAATCTCCCCCTTTTTGGTGGTTAGTGGCAACCCCTTTAAACATAGCATTAGATGTATAAAAGGGTATGATATTCAACCAAGTTTAGTATATACTCCCCCTAAAGCTGTGCATATAAGAAATTTGCGTTTGTATACAAATGCACAGTTCTGTTTAATCATGGAGAGTAAATGCTAAACAGGATTGCCATGAACATAACTGAAAGATTAAGCACAACGGAGAATAGCAGTTATGTTGAATAAGTACTCAGCAACAGATGTACAAGGAATAGCATGCTTGAGTACGAATCTAGACTCTCTTAAAACAAATATTATCAGAGCTTAAAACAAATATTATCAGAGCAGATATCATTAGAGTAGATATTATCGAAGCAAATGGATATCAGAGCAATCAACAGAGATACTTGTATCAGAGCTTCTAATGATATTATCAGAGCAAATAGATATCAGAACAATCAACAGAATTTAGAGCAAAATACTTGTATCAGAGCTAAACACATGTATCAGAGCAAAATAAACAACATGTATCAGAGCAAAAAGAAAAAGAACAACACATGTGTCAGATCAGAAAAGGCAAAGACACAAAGACACATGTATCAGAGCAAGACAAACAATCAGAGCATCATCATATGAATAAGCAATTGTATCAGAGCATCATATGAAAAACAGAGAATAGCATCATCATATGAATAAGCAAATTTGTTTAAAACAGAGAATATAGAATGTCTTGACACACATGCACACACATGCAGCTCTTAGCCTAGCCCTTTTTACATATACTCTCTCTAATCTCTCCCCCTGAATCTAATCTCTCCCCATTTGCCACTAAACACTAAAAAGAGAGAGGAAGAAGATCTTCAGGGAGCTGGCTTCTGTTGCAGAAGGGATAGAATCTGATCAAACTTGCTGCTAACTGAAGCCTTGAGATCTGCCATATCAGCCTTGAGTTCATTCTTCAGCTCTGTTATTTCTTGCTGCAGCTCATCTTGCCTTCTCTTGATAGCAGAAATCTGGACTGGCACAACCTTCTTGATAAAAGCATCAACTGCAGCAGGGTTGTCCAGACGTTGAACCATGGGCACACTATCTGAGGAGAGGCCAACTGATACTAAAGCCTGAAGCTCAGCAGGAGGAGATGGTTCCCTAGCTGAGTCTCGGGCAGGAGACACCTGAGGCTCAGGTAGGTCTGCTGGGGGTACAACTGCTGGCTGAGGAACGCTGACTGAGGCTCTGGTAGCTGGCTCAGGTGGCACTGAGGCACTTGGCTGAGAGACATCGAGGATGCTGTAGAAGGGTTTCTCATCTTCATTATCATCCTTTTGGGGTCTAAACTTGCTGAGATAATACTTCTTGTCAAAAGAAAACGATGAAGGTGCTAAAGCTGTTCTCTAAAGGATCATATGCATTAAGTATGAGCCATATCTCATCTTGTCTGTTCTGTTCTTCTGGCATTCATTGATCTCAGAGAAGATATATCGAGCAATATCAAACTTTTCCTTCATTGCAATCAGCTCAAGAATTCTCCAGACTGGGTTATAGATAGTATTAGTTCCTCCACCCTTTGCACAGATAGACACATTTAGAATCTTCACAATGTGTTTTGGTGTCTTCATGAGTCCCTTGAAGTTCTGAATATACTTGGGGACTACACCTTTGACTGAGGGAATCACAAAGTCAGTGGGAAAGAATTTCTGCCTTGTCTCATTTCGCACCCAATCTGGTTGCAAGCTCTTGTCTTCTTCTGATCCTTTAGAGATGCTTATCTTTGATAGCTTGGGCCCTGATGGCAAGTTGAACAGTTCAGCAAATTCTGTAGCTGTGATGCACAGCAACTGACCTCTGGTCATCTATAGCATGAAATCTTGGTGATCTTGCTCAATGAATACTGTTGCATAGAATTCCTTGATCACTTCAGAATCATATTCTTGGTTTATGCTGCAGATTTGATCCAATTGAACAGCAGTAAAGATATCTTTTAGATCGCCTAAACCATTCTTAGCCAGATTGGCCCAATCTATGGGCATGCTATCAACAAAACTCTTCTTGGGTAGCAGAAGATGGTAGCTGGACTGCTGCTGATCATTCCAAAATCTTTGATCACTACACCGCCTCTTCTTGATATTGCCTTCGCTGTCAAAATAAGGATTTGTAGTTCTCATGGCAGTGTAGTTGGAGGTGCTTCTTGTGTCCAAATTCATGGTAGCCAGACTAGCATCTGCCTTTGGAAGCTTCTTAAGTGTTGCTGCAGATAGAAATTTCATCTCTTGAGTGTTTGTCCTTGCAGCTTTAGCAAAGATAGCATTGTACTTGACTTCCAGAGACTCATCTGAGTCTGCCTCTTGAGTTTCAGCTGAATTGGCTTCTGAGTCAGGGGAAGATGTGGCATTTCCAGCTTCTTTTTCAGAATGTTCTTCTTCAACATCTTCTTCCACACCCTCATATTCTTCATCTGAATCATCTGGCTTTTGTTTCTTCCTGCGAGGAGAGGGAGGATGAGGGTCACTTGGGCTCGAGTAAGAGTCATTTGATCGATCTGACTGAGACTCAGCTGATTCAGCCTGAGACTCAGTTGGTTCTTTTGGTGCAGACTCTGGTGCTGAAGATGTTACTGCTCTCTCTTGATCAGTGAGCTCTTGGTCTCCTTGAGCAGGTACTAAATCAGATAGGGACTGAAAGACTGATCCCATGCTTACTGATATTCCAGCTGAGGGATCGGCTTGAGACACAGGTGGATTAGCATCAAAGGATGTTCTGAGCTGGGTCATAGAATCATCTAGATTCTTTTCTAGCTGTTTTCCACTGGAATCTAGCTCTACAAGAATATCTTCCATAGATTCAAGAGCAGCTTTCTGTTGGATTTCTACTTCTGTGGGGACAATCTCTAGCCCAGCTGAGAATACTGCCTGAGACTCAGCTGGCACACTCGGCTGAGGAGCAGGAGCACTTTCTTGTTGTAGAGGGACTGCTGAGATAGGAGCAGTTGAACAATCTATCCTGTTAATCCTCGAATTAACTGTAGCTATCTCATCCTGCAAGACCTTCTTACGAGCTTCATCTGAGCAGGAGTTCAATTCCATTGTGTAGGTATCTATCCTTCTTTGCAACTTGTTATCATGATATCTGTGCCATAACTGTTTATATTGCAGTGAGAGCTGGGGTACAAGGAGTTCCATTTGCAGAATCAGAGCTGTTTTCTCATCTCCTACAGCTTTCTCTTCTCTTCTTAGCAGCTCATGAAGCTCTCCATTGATTGCCTTGTCTTTCTTCCATATATCCTTTTGAACTGAGATATCTTTAGGAGCATCAGGAGAGTTAAAGATTAATTTCTTGAGATCTTGAATTTTTGAATTTAGAGCATCTCTTTCGGTTCCTAAAGTAGCCGGCAACATCCCCATTAAATCATGCAGTTCTTTGACTAGAGCACTGTGAGATTTTCTCCTCTCAGCTTCAACTTTCCATGCATCCTCTTCTTCCTGTTTTTGCTGACTCTTAGCCTTGCTGGATTCAATAATAGCTTCTGATCGAGGCTTCTTAGGAATATTGCTCAAAGATAGGTCAGCTGGTCCACCAGCAGCTCTTGTTCTCTTGAGGGTGTCCACAACTGGTGCCCTCTTAGATTTGATAGCTGCATCTTTGGCAGTAGCTTTCTTAGCTTTCTCCTCTGCCTCCTTCTTCTTAGCTTCAGCCATTCTGGCTTTCTTTTCATCTGCAAGCTTCTTTCTCTCTTGTTTTTGCTTTTCCTTCTTTTCAGCTTTTACAGCTTCAAGCTCTTTCATCCTGGAGATGGAATCTTTTACTGCCACATCAAATTGGCATTTTTCCTCTTCCAAGGCTTTCTTCTTGGCTTTCTTCTTGGCCAATTCTGCTGGAGATATGGGGATTATAGCAGCTTTCTTGGCTTTCTCTTCAGCATCAAGCTTCTTAGCAAGTCTCCTTGCTTTCTCTGTCTCCCATTCTTCTTGATTTTTCTTTTCCAAGATTTGAGTCCTGATGGCTAAAGGAAGATCCTCTGTGATATCCTCAGGCTGATTACCAGATCCAGACATCTGCATAGGTAAGATAGGATAAAGAGTAGGTAAGGGGTAACCCTATTGCAGAAAGAAACTGACTAACCAACCTAACTGATACTCAGGAGAGTAAATCAGGTGACACTAGGAAGGTTTTACAATTTATCTCATGCTAACTGACTTAGCTACCTGAGACACAGGTGAGATAAAGTGCAAAAGTCAAGTGTAGAGACAGAGCAACCTAGGTTTATCGAATCTTGCTGAAATCTAAAAGTTCAGAACAATGTGCTGCAAGAATTCATTCTAGAGGCTAAGGAAACAACATCTCTATCTAATTCCGCAGCTGAGAGCTACCTGAGAACGTGGAATTCGCATAAAGGCGGAAACCACCCTAGTTCTGTGAAGAACAGCTTGAGGAGACTTACGATGAGGAATTTGGATGGAGATGCAGGCGCTTGATCAACAGAAGAGCTTGAGGGAGCTTCGACGAGCGAAAAGAATGGCGAAGAAGCACGCGATTGTCGAGAAACAATCGGCGGAGAAGTGCGCTAGGGCTTAGGAGTCTCTGAAGCGGGTTAAGCGCGGACCGTTGCAGAGTTGGGTGTTTATAACCCGAGTGGCCCTATTGCACCTGAGAGACAGCTGGCTACTACCTGAGACTCAGGTATAACTGAATAACTGAGCAGAGCTCTAAACTTAGTCTATTTCCTCCGGATGTTTGGAAGTGTTCAACTGAGACTCATGTGAAAGACTCAGTTGACAAGTTTTTTTCAATAGGATTACCAGAGAGAATTCAGAGATAAGAAATGAAAGCAGATTAGAGATCTCTTTTCAAACACAGCTTGCCAAACAATCAACAATACAAAGCTAAAGCTGTGTTGAATTGAAATAGATAATAAAATCCAACTTATTTAGCTCAATGGGAAATCCATGAGTTCAATAAGGTGCAAAAATCAGCATGTTATCTATTTAAAACCTATCCCACCTGAGGTTCATCAGAGACTCAGGTGGATGACTCATGTAGGATGCAGAGAATGTAAAATCCAGAAATGCAAACATATATACACATGAATCATCATTTTCTCACTGCACATTCGAGATATCCATGATATTTAGCTCATGCCTGAGGGTGCAGAACCTATTTTCAAAAATATCGGCTAGTTGAGCTTCTGTCCTCACATGACACAGTTGGATATCCTTCTTCTCTACATGGTCTCTGAGGAAGTGGTGTCTCACTTCTATGTGTTTAGATCTTTGGTGTTAGACTGGGTTGTTGGCTAACTTAATTGCACTTTTATTATCACAGAGGAGGGGTACTTGAGACATGGATATGTTGAAATTCTTCAAGGTCTGCCTCATCCATAATAATTGAGCACAACAACTATCAGCTGCTATGTATTCAGCTTCTGCTGTGGATAGGGCTACTGAGTTTTGTTTCTTAGAACTCCAAGACACAAGGGAGCGCCCTAGAAATTGGCAAGTACCTGAGGTGCTTTTTCTGTCAACTTTACATCCTGCATAATCGCTATCCGAATAGCCAATTAGCTCAAAGGGTGCACCTTTAGGATACCATAAACCAAACCCAGAGGTATGAATTAAATATCTCAGTATTCTATGAATAGCAGTGCGATGAATATCTTTAGGATCAGCTTGAAAGCGTGCACACATGCAAATACTCAACATAATATCAGGTCTAGATGCACATAGATATAGCAAAGAACCAATCATAGACCTATACTCTTTCTGATTAGTGGACTTACCTTGTTGGTTTAAATCAAGATGAGCATTTGTTTGCATGGGAGTTGATATTGACTTAGCTTTGTCCATGTCAAACTTCTTGATGATGTCCTTGGCAAACTTCTCTTGGGAGATGAAGGTTCCTTGCTTGAGTTGTCTAATCTGCAGCCCTAGGAAGAACTTCAATTCTCCCACCATGGACATCTCAAATCTTTTGATCATCATCTTGCTGAACTCATCACTTAGCACACGGTTAGTACTACCAAATATTATGTCATCGACATAAATTTGGCATATAAATAAATCCTTGCCTTTAACTTTAGTAAAGAGTGTAGTATCTACAAGCCCAATTTTGAAGCCATTATGTATAAGAAACTCCTTCAGAGTGTCATACCAAGCACGAGGGGCTTGTTTAAGGTCATACAAAGCCTTGTGGAGCACATATACATGATGGGGTCTTTTTGGATCCTCAAAACCAGGGGGCTGTTCTACATACACAAGTTCAGCAAGCTTATCTTGGAGGAAGGCACTCTTGACATCCATTTGATAAAGCTTGATGTTGTGATGGTTTGCATAAGCTAGAAGTATCCTGATAGCTTCAAGCCGAGCTACAGGTGCAAAAGTTTCACCAAAATTCAAGCCTTCTATTTGAGTGTAGCCTTGAGCAACCAACCTTGCCTTGTTCCTCACGATTTGGCCGTCTGAGTCTTGCTTGTTGCGAAAAACCCACTTGGTTCCTATGACATTGTGGTCCTTGGGTCTTTCAACAAGTGACCAGACTTCATTTCTCTCAAATTAGTTCAGCTCTTCATGCATAGCATTAATCCAGTCTGGATCAGATAGAGCTTGACCTACATTCTTGGGCTCAATGGTGGAAACAAAAGAATAGTGAGCACAAAAATTAGCAGTACGAGAATGAGTAGTCACTCCCCTATTAATTTCACCGATGATTTGGTCTACAGGGTGATCCTTCTGCAGCCTGCTGATCACAGGGGGTTCGGGTTCAGCCACCTGAGTCACAGCTGGATGTGAGTTAGCTGAGGGTATCTGTGACTCAGTTGGCTCTTCCTGAGACTCAGCTGGGTGCATGGAGGCTTCTGAGTCCAGTTGATCATTGGCTGGGTTGTACTCATACTCAATGCCATGCACTTCATCTTGCTCATCATCTGGGTCAAGTAGCTCAGAGACACCTGATGAAGCTGGTTCCTCAGCTTGAGGCCTAACTTCACCGGTTGACTTATGAAGAATATCTACTTTCCCTCAAATATCATTAGCAACTTGCCCACCTTGTGAGCCATTAGATTCATCGAATGTCACATCTACAGCTTTTTCAACAACCTTGGTGTTGGTGTTAAAGACTCTGTAAGTGTGAGATTCTGTGCTATACCCAACAAAAATTCCTTCATCAGATTTGGATTCAAATTTAGAGAGACGTTTGCCTTTCTTGAGAATGTAACACTTACAACCAAAAACTCTGAAGTAGGAGACATTTGGCTTCTTGTTGGTTAGCAACTCATAAGGTGTCTTCTTCAAGAGTGGATGAAGATACAATCTGTTGATGTTGTGGCAAGCAGTGTTGACAGCTTCAGCCCAAAACCTTGCTGGTGTCTTTATTCACTCAGTAATGTTCTTGCCATCTCTATCAAAGTTCTGTTCTTTCTCTCCACCACTCCATTTTGCTGAGGTGCATAGGGACCAGAGAACTCATGCTTGATTCCATGCTTGTTTAGGAAAGCTTCAACTCTTGAGTTCTTGAATTATGTCCCATTGTCACTTCTCACTGCCTTCAGGTTGATATTCCATTCATTTTGGACTCTGACAATGAGATGCTTGAACCTCTTGTACACCTGTGACTTGTCCTTCAAGAAAAATACCCAAGTGAAACGTGACAAGTCATCAACAATAACAAAACCATACTTGTTACCTCCAATGCTCTCATATGTAGTAGGACCAAACAAATCAATATGTATGAGATCAAATGGAGAAGTAGTGGTCATGATATTCTTGGGGGGATGAGGGCTTCCAACTTGCTTTCCAGCTTGACAAGCATAGCATGGCTTGTCCTTGTTGAATTGGATCTGCTTTAGGCCTAGGACATGTTCTTCTTTACTTAGTTTGTTCAGTAGCCTCATCCCTACATGACCTAGCCGCCTGTGCCACAGCCAGCCTAACTAAGCTTTGACCATCAGGCAGCATGGCACAGCTACTTCCTAATCCTGAAAATCTACAAGATATAGCTTATCTACTCGATAGCCTTTGAAAACTTGTAAGTCATCTGTTAGTTTCTGAACATAAATCTCTTTAGGATAAAATGTGACTTTCATACCAGCATCACATAATTGAGAAACAGATAAGAGGTTATATGAAATAGACTCAACAAGCATTACTTCAGTAAGAGAGTGTTCCTGAGAGATAGCAATTTTACCACAACCTAATACCTTGCCTTTTGAATCATCAGCATAGTTGACATACTTGCAAGGGAGGTTGTCTTTTCTTATCTCAGTGAACTCCTCTTTGCCTCCAGTCATGTGTTGTGTACAGCCACTGTCCATGACCCATTTAGTTCCACTGGAGGCAGAGCCCTGTATGATTAGTTCTTAGACTTAGGAACCCAAACAGATTTGGTTCCCAAGTTGGCAAGTTTCTTACTATAAGCATCAATAGCAGAAATAAGCTTAACAGATGAGTTCTTAGCAGATATAGCTTTGGAAAGCTTTGAGAACCTCTGAATCTTTCTCAGATTCTTATCTCCTGCAAGCTCAGATGGAAGAGTTAGCACATTTTCATTGCACCTGAGTGAGCCACTTGAGACACAGGTGACTACAGATTTTGGTACCCAAATACTCGGTACTCTTTTGTATTCACTCCAAGGCCTAACATACTTTGCCTCAAGCTTACCATTCTTCCCAGTTCTAAGCACATAGCTGGGGATTGAGGGAATTCTCATATAACCACCTGTTTTCCGGTGATTTCCTGCAAGAGAGTTAGCATCATATTTTCCCATTTGAGGAACAAAGTTGTTTTTCAAGGATTTCTTGTTAGCAGCAGGGGGAATATATGACAATTTATCTTTGCCAAGCACAGGAGTGAAACCAAGTCCCCTTTTACCATTGTTCTTGAGAACTAAGGTGGACTGGAGTCTAGCAAAGTTTTGCATGCCAATGTTAGCACTGCATAAGCCTATTCTCATGAGCCTTTTCAGCTCCTCATGCTCCTCCTTAAGCTCATTAAACTTTGCTGCATCAACAGAGTTAGTAGAAGTACTTGATCCATTGGGTGAATCAGCAACAAACACTGTACTGGAAGTAATAGCATTGATGCGAGATGCACAGTTTAAGCAGGTTTCTACAACATTAGGGGGATTAGCATCAGGAATAACAATAGAGCAAGCTAAATGGGTTTTCTTAAGCTTATCATGCTCAGAAGTTAGAAGCTAATGTGATAACTTGAGCTTATCATGAGCCACCTGCAGCAAGTAAGCTTCTTCATCAAGATCAGCTTTAGCATCTTGAGCATTATCAAGGGACACCTGCATATCAGTTAGTTTGTCCCTGAGAGAGATGTTTTCTTTTCTCTCTTTCCAAAGAAGCTTTTCTGTCCTGTCAAAAATGTCCATTAGCTGAACATAATCAGGGAAGTCATCCTCAGTTAATACCTTGTTGCCTTTAGCCATAAGGCATAGGGCTGGAGTCTCAGCAGATGAAGGATCGGCGTCCTTGTCGAAGAGAGAGTCTGACTCAGGTGCACAACTGAGTGACCTAACTGAGCCATCGCCTGACTCAGCTGGGCTACTGAGTGATCCATCTGAGACACAGATGGCTAACCCAGCTAGCTCAGTTTCTTCTTCTGATTCTTCTTCAGACTCTGAATCATCTGAGACCCAAGCTTGTCCCACATATGCTCTAGCAGCAGAGGTCTTCTTCTTTCTGAAGGTAGGTGGCTTCCCTTCCTTGTATTTCTTCTTGACAATGACCTCCTTCTTCTTGTACTTGCCCTCTTCTGGTTTCTTGCTCTTCTTGGGGCAATCGGCGATGAAATGTCCTGAGTCACCACACTCAAAACATTTCTTGTCGTTGAGCTGCTTCTTCCCATTGAATCTATCAGCAAAACCAGAGAACTTCTTTCTTCTGTAGAACTTTCTGAAATTGCGAGTGAGCATAGCAAATTCAGTTTCTTCATCAGTGGACATCTCTTCATCCAAATCTTCTTCATCACTGGAGTCCTTGAGACTGGCCACTATGTTGAGAGCTATATCCTTGTTCTTGCCAGAAGTAGCAGCATGCTTCTTAGAGTGATTCAGCTCCATCTCATGAGTAAGCATCCTACCAAGCACATCAGTGGGCTTCATCCTGTCGAAGCCGTCCTTTTCCGTCATCATCAGACGCAGAGTGTGATAGGGCTTGGGAAGGACAAAAAGGAACTTCTTGATCACATCTTCATCTTCAACTCTGGTTGATCCAAGCGCCTTCAGCTGATTTGTGATCATTGTAAGCCTTGTGAAGATGGAGTTGATGTCCTCTCCAGGTTGATAGTGGAAGTTGTCAAGATCATGCTCTAACACATCCTTCTTGGACCTCTTCAAGGTATCACTGCCTTCATGAATGGCCTGAAAGGTGTTCCAAATATCATGGGCTGCATTAAAGGTGCTGACACGGTTGAAATCATGTTCCTACAGCCCCATATAGATAGCATTGGCAACCCTAGCATTGTTCTTGATGTTGATCTTGTCTTGATCAGTAGGGGTGCTCTCATTTTCTACTTTAAGACCTGTCATGACAATTTTCCAGACATCTGGGTCCATTGCAGTAAGGTGCATTTGCATCTTCCGCTTTCAAAAAGCATAGTTAGTGCCATCAAACATGGGAACTCTACCCTCGTAGTTCGACATCCCTTAACTCTGGCTGTTAAGCCAATATGAGCAACGAGGCTCTGATACCACTTGAAAGGATCTCAGGAGTCGACTAGAGGGGGGGTGAATAGGTCGGCTCTATAAAATTAAAACCTAATGGGCTTTACTTAAAATAAATGGGTCAATCCTAAGCAACTGACTCTGGCAACTGACTCTGGCAACTGACTCTTAGGTAGATAACTCAGATAAATGCAAGCAGAGCAGAGCAAAGACAACTATGTGTCAACTGAGTCTTAGGTGAATGACTCAGTTGTGTGCAACAGATAGACAGAATAGTAAAGGAGACAACTTGGTCTTAGTGTCAACTGAGTTTCAGGTGGGAAACTCAGTTGTGTGCAGCAGAGAGTGAACTATGTATATCAGCACAAGTAAACACAAACTATGCAAATAAACGAGTAGGCACAAGGATTTGTTTTACCAAAGTTCCCACTTTAGCAAAGTGGTACGTCTCCGTTGAGGAAGCTGCTTTCACAGCCGGCACTGAACCGTGCTCTTTCCTCGTTCACTTATCTTGTGTGGAATCCTTTTGATCTCACCGCAGTAAGACAGGCAGACCCAAATCGCCTTCACAAACGCTTGGAGGCAGCCACACAAGACTTGGCTTGCTCACCAACGACTCCAACTTCCCGGTCTTGGAGTAGACGAACTTCAAGAGCTCTCTCAGTCTCTTGGAGGAACCAGTACCATGAACTCTCTCAGTTCTGAAGCACTTCAGATGCAAAGCAACTCTCTCTCACGGTGGATGCACGCAGGCAACGCTCTCTCGGAGACTAAGAGCTCTTTCTCGCAACAGCAGGGTGCTTGCTATGGTAGAGGTAAAGGTTGAGGTCGAAACCTCCCCAGGTTCCCTATTTATAGGGTCCCTGGCAGCTAGCCGTTACCCTCATGCCATGTCAGACAAAGAGCCACCAGACAAACCTATCTGAGACTCAGCTAACCTACACTTGATAACCTACTAGCCACGGCTGAGCTACCCACCTGAGTCTCAGATGCCAAACTCAGGTGGACTCGGTTGCCTCAGGCAGCACCTGAGCACAACACTGGCCAGCTCACTACAAGCCTAAAACTGATTCAAAAGGACAATGGACTCACCACTGCCACTAACCAGCTCGCTCAGAATCTTGGCACTAGTTCCAAGCTAACAATCTGAAGACGCACAGCGAACCCCTTGACGCAGATCCACCAGCTTCCTAGCTCCTCCAGGTCTTATCCAGCTTGCAGTCACGGTCCTTGAACACCATCAAGCCACCATCACCTCGCTTGCCCACGAGCACAGCCTCGGCTTCCTCGCAACTGAGCCTCAGGAGACTAGCTCAGCTAGCCCTTCTGACCTTCACGGTTCCTTGCTCTTTTTAGGCCTCATCATCACTCAGATGTTGTCTTGATCGATCACCTGTTCATCTAAACTCCTGTTCACACTCGTTGTAAACGTTAGATACAGGTGAGGGTTGCCATTAACCATCAAAACCAAACCTTGGGGCTAGATAACCATCCTCCCACACTCCTTGGGACTGGATGCACTTTCACTACACCAACCTAACTCATCCGGCCGACGAGTGGGGCCCTCTGTCAGGGCTGAATCGGTCCACGGGGGTCTAGCTGGCCGCTGACTGGGCTTGGGCAACCAACCCGTGGTTGCCACGTCGGCTTCCTACTCCCTCACCTCTCTCTCTCTCTCTGACCCGACCGGGGAAGCAGCTCGGGAGGCGGCGCTCTCGCCGGAGGCTCGCCGGAAAATAGCCCTAGGGCACTGCGGAGCTCGGCATTGCCGAGGAAAAGCGGCCAAAGCAAGGGGAGCTCACCCCGAGGACGAGGAGCTGGCGCGGAGCGACGGAGGAGGCCGGGAGGAGGCTCGCGACGGTCGCCGGCGGTGGGGAGCTTCGGTTGATGCCGGCGAGGTAGCTCCGGGCGCAGATCTGCAGAGGGGAGAGGAGGGAGAGGTTAAGGGAGAAGAGGGGGAGCTCGGGAGTAAGGTGAGGGTGGTCGGGGCTCACCGGAGCACCAGGGATTTCTCGCCGGAGTAGCTGTCGGACTCGGAGAAGGACGCGGTGGCACGAGGAGCTAGGGCACCGGGAGGGGAAGCTAGCGTTTTCGGACAAGGGGAGAGGAGGAGCGGCCGGTCCGGACCAGCTTTAAATAGGGCGGTGGCATGGTTGGAACGGGGTGGCCGGGGGCAGCACTGCCCACCGCGGCCTACCGGTGGCGAAGACGTGGCGGCGGGGTCCCGACAGGTGGGCCCCGCGCGTCGGGTGAGAGGGGGAAGCAGCAACAGCCCGGGGGCGCTTCCTAGAGGGGGAGGCGGAAAACAGAAGGGGAGAAGGCGGGTTTCAGGCCGGGAGGGGCGTTTTGCGGGCTGGGTCGAGAGCTGGCTAAACGGGCCTCGGCCCAGAGCCATTTGAATTTCCCTTTTCGTTTTCCTTTTTATTTTTCCTTTAAACCCTAGACAGCACTTAATTTATTCAAAAGAGCACCCAAACGAGCTCCAAATAAAATGAAATTTTTACACAACCCCTAAAACAGAGTTTAGAAGCTACTGTAAAATTTTGAGGTCATTTGGATACTTTTTGACCTTAGTTTGAATTCAAATTCAAATTTGACCCAAAAGGGGGTTTGAACTACACTCAGGCCCTAAACATTTCCAAAAATTCCAAAATTTTACATGTGATTAGAGTTCTCATATTCATGGTTAAATATAAATTTTTATAACTTTCCATCCATTGGAACATTGCCTAGTCATTTGATTACGAATCAGCCCCTTTTGCAATTTGATTTCTAATCCTTCGATTGAATTAGCAATGCATGATATCTTGGGACGAAAATTTTTGGGGAGAGGGGGAATTTGGTATGGTGATCCATCAAGGGGGTCACTGATCCCTCCACCTACTATTGCTATTGTTGATATTCGATACTTCAAATAAGTTGATTGGTGTTTGCAACAATTTCCCACCGAGGATGAGATATGTACGTATTCTATAAAATATAATCATACCACATTTAAGTTTAAACAAGGTGTGTGTGGGGATGATGACATGTATGCATGGATGAATACATGACCTAATTCGCGAGGTAGAACTGGGTATTACAGTGTTGATCTTGGAAATCATTCCCCTAAGGAGGATTTTGATAGCGATACGAGTCGCTTCAGGATCGAGTGTCCCAGGGCTTTCAGCGGCAAATTGAGACTTTCTGACAACGCTGTCGCAAACGCTGCAAGCCTGATGTCAGGATTGTCAACTGTGAGATCTGATCGGTTACCCGATCAAGACCAAACCCTCAAGATCTCTCCTAACAGAGAAGACTTGATGGATCTCAAATGCACATCGATCCTCCGATGCATGATCTTTCCACCCCCGATGGGGAATAATGAATACGTGACTTGGGGCTAAACTACAGCAACTCTAGTGCAAGCCAAATCCTCTCGATTGATGTCTTTTACCCACAATTCCAATCATAGAGAGACTCTCCCGCGGACACTCGGAGAAGAATCAAATCGAGAAGGACGGTATGATCAAATCGAGAAGGGGAGAAGGCGGGTTTCAGGCCGGGAGGGGGGTTTTGTGGGCTGGGCCGAGAGCTGGCTAAATGGGCCTCGGCCCAGAGCCATTTGAATTTCCCTTTTCGTTTTCCTTTAAACCCTAGACAGCACTTAATTTATTCAAAAGAGCACCCAAACGAGCTCCAAATAAAATGAAATTTTTACACAACCCCTAAAACAGAGTTTAGAAGCTACTGTAAAATTTTGAGGTCATTTGGATACTTTTTGACCTTAGTTTGAATTCAAATTCAAATTTGACCCAAAAGGGGGTTTGAACTACACCCAGGCCCTAAACATTTCCAAAAATTCCAAAATTTTACATGTGATTAGAGTTCTCATATTCATGGTTAAATATAAATTTTTATAACTTTCCATCCATTGGAACATTGCCTAGTCATTTGATTACGAATCAGCCCCTTTTGCAATTTGATTTCTAATCCTTCGATTGAATTAGCAATGCATGATATCTTGGGACGAAAATTTTTGGGGCGAGGGGGAATTTGGTATGGTGATCCATCAAGGGGGTCACTGATCCCTCCACCTACTATTGCTATTGTTGATATTCAATACTTCAAATAAGTTGATTGGTGTTTGCAACAATTTCCCACCGAGGATGAGATATGTACGTATTCTATAAAATATAATCATACCACATTTAAGTTTAAACAAGGTGTGTGTGGGGATGATAACATGTATGCATGGATGAATACATGACCTAATTCGCGAGGTAGAACTGGGTATTACAGTGTTGATCTTGGAAATCATTCCCCTAAGGAGGATTTTGATAGCGATACGAGTCGCTTCAGGATCGAGTGTCCCAGGGCTTTCAGCGGCAAATTGAGACTTTCTGACAACGCTGTCGCAAACGCTGCAAGCCTGATGTCAGGATTGTCAACTGTGAGATCTGATCGGTTACCCGATCAAGACCAAACCCTCAAGATCTCTCCTAACAGAGAAGACTTGATGGATCTCAAATACACATCGAGTAGGGAAGACTCTCGGGTAGTCCTCGCAATGGAGAAGGGCTCGAAGGATCCTGAAGTCCCGGCACGGGGGAATGGTACTGCCAATCTGCAAGAAAGAGCTAAGAAGCCACCCCGAGACAAGTCGCCGGCTACACCGCGTGGAGACATCATCAGGCTAGTAGATCCAAAAACCCCCCAACAAGGGCGGGAAGGGTACACGTCCTGGACTGCTCGAAAGCTCTCCCAAGTTCACCATAGACTCTTGCATCCTCCGATGCATGATCTTTCCACCCCCGATGGGGAATAATGAATACGTGACTTGGGGCTAAACTACAGCAACTCTAGTGCAAGCCAAATCCTCTCGATTGATGTCTTTTACCCACAATTCCAATCATAGAGAGACTCTCCCGCGGACACTCGGAGAAGAATCAAATCGAGAAGGATGGTATGATCAAGAGGGATGACATCCCAAGAATAGACCTAATCGGGAAGTCGACCGACCCAACCGGGAGTACCGCCCTCCGACTTGACATGAATACCAATACCCAGACCTATGCGGAAAGCTTAATTAGCATAGGGTCTCGAAGGATAGGAGAGGACGTTCCCCAACTCGGAACGTCCCCAAACATCACACTTGGAGCTGGGAGCGATCCCCAACTCCGAATAGTAGAGAATTCGAAGCTTATCAGAAAACCATCAACAGGTGCCAAGCCTTTATAGTAGAGAATTCAAAGCTTCTCAGAAAACCATCAACGGGTGCCAAGCCTTTGCGCTAGATCTCTGGCGGGTACGTTGGTCATCCCGATTCAAGCCCGGATCAATGGAAACATATGATGGCACCATGAACCCGATGGAATTTTTAGAAATCTACACTACGACCATCGAAGCCACCGGGGGTGACAAGAAGGTTATGGCCAACTATGTCCTGACTGCCTTGCAAAGGACAGCAAGGACGTGGTTAACAAACCTCCCACCGGAAACAATCCACTCGTGGGATCAGCTATGTGACATGTTCCTACAAAACTTCCAGGGCGCATATGCCCGCCCAGGTAAGATCGACGACCTCTTTCGACTTACTCAATAGAAAGGCGAAACTCTGCGGAACTTCACCAAGCGCTTCAGCACCATCCGCAACACCATACCCGAGGTAAGCGACTCCGATGTAATCTATGCTTTTGTCCGTGGTAATAGGAACAAACGGTGCATACAAGATCTGGTGATGCACCTCCTGAAAACGGTAGCGCAGCTGATGGACCTCGCTGAGAAAGCTACCAACACTGAAGAAACCCTATTTATACATCAAAGAACAAGAGCAAGGGACAACTTGGTCTCCCACCAGACAACAGGGGAACCCGTCAAAGAGTAAACGCAAGAAAATGCCCTTCGGAGGAAATGGGGAAAAGAGGCCAAAGACCGACGAGGTAATGGCCAACATGCCCACGAAGCGCATGTGGCAGCCCCACTCAAATGACAAGCAGTCATCCTCTACCAAGAAGACAAGTAAGAACTGGTGCGACTTCCACCAAACTGACTCGCATGACCTCCACCAATGCCAACTATTCAAGAAGTACCTTCAGGCGAAGAACGAGAAACACCATGGGAAGTCCCCGCAGGGTCCAACTGCCTATTAGACAAAAGTAACTGGGTCAAGATGACACTAAAGCACCTTATCGGACATGAGCACGCCCGATAAAGGCCTTAGTGCAAGCTTCCCAATTAATGACCTACTAAGAAAGATTAAGAATACACAAATAGACACAGCACAAGCGCTAATTAGGAGTTTGTTAAGTCTTTGTTCACAGGCAGTTCATATTTTTAGGCGATCAGCGAATACGTCAACTGCTACTTGCATCGTCTCGACCAGCTTCTCGGTATCCCTGGTCTCCATCCCAGGCAGGTCATCGTAGAGGGCGCTGACATCAATCTCGGGATGTCGGGCCTTTAGTAGGGCTAGGGCCATGGCTAGGGAATCCCGAACCCCTTCTTGGAGCTAGGTCTTGATGTGGATTTCCACCATTGGCTTTAGACACGAGATCGCCGCCACCGCCTCGCCCATCTGAATGGCGTGGGAGGTGCTACCTGGGATGACGACCCTGACTTCGCTCAGAGCAGCCCCCAGCACCCCCCACGGCGTACTCAAGATCTTCTTTTAGCTTTTTCACTTGGGACTCGCTCCAAGATAGCACCGACCAGACCTAAATAAGTTCGCCGGGCAGCCAGGCCATGTCCTAATCCAGCTTAGTCCGGAACTTCTCCAGTCGATCCTTCACGACTCTGAGTTGGCGAATGTCATCCTCCCGCACTTTCAATAGCCCGTCGGACTCTGCCAGTCGCTTCCTCAGCATCTCGACCACTGACTAGAGAGGACCGCTCGGGACAGAGCATGCTACAACCAACCAAAGGTTAGTCTCCACGCAGAATAAACTTATAAATAACACTTCTCGTTTACCTTCAGCAGGGAGCCGACGCACTGGGGCAAGTCGAGACCGCTCTCGACGAGTTTCAATAGTTCCACCGGCAGCAAAGACACGGACCCTTCGACCAACAAAACATATGCCGCCGTGGCAAAAGAAAGTACGGTCGCGGCCGGAGGGAGGTCTGAACCCGCCGACTCCGGGATAACCGTTGGGGTCCCCACCGCCGGTGAAATCTTCACTGCAGGCTTTACCGCCTCTAGGACGTTTGTCGGAGTCTCCACCACCGGCAGGACCTCTGCCTTTGCCTTGGCTAAGGCAAGGGTCATCCTTAAAAAATGAAACAGAAGAACATTGAAGTATGACCGAGACCTACTTGGAAGAAAAGACTTCGAGAAGAGGCTTACCGCGGGCGCATCAACTCGAAGGAAACCTTGACCCCGACAAGAGCCAGTCCCCTTTTTGTCGGAGTAGCCGGTTGTGACTTCTTTGCAACTCGAGGGCTCCCGACCTCTTGTGGCCTCGTCTCAGCACCCTCCTTCACGGAGGAAGGAATTGACTTCTCCGGATGCGAGTCGCTCGCCCCCTGTACCATGACAAGGATTTCTATCATTCCCCAAGCCAAGTGAGGTCAAAGCAAGACTAGAATGGGAAGGTACCTGGGACAAAGTCCGCGTGGAAGGAGATGGAGCCCTCGCGGGAGATGTCGCTGAAGGAATTTCTTCAAGGTGAGTTTTCCCGGGCGCGCCTCCAACCCCAGACTCTGGGGCTGGGATCTGTGGGTCAAGAATCTCGACTGTATCATCATCCTTAACCTGGGCCCTGGCTTGCTTGGCCTCTGGGTAAGGGACATCGTGGGCAATCTGCTGAAAGAACAAAGAAAACCTGAGTTCAGTCAGCTCTACTCGGAAGACTCAACCTGGTAAATGGTGTGAAGGTAGCCTACCGAGAAGATCTCCTTCCTCTCTTCGGGGCTGAGCCTCGTGATTGGAAGAGGAATCACAGTTCTTCTGCCAAAAGGACTCGATTCGAACAGGTACTTGACCCTCAGATGGAGTTCATCAGGGGAAAGCTTTGCGTATAAAAGCAAACCAATCGATGACTCAGGGGGATGGGATAAAGATACATACCTGTGTCAAAATCCCTTGTCTAATCCATGCCATCCGGAATCTCCCAGGCCACCACAATCCTCGACCTGAGAGGGCTGATCTGCCACTTGAGGAAATCCTCCGTGACGTTCCACGCTGACAAGCACTTCTTGGCAAGGTCAGCGATCTCGGCAACAAGGGTCTTGAGTCGGCTTGTCAGTGGCGGCATTTCTGTCCAGGCTTCTATTTGGTAGGGTGCCAGACCGTGATAACTGATCCCGATGATGATTAGTTGCACAAGGTTTCACTCAAGTTGAAAATTTGTACTTTGGTGAAAACTATGCTTTCGTTGCTTGTCTTGAAGCCATTTGCATTTTGCTTTCATTTGCTATTCATCATGATTTCAAGTTATATCAAATAGATGTCAAAAGTGCTTTCTTAGATAGTCAAATTTTTGGACTAGTATATGTAGCTCAACCCCCCGGTATCGAGGATCCCAAATTCCTTAATCATGTATGTAAACTCCATAAGACACTATATGGGTTGAAACAAGCCCAAGCGAGATTGGTATGAGTACCATAAGGATTTTCTAGTCAAGAAAGGTCTTGAAGTTGGGAAGGTCGATACCACTCTTTTCACTAAGAAGGTTGATAATGAACTTTTTGTTTGTCAAATATATGTTTATGATATTATCTTTGGATCAACTAACAAGTCACTTCGTGACGAGTTCGGAAAATCATGGCCAAGAAATTCAAGATGTCAATAATGGGGAGTTACAATTCTTTCTTGGATTTCAAATGAAGGAACTCAAGGAAGGGACGTTCATTTGTTTAAACTAAGTACATGAAAGATATGTTCAAGAAGTTTGACATGGTGAATGCCAAGCCTATTCGAACCCCAGTGCAACCAACGGCCACCTCGACCTCAACACTGATGGTAACCTATTAATTAAAAGTTATACCAGTCCATGATTGGCTCCTTGATTTATATTTATGCATTTGGGCCCGATATCATGCTTAGTGTATGCATGTGTGCAAGGTTTCGAGCCACTCCAAAGAAGTGCCACTTAGTAGCTGTCAAGAGAATCCTTAGATGTCTAATTCATACCTCAAACTTAGGGTTTTAGTATCCTAAGGGTTCTAGCATTTATTTTGTTGGATATTTGGATTCAGAATATGCGGGTTGAAAACTTGATAGTAAAATCACATCTTGTATATTTCAATTTCTTAGTAGATCTTTAGTTTCGTGGGCCTCCAAAATATAACATTCCATAGCCCTATCCACCACCAAAACGGAGTATGTCACCGCAGGTAGTTGTTGCGCTCAATTATTGTGGACGAGGAAAACTTGAGAGATTATGGAATTGATATGAAAAATGTACCTCTATTATGTGATAATGAAAGCGCTATCAAAATAGCTAACAATCCTGTCCAACACTCTCAAACCAAACATATAGATATCCGACACCATTTCCTTAGAGATCATGTTGCTAAAGGAGATATAGAGATAAACCATGTGAGGACCGTATCTTCACCAAGCCACTAGATGAGCATAGGTTTTGCGAGTTAACGAATCAGCTAAATATCTTAGATTCTTGAAATGTGGCTTGATATCTTTCGTGCTTATTTGACTTACTTGTGTTGTTCGGGGCTTAAGACGGATGAACATATTAAGGGGGAGTATGATATTCTCAATGTACATACACATCTCAAAATGTGAACAAATAAAAATTTATAAATGCATTACTCTTATAGTGATAAGTTTACAAAATTTGATTTGATGCCTTTTGGAATCCTATTCTTAAATGAATAATCGGTTCTAGTGCAAAAATGAACTCATATATGGTGGCAACCCACTTATCACCATCCTTGGTTCCTAGGTGTTCATTTGTTCCTCTGGCTTGAAAATAAGATCCTTTTGGGTCAAATGTCTATCCAAGTTGCTTTTATAGTTTGACCCACACCCAAATTGTTGTTTTGTATGATTTTATGTTCCCCAATTGGATGTGAATAAAACACCTAAGGATCACCTAGACTTGATCTATCTAAACCTCATCCTCACTCAATTCTACTCTAGGACATGGTCCTGTGAAAACCTATACCCGGATACTCTGTACAATTTCCCGGAGTCTCCGGACCCCCTAACAAAAGGTTGGTTGTTTTTGCTTTCCAACGCAGCAATATGCTCCAGATACTCCAGACCCTCTGCATGGCCAGATACTCCGAGTTCGACCCAGAGTCTCCAAACCCCTAAAAGAAGGACTGGTCATTTTAGCTTTTGAAGGCCGAAATATGGTCCAGATACTCTGGATCCTCTGCACGGCCGAACAAAGCCCACCCCGGAACTCCTCAGAGTAAAGTCTTAGATACTATGGGTGCCTCAATCAACTTTTACATAGTTGGACACCCTAGAGGTATCCCCAGATACTTCTAGCATTCATTTTTTAGGTTAAGTGCCTGCTCGGGGTTTCTTCTTCTCTCTCCATCGAACTTTACCCCCCCCCCACTCCTACTTTTCCTCTCGCGACTCCTAGCCACCGCCACCATCATCAAACCCTCTGGCCATGGTCAGCTTGTCATCTGCAGCTTTTGCTCGCCAGTCACCCATCCTCATCGGTCGCACGACCTTGCTCCTCCTCCAGTCTTCCTTTCGCATGGAGTTCTCTCCACCATTGTTGAAGAGACGGGAAGAAGCTGAGCTCCCCAAGCACAACTTTTTAGATGCTCTAGGTATGGATGCCTAGCTTCACACTCCTGCATTTCCTCCATCCATTCCTAGGGTTGAGTCAATTAGATGCGAGGATTTGCATAGATCTAGCCGCAACAAATTTCTAGGGTTAGGGTTCATTACATATGTCCAGATCCTCCGGACCTCGAAGACTCCGGATTCGACCCAGATACTCCGGACACACATTTTGACCCCAAATCCCTAAAAAAATTGCTTCTAGCTCTCGCATTTTTCTCTCAGATCATGTGCACTTATCCTTTCTATTATCTATCTATCTTTGCATAGAAGCAGCTCGGGCTCCAGGCTATCACGGGTGGAGCACAGAAGGCACTTGCTAATGAGATGAGCAGGACAACCGGACCTCCACGTGCCTAAAGAAGGGCCCTTCAAGCCAGGCTCCCCAAGCTAGAGACCAATTTGAGCTACCAAATGACATCACCAACACCATGTTCCACATTTTGGTGTAGCAGGACATATATGACTATCTTTCTAGCCCTGAACAAGCTGGTGATATACCAGAGGGTGATTGATTGGAGGTACATTAGGTCTCACCCTAAGTATTGCTGGGATGTGTATGATGCATGTGTGGAGAAGGGCATCAATGAGCTTATGGTGATTAAGTATGACTGAAGTGATGAGATAATCATGTAATTATATGCCACTCTTTACATTGTAAAGGATGATGCTCAGATAATCCACTAGATGACAAATGGCAAGAAATACCAAGCTACTTTCAATGATTTTGCCAGGGTTGTAAAATTTCCAGGCTTAAGAGGATGGGACCTCCACAGAACTACATGAAAGCAACTCCCTCAATATGAATGAGATCATATGTCTCTATGAGAAGGATGCAGAGGGGGTAGTTGGATACATTTCCAGGTTGCAACCCCTCTATGCCACCCTAAACAAGCTTTTTAGGCATACCTTCGCCTCCAAGGCTTCTGCAAACATCCACTCCTACACCATCAACCTTCTCAAGGAGATGCAATACAAAGGGAAAATTCATCTGATGAATTTCCTTTTCAATGAGGTCTAGTTTGCTATGGTGAAGCAGAAGCGGTACTTACCTTATGCACCATATATTCAGAGGCTTGTGAATGTAGTCTCAAGTGAGAAATTCTTCAAGGAGGTGAAAAGCATGGTCTCTATAAACCAAGGCTTGAAGCTCCTAAGTCCAAGACTTCCAAGTCAAGGGCCTCCTCCTCCTCCCATGCCACTCTAGATCCTCGCTCCGGTGATATGCTTCGCTCCACTACGGATGCTCTCAAATCCATTTTGACCATGTGCAAGAATATCTCATTGAGGCAATCCAAGATCTGGGAGACACAAAAGAAAAATGACATCCAGATGAAGAAGATCTAATCTCACCTCAACATGCCAAACATCTCTTTAGACGGATTTGAGTATGCACCCTCCGATGTTGATGCACCCGTTGAGGACCTGTTTTACTCTCCGTCACTCTAGCTGTCACCATCCACTTCACCGCCTTTGGCACATGAGGATGACGAGTAGTTTCTACTTTCTTTTCCTCTTTTTGGTGTCTTGATGCCAAAGGGGGAGAAGTAGGGTTAGCTCCTGCTTTTGGGTATGGGTAGAACTAGGGCTTGGGAGTTACAAGACTTGCTCCTCATTAGATTTTGATTCGATGTGTCTTGTGAACTCTAGTCTTATTTGCTATGTGTGAGCATGAAAGTGATGTAAAACATCCATGTATTATGTTATTTATCACATTTTGTCATGTCTTGTCATATTTAATTATCTCATTTTTCATATTGCAAATCTACAGAGCCTTGGATATAGGGGGAGCGTCACAATTTTTTTTCTCCTTAAAAAGTTGTGCAATTACATTCGAAGCAAATTCCTGTTACGCACACAAAAAGGAGAAGCTCACCATATATCCAAGAAAACAAAATAAAATTTCATTTCTATCGAAAAATTGAAACTTTCATCGTGTTTTCATCAATCACCAAAAGGGGAGAGATTTATAGAGGGAGCATCACCATTTTTTTCTCCTCAAAAAGTTGTACAATTGCATTCAAAGCAAATTCCTATTATGCACACAAAAAGGAGAAGCTCACCATATATCCAAGAAAATGAAATAAAATTTCATTTCTATCTAAAATAGAAACTTTGATCGTGTTGTCATCAATCACCAACAAGGGGGAGATTGAAAGTGCATCTAGACCCCTAAGTGGATTTTCGTGCTTAATGACAAACAACTAAGGGACTAACCAGAACTTTGAGTGTGTAAGAAGGTGTTAGTCCCACACGTGAAGTCCCACCAATAATAGCGACCCATAAAAAGATGAAAAGAGAAACGGCGGAGCTCAAAAGAGCTTTAGACCTCATTTTCTAGGTTTTAGTGATTTGATAAATCCCATTGAGTATAGGAAAAGTCATACTATAAAGAAGGATATGATTAAATGGTTGGAGTAGTGTCTTAGTACTCAAAATGCTCAATAGAAATCTTTAGCTTCAAAAAGATCCTCAAGGTTTCCAAGTCTTCTCCACTCTATCTGACATCTGGAGTGTCCGAACTATGGCCCGATACTCCGGGTGCAAAGAAAACTTCCTGCTAAGGGTTGCCTGGATACTTTGAGTGAGTCTCCTGGTGTGCAACCATTTTTTAGGAGATCTCTCTGCCTTGATCCCGAAGTGTCCAGATATACTCTCGGATACTTCGGGTATCCCAGAGTGTCTGCGTGAGCCTCCGGGCGTGCAACCATTTCTTTAGGGGATCTCTCGGTTCTAGTCTTGGAGTGTCTGGATATATTCTCGGATACTCTAGGTATCCTAGAGTGGCTGGGTGAGCCTCCGAGCGTGCAACCATTTTTCTAGGACTCCCAGGGTGCCCAGATATAATATCAGATACTCCGGGTAGCCCGAATTGTCTGGGTAAGGCTCCAGGCATATAGACCACTCTCGGTTGTTTCCCAGATATTTTGGAGATCCGAACTATCTAAGTATAACTCCAGGAGTGGAACCTGTCTTGAGGGATCTTCTGTCTGGGACCCGGAGTGTCCGGACATCTTCCCAAATACTCTAGATGTCCGAAGTGTCTGGTCCTTCCTCCGGCCGTGATGAACCCTTTTTTAGGAATCTCTGCCTCGAAGCGTCCAGACTTTTCCCAGATACTCTGGGGAAATTCATCCAGAGCCTTTGAAATGATTGCCTGGTCGTGCAAATAGAGCCGTTGGAGTAGATCTCATATACTCTGGATGGATATCCGGATACTTCGGCCACATATTTTTCCAGAAAATGGCTAGTTTATGTGAGTGGACTATTTATACCCCTACTCTCTTATCCACTTCCGAATCTTTGCCAAATCATTTCCTGCTCTCAAGAAAGCTTCTCTACCTTCCTCAAGCCACAAATCTTTGATTCTTGTGAGGAAGATCTCAAGAGAGTGAGTGCTTAAATTAGTTAAGAACTAGAGCATTGAGTTCATCTCTGAGTTATTCATCGTAGTTGTTACTCTTGGAGATCAGAATCTCCTAGATGGCTAGGAGTGCTTGAGAGCTCCCCAATAAGTAGTAGTGAGTCTAAAGAAGTTTGTAAAGATTCAGATCTGCCTCCGAAAGAGAAGGCTCAGCAAGAAGAACTCAAGGAGACGCAAAGTGCGTCTTCGAGGGATAAAGGCTTGAGCGGAAGCCGGCTCTTGATCAAAGTGATTGAGCTCCCCAACGAAGAGATAGGATTTTCCTATGAATCCGAACTCTGGCAAAAAATCATATGTGTCTCCTTGGTTATTTATTTTTATTCTTTATTTCTTGTAAGCATTACTTTTGTTGTCATATTATGTGCTTGTGTGCAACTACTATAAGCTTTAAATTGATAAAATTTATTAGTCATCTATTCACCTCTCCCATCAAAGCTAACATCTTGATCCTTTACCATGCCCCATCTGTTTGAAACTCTCATGCCCACCAACCAAATAGATGATTTTATAACCCATGACCCCCAAGCTCGCATTCCCTCTCCTTAAGCAATAGTTGGGAATGGGAATAAGTTCATAGAAGGGATTCCATAGTGAGATAAGGCATGGGAATTTGATTTTTAGTCATAATCCCCTATTTGAGAGAGAGATGGAAATTGATGTGTAGCTAATGAAACATCTTAACTTACGTCATGATGAAGTGCTCAGATTTCATGAGATCAATTCCCTCTCAATTGCCACCCCCACCCTAGGTTTAAAATGGTGGGAGTTGAAGCCTCAAACTCCCAATCTCCGTCCGACCTAAACTCCCATATCCACCAACCAAACAAGTGATTTAATAACCCTTACCTCCTAAACTCTCATACTCTTCCACTATTCCATCCAATCAAACAAGCAGGCTGTGAGAGTTAGACCCTCAACTCTCATGCCCCATCCCTCGTAAGTTCTCATGCCCACCAATCAAACGGATGATTTTATAACTCATGACTCCAAACTTACATTTCCTCTTCTTAAGCAACCGTTTGGTTCAACCAGAATTATGGCATGTCACATTTTATAAGCATCTTCATGTAGAGTCAGGTTAAGAGAAAACACTATTGTATGAGTTATTTTATAGTCGATTGTAGATGATGTGGAGGGATAAAAGAGTCTATAACTCACTCTACCTCTGTAGATACCCTTATGTTCTTGCCCTGCGTCAAGAGTGGATTGAAGCTACCATATATCATGTCATTTTGATATCTATCAAGATTATATCTCAGATAGGAGCAATATTTGAGGTATAATCCAACTATTGTCCTACGATCCGACCGAGATCATGCTAACAAATGGGTAATACTATTTTTCTTATGAAGGCAGATAAATCTCCGTACTTGGGGTGCTAATGAAGCAGATAGTTTTGGAAAGATAAACAAAAACTTATGGAGCAGATAAAATAGAGAATATAAATATCTAGTACTACTTGTGTTCGACTCTAAAAAGAAATTGTGGACTAGAATACGAGACATGCAATATATGTCTGTATTTGCATTTTTTGTACGTCTACCGCATAATATCGTGCTAAATAGAGACAAAGCCCGCAATTTTCTGCCGGAGAGCCACATGGTAGACTCAGAGGCGGAGAGAAGGGGGCGGGCAGGGGTCTGGCCCTAGAGACGGAGAGAAGGGGGGCGGGCAGGGGCCTGGCCCCCCTCATCGATCGGCCCCCCTTATAAATTTCTAGGAGCAAACCTCTGTCTAGGAGCCTAGGAGGTATTAGTAGCATCCGACTGATTAGTAGTACTAATACATATTTTGTATACTAATTGCTAGTTTTATTTTCTAGTAGCAGCAGCAGCAGGCCCAGCAAAAGTGCGGCTAACAGGCCCAATAAAAACAATGTGCTGCACGCACAAACCTCTGCCATATGCTCTCATCTAAATTCAATCGCCGCCGCCGCAACTCCCGATTTGATCTCGTTTGTTCACGTCTCGGTCTCAACATCTATTCGCGTCTCATCAGATTCCATCTGGTCTCACCTGTTGTGCAATCGCTGGATGGTGAATTTCTCAACTCAATCACATCCGCCGCAGTGCCTCACCCGCAAGCGCACACTGTGAGCAGGCTGTCGTCGTCTCATCCGCTGATCTTGGCATCTTGCCGTTGCCGTTGATCGCAAGCCCTAGTCAAGGTAACCAGTACTAGTAACTAGTTAGTACTTCCCTAGTTCTCTTAAGACCGATTACTAGTTAGTGTACTGACATAGTTACATGGAAGGCAGGAATTTATTAAACAGAGTGCTGAGATTGGAAATCTAATTAATCTTTTGTTTCATGTTTGTTATGCTTTGATTTAAATAGAGTGCTGAGATTAGAATCAAGAGGAAGTTAACAACAAATACAATAAATTCCTTTTTCAAGCCAATTGCGCCAAGCTCAAATCCTAGTGTTGACAATGCAAATTCAATCGAGGAAGAACATAATAGCTCCATTCCTAATTCAGTTGATATGCAAATTTCACAACAAGCTAGAATTGGAAGCACAGCTTATTATCGGGACCCCGGTACACGTCAACAGATCTGGGAAGTCCCTCATGATAAGCAAGATGAAGCAAGATCAAGCTTTTGGCTTCTTATAACAAGGAGGTGAAAGAAGTTGTCTTGGAAAATGCTCCAAAAAATGCGAAGTACACTTCACATGGGGTTCAACAGGAAATTCTTAGCTTACTTTCTCAAAAAGTTTAGAAAATAATTAGAGAAGAAATTGGTAATAGCAAGTTTTGTATAATGGTTGATGAAGCTCGAGATGAATCTAAAAAAGAGCAAATGGCATTGGTCCTTCGGTTTGTCAACAATGAAGGCCTCATAAAGGAGCGTTTCCTTGATGTCATTCATGTCAACGACACTGCTGCATTGACTCTCAAGGACTCAATTTGTACTGTCCTAGCAGATAATAACTTGAATGTGCAAGATATTAGCCAAGGCTATGACGGGGCAAGTAATATGCGAGGGGAGTGGAATGGGTTGAAGGCCCTAATTCTGAATGAGTGCCCTTATGCATATTTTATTCATTGCATGGCTCATCAACTACAGCTGGCTCTTGTTGCGGCATCAAAGGAGGTACATGAAGTGCACAACTTTTTTCAGCACATAAATTTCATCATAAATGTTGTTAGTGCGTCACCTAAACGTAACGATGAGTTACTAGCAAATCAAGCCGCTGAAATTGCATATGAAATTGAATTGGGGGAGCTTGATACAGGAAAAGGGGCAAATCAGATAGGCTCTTTACAGAGGCCGGGTGATACTAGATGGAGTTCTCACTTCAAGTCAATTCGGAGCTTGAGGAAGATGTTTGGTGCTACAATTTCAGTCCTACGAAGTATAGCAAATGATCGATCAGTCTCGAAATATTCTCGAGGAGATGCTAGAGGCGCTCTGAAGATGATTGTCTCTTTTGATTTTGTGTTCATTTTGCACCTTATGGAGAAAATATGAAGATCACTGATGTGTTGTGCCAAACACTCCAAAAGAAGTCTTTGGATATTTTAAATGCATTAGATTATGTTTCAAACACAAAGGTGCTACTTGTTAACCTAAGAGAAGATGGTTGGGAACCTCTTCTAGAGGAGATTAAATCTTTTTGTGTGAAGCATGAGATTGAGATCCCCGATATGAATCGCAAGTATGTCCCTTTCCCTATATCTCTAAATTGGAATAGTAATTCATCACAGTTACTTTTCTCTGATCTGTACTGAAATTTGTAGGTATGTTGACGTGACTAAGTCTAGAAACAAGCATGATAACACCACAACACTTCACCACTACAAAGCAGATGTATTTAATGTTGCCATAGATCAACAATTGGTTGAGCTAAATGATCGGTTCGGTGTTCAAACTATAGAGCTTCTAAAACTTTGTCCATCCTTGGATCCAAGGCATGACTCATTTGACATGTCAAAGATATGCACTCTGGTGGAAAAATTATATCCTGCTGATTTTTCTAGTCAAGAAAGGGCTCAATTGGAGTGTCAACTTCCACATTTTCAACAGGATATTTGCAATAATCTAGATCTAAAATGTTTGCCTTCACTTGCTGATTTGACTGCTGGACTAGTTAAAACAGGTAAAGTTTCTATGTATCCAATGGTTGATAGATTATTGAGGTTGGTCATAACTCTTCCGGTGTCAACTGCAACCACCGAGCGAGCTTTTTCAACTATGAAACTTGTCAAGACACGTCTTCGAAATAGAATGGGAGATGAATTTCTTCGGCATTACATGATTATTTATATTGAGAAGGAACTAGCTGAAAAGGTCACCTCCGATGAGATTATCAACTTGTTCGATGAACTTGGTAGTCATAGAGCTAAATTTAAAGTAATAAAAATATAGCTTTCTTTTGTATTGGTAAACATATATTGATATGCTGTGATATAAGTACTATATTTTTGAGACAATATATTGCTATAATATATCTGTTGTGCAATTGTTATCTTCTTGGCCCCTTTCATGTCCAAATCCTGGCTCTGCCTCTGGGTAGACTAAACGCTAAAGGTGCGAAATATATACATAAACTTTTGCTATTTTACATGGAGACAAGATGACATATATAGATAAGGATATCACGCATTAGGACGAAGACCTCTACTAGTTCTCTTTTATCCATCATTTTCGTTTAAAGGTGCAAATGAAATGGATAATTTTTGTCCTAACAACCACCAGTCGGTGGAGCGCAGACGGACTTTTTTTATAAATATTAATCTTAAAATCAAAAATTCCAGAACTGTATGCTTGGCCACGGGAATTTGAGAACTAGGACCCTGTCGGCCCACCGTGGACCGATAGGGATCCAGTCGGCCGCCCATCGACCGATAAGGGGCTTGTCGGCCAACGGTCGACCGACAAGCCCCTGTCGTCCGCCCGCGCAACGATCAGGCGCCGAAAGCGCGTGAACAGGCCTCGAAAGCGGTGATGCGACCTCCTGTCATTCGACCGTAGACCGATAAGGACAGCAGCATCTTTTCTTCGCCCGTGACCCCGCTCCAGCGCCTCCATCTCTCCCCATTCCCTCCCTCCCATCGTCTCCAGCGCCCCCATGCCCACCCGAGCAGCCTGCAGCCATTAGAGGAAAATAGAGGAAGAAATAGAGAAGGAAAAGAGGAGAGGAAGGAGAGAAAGAGAAGGGAGAGGAGAGGGAGAAGGAGAGCTCGGGGGAGAGAAGGTGGAGTGAAGCGAGAGGCGGAGCTCCGGATCTACGGTAAATTTGTGTAGATTGTACTAGTTACGTATTAGTTCATATTTTATTAGTTTAGTACGTATTAGTTCGTATTTACATAGATTTTTAGGTTGTTTAGTACGAATTAGTTCGTACTTTAGTAGTATACGAAAGTTAGTATAATCATTATAGGTTATGTATGCAAGTATAGATTAGAAAAGTTAAATCTCGTAGTTTAGTTAGGTCTATAATTGATTAGACGTTGGGGGAAATTGTAGTTAAATTAGGTCGAACTGATTAGTTCTATTATTAGAGACGTAGAATATTATTATGTAGTTAGGTTAATTATTACCTGTTCGTGCTGAACGTTGCATTCGATCGTGCTAAAAGTTCTATCCCGATCTGTCGGTCGATAACCCTGGTGTGTCCCGGATCACCCTTGTACACACCGTAAGCGTGTACTCAACCTACATTTAACACGAAAGAATTTAGCGGTCGCGCGACATAATAGCACTGCATGTCGTACTAAGTATTTGACTGACGATATAAATTTATATTAAGGCAGGTATGTCGGAGTTAATAAATATGACGGTGTACTATGGTCCTGGGGCTGTTCGATCAAATCACAGTGGGGTTGATCTTAGTGAATTCAGCCATGTTGATTTGCCTATATCCGATCCGGAGAGGCTGAACTTTAAGGAAGCCAATCATTGGCTTACACGTACCTTCTCGATGGATCATGAAGTATATGCTGTGACCATCCAGGCAGTGTTTACCAAGTCTTGCACTAATATTAAATGGGACTTGCTGCCGATCGAGAGTACTAGAGACTGGAGATCGTGGATGCGAGTTTGCAATGCTAGAAAAAGTCCTCCGGTCGCACTAGTGCAAGCCATCCTAAAGGGCGCCGGTTCAGAAGGCGGTGGGTATGAAGCGGAGCAGAACAATGTTCAGAAGACGGTGGGTATGAAGCGGAGCAGAACAATCCAGATCCACAGGTGGACGAGGTAGTTCATTCCTCCTGGCAAGGTGGGCAAGCTGGGCAGAGCAGTAAAACGGCAGAAAGAGGTCCAACGGGGCAGGCGGATGAAGAAGAGAATTTCGAGTCCATCCAGGAGATAATGGAACAGGAAGATGAGGACGGAATGGCTGAAGATATTGATGAAGATAGCGGTGACGAAGATAACATTCATGCGCCCCCCATTCCGAGTGCATGGAACCAGGAACTCCTTGGTGGCATGACTGTGGATGATGGGCATGATTCTGGTTGGGAATATAACAAAACCAGATCCAAATTGGTTCGATGTATGCTACGAAGAAAGAATTGAAGCATGCTGTCACGCAATGGGCCATGTCGACGCAGAGGATTTTCAGCACTGACATATCTTCCCGAAATAATTTGATCTTAACATGCACTGCTAATGGCTGTGAAAGCAAGGTACACGCCCATGTGCCCAAGTATGAAGTGAATTGGGTCGTGACCAACGTCGTGCCGCACACCTGCGTCAGAAGCAATATCCTAGCACGTCACCCCAATCTAACATCCACTCTGATCGCAGAACTGATGTACAGTGAGATAGTAGACAAGAAAGACATGGAAGCAAAGCACATACAAGTTGCAGTGAAGAACAGGTACAAGTACGAAATCCCATATGGGCAGGCTTGGAGGGCTAAGCAGAAGGCCATGGAGATGTGATTCGGCACTTCTATGACTCGTACGACAACCTGCCCCGTCTACTATATACACTCCTCCTCCGGAACCCAGGGACACATGTTGACATACAGCACTCGGTGGACCCGCATTTTCCAGGCTATAAAGTGTTGAACCGAGCTTTCTTCTCTTTCGGTGCATGCATTGAAGCTTTCAGGCATTGTCGTCCAGTATTGTGCATGGATGGGACTTTTCTGACAGGCAAGTACAAGGGGCAGATCCTCACGGCGATTGGTGTGGACGGCAATAATCAAATCCTGCCATTGGCAATGGCATTCGTTAAGGGTGAGAACTTCTCGAGCTGGTTATGGTTCTTCAGGCAGCTCAAGCATGGAGTAGTAAAGAATCGGGAGAACGTATGTGTTATTCAAGACAGGCACCTGGCATACTGAAAACAATGAAGACACTGCAGGAACCAGCGGCTGATGAAGATCATCCTTGGCCGGACCTGCAAAGCCGTTGGTGCATGCGCCATCTAGGGGCTAATTTCTTCAGCCAGTTTAGGAACAAGCGCCTGATGAATCTGTTTAAGAGGCTGTGCAAGCAGAACCAGGAGAAGAAGTACAAAACTTTGTGGCGGAGGCTGGATGACTTTACTAAGAGCAAGATCATTGATCGCAAGAAAAAAAGTGTGGTACTTAGCCCGGAAGAAGAGCCACAGGAGCTTTGTGCTGTTCCAGAAGTTGACCCTCCTGGTACGAGGAGGAGGAATGCGAAACAAATAAAGAGTTTCTCTCAGTGGATAGAGAAAGAGCCGCCTGAGAAGTGTTCTTTGCTTCATGACACTCATGGCGCTAGGTACGGCATCATGACGACCAACCTTGCGGAGGTGTACAACTTTGTGCTCAGAGGACAGCAGGGTTTATCTCTAACTGCTATCGTGGAGGGTGCGATGCATGGCACCGTGAGGTACTTTCAAGAGAGGTACAGAAATGTTGCACTGCATATGAACAATTTTCCTGGAACCCCGTACTGTGCAAAGGTCATGAGGTACATGGAGGATAAGATCCAAAAGGGATTGGGGCACACAGTTTACAGCATTAGGAATCTAGAAAGGAGGTACGAGATACGTCTGAGGGATAAATCTGGTTTCGGGGCTGCGAACGAGACGAAGACGCATGAGGTTACAATTGGAATGGAAAGCACGCCCACTTGCAAGTGCACATGCAACAAACCGAGGCTGCTACACTTGCCTTGCTCTCATGTGCTGGCCGCATGTGGCCAAATAGGGATGGACTCAATCTCGTTCGTGTCGCCGTACTATCTGAAGCAGTCCGTGCTCCATACTTGGAGCGGGGAGATAAGTGGATTCCGTGCGGTTGGCAACTTCAACAAGGTTGACGAGGCTCAAAGGGAATACATCCCAGATTTAAGACTACTCCGGGTAAGACGAGTCGACGGCAGGTTTGTCGTATTCGTAACGACATGGACCAATCAGAGGCTGGTGGTCCAACTAGACAGTGCATGCATTGCTCAAAGTATAGCCATAGAAAGAAATACTGTCCTGACTTATAGAAACAAGGCCAATGGGATACTGCAGGTGGTGCTACCACATCGGCGCCTGGAAGCGTGGCAGGAGAACGTTGAACTGCTATCTAAGAACTTGTACTTTTAATTTATACTGTATTTTCATGTAAGTTCGTATTTCTTGTAACTTTGTAATTCCTGTAAGAATCCTTAAGTCCGTAAGTTTGTAATTTTCCATAAGAACCCTTAAGATCGTAATTTCGTAATTCCTATAAGAATCCTTAAGTTCGTGAGTTCATATTTGCATGAATCAATTATTACCGCAGGTATGGCCACGTATCGTCTTCTGGACCCTACGGTTGACGTACGACACCGGGGGAGGCTACTGGAGGAGGGCCAGAAGCCCCCGTGCTCATCACTCGCACGCCTCAGGAGGATTGGATGATACACCCAGACTGGGTTGACAGGTGGGTCTCGTAGTTACGTACATTGTTCGAACTAATATTTATTACATAACTTGCCGCGAATTTTATTGTTCCGTACTTGCTTCACAGATTGGCTTGGGCAGTTCTCCTACCCCTGGCATGGATGGTTGAGACTACTGCTGCAGAGTGGAGACTAATGCCGTAAGAAGATGATGATGAGGAGCCAAGAGAGCAGTACAACGAGCAGTCTCGTCGTTTTTGTTACGACCCGGTCACTGATCACCTGCTTAGTGGACCGTTGGAGGCCTGAGACCCACACATTGCACTTTCCTTGGGGAGAGATGGCGCCTATTCTCCAGGACGTCTCGTTCTTGCTGGGCCTACTGTTGGCTGGAGCCGCAATTGGACCGTTGGAGCCTCCAGTAGGTTGGTACGAGGATATAGTGTTTCGTTTCGCAGGTGTTGCTCAGGGGGTCAAGGACTTGGTCCGAGATACGAACGGGCCTATGTGGCGGTGGTTTGCGCAAGTTTCAGGTAAGTCTGCTTGCCTGTATTATTCGTTGCAAACTTACTTTCGAAATTTTCTTGCCTTCCTAACGTCATTCTTCCCATGTAGATCGGCGCGCTTGGTTACCCAGGTGTCGCGCTTACGGAGCACCAGGTTGACCGTTGTCTAGAGGCGTACATCTTGTGACTCTTCGACAAGGTGATGTTCACGTCCAATCACGTGAACACTGTGGACGCTCGCTACATCGAAATAACGTGGGAGATCGTGGACGCACGTTGCCGCGAGAACATAGTTCAGAGGAGTTGGGGTTCAGCCGTCCTGGCAGCCACTTTGAGAGCCATGTGCAATGCTTGCAGCAGGCGCGCCGAGAAGTCGGCGGTACTGGGTTGCCCACTTTTGCTCCAGCTTTGGTCGTACGAGCGATTCCCGATCGGACGGCCAGACGTGCAGTTCGACGTACCTTACGACGATACGGAGTACCACGGGGACCTGATCGACATGCCTACTTTTGGCACACTCTGGACACGGAGACGGGTGAGTTTTTATATTAAATATGGTTTCTTACAAAAGTTCTTAAATTTTTTCCTTCTTATTAATTATTTTCGTTTCCGACAGGTACAATATGCTAGCGAACAGGTCAGGAACTGCTACCCAACCTTCACATCGTAGTTTGATACGTTGCACCGTAGTCAGGTGATCTGGGAACCGTACAGTGTGGACGCGTTGACACGACGAGCGCCGGCCGGGATTTCAGCCTTGTGTACTAGAGACATGGACTACTGGATGACGAAGGCTACCGTAGTGTTCGACGTCACTGTGGAGATAATCGCTGTGCACCGAGTGATGCGTCAATTCGGCAAATGCCAGTTGTGTCCTCCCCCTCCACCGCCTACGCTTCAGCCTCACATCCACAAGTAAGAGCATACAATATTTTGTTGTCAGGTAGTAGTACTCTAATATGTTTTGCTCACTTCGTATGAATAATCATGAAATATAGGTACAGCCGCAAGGGTAGAAGCAAGACGGCAACAACTTGGGCACGAATTCTTGTGCCGTTTGTTGAACGGTGGACGACGGCAAGCGCAGATCTCTGACACGAGGACACGGCGTTCGACCCAGCGGAGTACGATGCGTACCTCCAGTGGTACCGCTCCGGTACGAGGTTGTTCTACGTACCGCGTGCCGACCCAGATGAGATGGAGCAGGGCCGCACGTCAGATTACTACCCGACGGCTTCTGTTGTTGGCGTCAGGCACCACGCGGTAATTGCCGCGATTTTCTTTGTTTGCTACGAAACATCGAGAACATAAGTACTCAGCAACTAATAATTCTTTTCATATTTGTAGGCGCAGTTGACGCTTGAGGCTCAGGAGGAGGTTGCCGCACTTATTAACCGATTTAACATGGGAATTCAGATCAGTCCATCCGAGCATCGATCCGCGTGGGGGGCGTGTCAACGATAAGCTCCGGAAGATCTTCGAGACGCGAGACAACTCTCGCTGGATAGACGCGAGACGAGAGGAAACCAGGCACGGCCACGGGGGGCATGTGACGTCCGCACCATGCCCGTGCTACCAAGGCTCGCCGCGCAGCCGCTGGCCTCGTCCGTGCGCCGCGCGCCGCCGCTCCGGTCACTTCCACGTCTCGCTCCCCCACCACTCGCCGCCTTCTCCTCCTCCTGGAATAGCCGTACGAAGAGGAGGCGCTCCCAGCGTTGGCCCTGCGCCACCGCCGCCGACGCCCCCCGCGGCCGCGGTGGCCCGCTCCCGTATCCGGAGGAGCGCGACCTGCTCTTCCTCGCCGCCCTCCGCGCCGCTCGGCTCCGCGACGAGGAGTCCCGCCGCCCAGGTTAGCGATATGCATTTTGTGTTCTTGCTTGTTTGGGTCATCGATTCTGTTGGTACTGCTACCCTTGCGGACTACCTGTTCGACGAATTGACGGGATGCTTTTGTCCCATGACGTCGTCAGGGAATGCAATAGTGCTTTGTCTTCAATTTGCTTAGAGTTGAAATTTGCTTTCCTGTTCGGCTAGACGAAATCCCGCGAATTGTTTGCTATCCTTTTAGACTCATCCCACAAGTAAAACCTAAACAAACTTATCGAGCCCCCACCTGATGCTATCCCTACAATCTCTTGGCACAACTCGTGCCACCTTGTTCTGTAGGTCACACAGTCATACCAGTGCATCAAATCATGATGATCCAGAGCTCCTCTAAATTGCACATTGCCTTGAGTATTAGCACATGCATCTTCTTCGCCAAAACATGAGTCTGCCTGGGTGTATAGGTTCAAGTATTCACATTTCAAAGGGGCTGTCCGCCAACCCGGCATCCTCGCAAAAACGTGTTTGAGCACCGGATGTAACTTTGTGTAGTACTCTCCTGACAAAGTACCCTCTCACTTTCAATAAGCTAAATCAAAACTGAGAACTGCTAGGTCCTTTTGGGTAGCAAATTGTTCTCTGGTCCTCAGAGATATTTGGCAACAATAATTTCTTGCCGCACTCTCGGTTTCCCTTCTTCCAATGTGGAGAACCATCAGCCACGGAGGTCTTTAGGCTTTTAGCTCTCAAGCTAGAATGTCCTCAGCTACAAAATACGGACCATTTAGCAAGTCAATATCTCATCTTCTCTTGGCCACATAATATTCTAATCTTTGGACAAGATAATGCAGACCTGTCCTCAGTTGATGTTTATTTGTCAAAGTATGCTCTCATTTTGCTTGCTATTTCAGCACCACAGGTTGATGCTTACAATCCTGTATCGACTGACAACCCATTTCCATGCTTCAGGGGTCAAAAAGATGTCCTAAATGCGTACAAGATTAATATGTAAAAATTTGTTTGTGTTCATGATGACATAGTGCAAAGTTTCATTTTGTGCCCAATGATTTTTAGTGGGTTACATGTGACTAAAATATGATTGTTTGCGGATTCTAACATTCCTTAGTAATGTCGTGGTTGCAGATCCTCTTTTTATTGATCCATACGCCGCTGTGCTACTTTCACTTGATGTAGCAAATCAAGCTTTGGATTCTCTCATCTCACATTAAATGCCATACACAGACCATTATAGGCTAACAACTAGATATGTTGATGACATTGCAAAACCTGATAAGCAGGTCTGACAATCTTAGACAGGTAACGAAATTTAACCAAAATTTATGATAATTTTTATCTTCACAACCTGTGGAGCAAGGCTTATTCCTTACAGATTGTTCTGTTGACAGATGGAATGGACACTCTTCCATACAGGCTGAGCTGGCCAAAGATGTCTGTTGTTTACGATGTATCACCTGGAAGAATATTCAGTACAGCAGCCCAGCAACTCAGAGGTGTGATGTGTTATCCTACACAAAGAGCTCTGTTTTGACTTTTGAGGAACTGGTGCATATTTATGTTGTCATTACTGTCTAAGATGTATGTCTGATATTTCATTTCCCTGATAAGATTAAATAGAAATATATCTTAGTTGGGATTACATAGAAATATAGAATCATCAAGGCAATATTTTTGTTACAGTATATTGAAGATTCATTTCTCATTCGTCTCTACTGCTATATTTGTACAATTGGAGGAGAATAGTAAAATATAACAATGTTCTAGTCGGGTTAATTTACTGCCAGGTGTAGCAAATGATGGCGTGTGGGCACCATAGTTGTTGAAGAAGGGTAGTGGAGGAACGTTAGAGAATTAGAGCGGGTAGAGGAGAAGCAGGGGCAGGGAATAGATAATTCATTGCTTGCCTGATGCATTGCATGGCCCTGCCCTTAAATAGGGTAATTCCTGGAACCAACTAAGACTCACTCACTAGACTCAGCTATCAACTGCTGGACCAATCCGACCTGGACTGCAAAATAGTATTCAATTCAAACTTTGCTTGTTATTCCTTCTCCAGTTCAGACTTCTAGCCAGAACTCAGCCACCAGATAATCTTTTGCATTCCTTAGGAAAAAAAACTTTGATGACAGCTTCAGAAACGAATGCCACAAGCTCAAGTTTATATTTCTTGTGGTGTGACAGGAGCATGAGCAAAAGTACCCCGGAATTCTGTTGTGCTTCATACTCTAGAATCTCCCAATTTACAAGAAGGCTTGTGCAAAAATGGCTTCAATGGGAATAGGCCAAGCTTGTGGGTACTGCAGGTAGTTAATGTTACTATTTCCTTCAAGAAAAAACCAGTACTAGCTGTTCAATTTTGTATTTCATCTCCCTTGCCAATTAACTGTATTGATTCATGGATGTTTTTATAGCTCTAGGACCTCTAATTCAGCGGTGCCTTTTTTTTATGGATGCAGTGCAATTACGATGTATTAGAATTGCAGTTTGGTATTTAAGGTTTAGTAAGTAACATCAGCTTAAAAGGTTTAAACCAATTGATGGTTCTTCAACCTAGTGGGTTATGTACAAAATGACAAAACCTCGAAATCCAATGTTGGACAAGCCTTTTCATGCACAAATACACTTTCACATGCATCTGCCCTCTAAAAAACTTATGCTTTTGTTTGTACGCACAATCACCAGCATATTGCTCGCGAGACAAAATTGCAAAATTATCACTTGCTATATGTCCATGCTTCCATTACCATCCATTGCATGTCATGTGTCTGCCAGAGGATGCAAAACCAGTGGGCAGTGGGAACTGTTTGGTTCCCAGATTTCCTGGTCGGTGCAGGTTGCTGCAGTAAATTCGAGACTTGGGTTAGTTCTGTGTTGTTTTACATCATTTATATATTTGTAGGATATTAATAATACAGCTCGGATGAAAACGAAAACTCTCAGCAAACAAAGAGAAAACAAGAAAAGAAAAGAAAATAGTCAGACTGGAAATAACCAGAAACCAGCAAAAACTGGCAGTTGGATACACGGAGTTACCCATTTTGTTCACCGCGAAATCGACTCAAATCAACTTTAATACCAAATTGCTTCTGACATATATCCTGAACTCCGAATCTGCAAAAGATTTTTTTTTAAGAACTAAAAACATGAAAATATAAAAGGCAAATACCAGGGTGTTTTTTGGACGGTTTCTGCTTGTTTTAGGCAAAACCAGAATAATTGATGCCCTGGTTGAGGTTTTGGGTCTGGCTACTGTTCTAGAAGCCCTGGTCGAGGTGCCCTGCCCTGTTCTGGAATAATGTGGCAAATCTGGTTTTGTTAAACCTGGTGTCTACCCACTTAGCCAGCATACACTATGCATATTAACGCTTGTCCTACAGCACACTCACAGCTGTGCACAGAGGGCAATACCTTAGTACTAGGGTTGTTCATGGGTTGCAAGAACCAACAAGCCCACCCAAACCAACACAGATGGAACCATCATAATGCTGTACTAGATATGTCAGGTCGGGTTAGTGTCCAACCTGGAATTTTTTTTTCTGCAATGGTTGGACTGGTTGCGCGCTGGACCTAAGTAAATTGTTGGACCTGTTACCATGTTCCCAAGAACTCCCTGTATGGTCATTCCCTGATAGAAAAGGTGCAAGCAGAGAGCAAGATACCTGCTGAAGGCGACTTCCCGTCGAGATATTTTGCCGCTGTATCAAAGAATCTAATAAGCGGTAGCAAATTCTCTGGCAAGAAGATTCAGTTTTTGCAGCAGCTAGAATTTTCAACAACACTTCGTTGGAAAATGGATTCTCAGCAGCAGCGGGCTTCTGCAGCAGCTTGGCAATGTCTAGCTTGTGATCAACTTTAACAGCGACAATGAGCATCTTGGTGGAGAAGAAGGGTTATGAAAGGCTCGAGCTCTTATTTGCTTTATCTTTTTTTTTCGTTGTCCTGGCTCCTGATTATTTTTTGCATCATGCTACCTTCTCAACATGCTAGAGCTCTTCTTTTGGCTACGATTATTAATCGAAGAGGTTGATTAAGTAGAGATAGCCAAAGTGATGGTGAGAATGAGGAAATTTAGTCTCAAACTCTCGTACTAAAGATCTCAATTCTGATGTCTCAAGCACTGCTCCTTAGGCCCATATGCCACTTAACAACCGCTTGTGTCCCAGATGCACGCATGGCCCAAATCAGCCAACCCGTGTCTAACCAACCAACCAACCCATCCAAACCACCCGGACCAAAATAACCCAGCAGAGAATCTAATGCACCGCCCACCTGTGTAAAACTGCCCAGCCTGAACTGGAAAACATGCATGCCGGTTGGGTCTAAAAACCAGCACAACCCGTTCAAACCCTGTAATGTACAGCCCTGCTTAGTACCAGCTACGACATCTGGTTTTTGTGGGCTTATCAACACCAGTTAATGGGCAGTACTTTACATCCTAATACTAATTCTTCATGGTTTATATCGCATAATGAGACAGCGTAAAAGTAATAAGGCGATCGGGTGGCAAAGCAAAGGTTGCATTTTGAATAATTGAAATGATGTTGAATATAAGTATGTTAGCAATGCGAAATTTTCACACATAGCAGTACATGATGGATGCAAGAATTTTTCCCTTCGTATTTCACTTGAGTAGATACTGAGTCCTGTAGGCCATTCTTTTTTTCTCCTAGTGCTTGATGGAGTCTTAGTGCATCATTAGCTTTTGCCTGGCTAGCTCAGCTCTGATCCATTAAAATTTGAGTAAATTTCGCAAACTGCAGGTTTAATGTACAAACTATTACAAAACTGCAGATCCAAGAACCAATTTCAGAAAACTACAGAGCAATTATATCACAGAATTATAGGTTCAAGGGGAGCACCCAATTCACATTTCCGTCTGACCGGCCTGGCCCACCTCGTAGCCTCAGAAAATCCTGGACCAGTTCCATACATCGAAGCAGGGCGCTGGACAGACTATTCCACCGATCCACATGGGCAGCGCATTCCTCCACCTCATGCTGCCAACGTGGCAACTGGCTACATGAGAGGGACTGATGCCCATGTGAAAGCCGTGTTGACATTTGACAGAACAGGTGGCAGATCTGGTCACATTGGCAGCATGAAGTGGAGGGGTGCACTGCCCATGTGGCCCAGTGAAATAGTTGGTCTAGCACCCTTGCTTCGATGAGTGGAAAGGGTCCACGATTTTGTGAGGCTGCTAGGCAGTAGGTCAGATGAGAACGGGAGCTGGGTACACCCCCCAAAACCTCAACTTTTGTGATACAGTTGATCCTTAATGATGTAGTTTTGTGATAATTTGTACATTAAACCTGCAGTTTTGTGAAATTTACTCTTAAAGTTTCAACTAATATTTTCTATTCGATAATTCATTTGAAGACTTGATAACTTTCCTGGTTGTTTTGGACTTCTCTTGAATATGAAAAGCTCTAGAGACTGCATTTTTCATAACGAAATTGTCATGGCATTGCAGGGTTTACCTCTGTTCACTTCCACAAGCTTGGAAAGCCTTTTGCTCGATATAAGCAATTTAGCAATGAAAGGGAGCATCTTCATAGGAGAGGTGCCACATTTTCCAGACTTGACAGCAGCAGCAGACATGGTTGATTAAGTATTTACTACAAAATTACATCTGTACTTTTAAACTGGCTTATCAATAACAGTTCCATTGTCCTACATTATGCAGGTCTCCAAGCAAGACAGGCTGGAAAACCTTTCTTTACCCAGGGTTTTCGGGTCAGCTTTGTTGACTATGAAATTGTTGCAAAGGATATTGGCCTAGGTCTAGCTCCTCCATTGAAACAATGTGGCGGAGTCCTTTTTGTTGCAGAACAGCTGCATTTTCGGACGCACAGGTAATAAAGCCAATGAAAGACACTTCCACGTTAATTTTCGGTTTCATAGTTTTGGGGGTTGGCATGAGCAGAATTAGTTTATAAAGACATCATTTTCACATGAAGACCTTGTCCATCATTTTTCTCACATCTGGACTTTGTTCCTAACCCTTGGACAGCCAAGGGTCCTCATGTAAGTACTGCTCCTAGATAAAAGAACATGACAAAAAATGCACCCACATAGCAGTCTAGCTAGAATTGTGAACTTGATGAATCAGGAGACCATTAAATCAAAAAGAGAAAATCAGCCAACTTTTCACGATTCCCATGATTTGTTGAAACAGTTGCGTGCCTGTTTCTTATCACTTGTAGAATTATCAATCTTATTGTAAGTTCATAACCCTTAATCTGTTACTCAAACGGATTCCATATTTCAGAACCATGTTTATTTAGAAGAAATCTTCTTGTTAAAAGCCTACATTGATTTCAATCAGTGCAAAATTAGTTATCTTCTACTGGGGCACTTGGACATTAATTTTGTTCTTTGACGAAATTGCAATGTAAACCCTTAAAGTATATTAGTTTGTGCAATCAAATCCACAAAGTCCAATTTTGTTGATTTAAGCCTTCAAAAGCATATTACTAGACCCTTCTAACTAATATATCTATGACATGATGTCATGGACATTAGTTTAAGCTTACGAGAGTTGATAATTGAATTTTAATAAGGTGATTTACTATTATTAGTCATATAGCTTCCTTGGGAGAAATTATTTCCCATCAAAAATTAAAATTGGCAAAAAAGTTTGTATGTAAAAACGTTTCGAGTATCCTTCTAGTAGTATAATTATCTCACACTATAAATTTTTAGTACTAGTCTATTATTAGGTCTTATTTGAATTAAAAATTCCAAAATAACATAAGTTTGTGATGATAGCACCCGCTTTGTTCATTGTGTAACTGAAAGGACCTGATTAAATCAAATCAAATAGTGTAAGCACTCAAGTAAATAAATTTTTACCTAAGGAGAATGATTGCACACAGAGGTCGGATTGGATGGATATCCATATCCAAATTTCCAGTATCCATCTCATATTCAAATAAGTTGATCCAGTCCACATCCAATCCAAATTCAAAGACCCATATCCAAACGCATGAAGTCCTTGCATATCCAAATCCAAATGGATATTCGCAATACGCACACATCCAAACAGGCAGAGACGGGAAACAGCGTGGTGTGTTCCTTTTCCCTTCTGCATGTTCACTAGGCAATGAGTAGCCAAACTGCCTGTATGGTGCCATTGTGAGCAGCAAGTATCTGCTGACGTCACCACCCAGGTGGTGGTCCCTTGTGCCTGTGGAGGCACCGCTGCCACCAGCCTCCATGTTGTACCTCACAGCACTGCATGCTGGCATGGTCACGTTGGGGACGAGGAGCAGGAACACCGACAGCTCTTCTATTGCTCTTGCCTTCTTGAGTTTATGCTGGAACGAAGCACTGTTGCTGCCTCCACTGCCGCCGCCGTAGAAGCTCACCTGATAGTGCTGGCTGCGAGGAGTTGACGAGGGACACTGAGGCATGAACTTCAACTTTGAACCATCCAACCCTGGCCATGCGCACCTCCTTGGATGTCGTCCTGGTCGGGCCGTGTTATCAACATCCAGCAGGTGCACCGGTAGGATCAACAACACCATCACCCATCTACAAACAAGGTGTCCAATTGGACTGTCCAAACTCCATTTTAAAACTATGTATGTCCATATTTCAGGTTGAGCTTGATCCAACTTGCTGCACAAATCCTTTCACGTCCAATCCATTATAGTCCAACACTAAATTCATGGATAGCTCAGGTCCATTCCCACCTCTATTTTACATAGTTGAAAGGCTCAAATCAACAAAATTGTACTTTGGGGACCTTATTATGTAGATTGAAATACTTTGAGGGATTATAGTGCAAATTTGACCCCTTTTTTCATTTGCATGGCTTGGCAGATGGAGAGCTTCTGGATGCATTTTGAAAGAATGGAAGATGACGCTGATGAAGAAGGATTTGAGGAGCTTTAGTCCAGTATATTATGATGTTTGGTGCAATTGATAACTGGGAGATTTTTTTCTTCTTGTGCAGAAACCTTGTCGGGAATTAGGAGAGCTCGTATAAAGTATGACCATGCTCATTAGATTCTTGCCACGTTCCAGTTTGGAGAGTAGAAGTTTCGAATATGTAATGTTGTTCCTGGCAGATTTTCCATTCTGACCATTTTGATTTAAGCTACAGTACCCTACAGTGCCTAGTGCATCTTGTTCCTTCTTTTTCCATCTAATGGAAGGCAAACCTTCCAAGGCTTCACGGAGGTAGCAGGGTTATAGGGGGAGACTGAACCACTGCGGCGCCCTCCCTCTTGTCCCTCTCTTCCTGAAAAGTGAAAACTCAAGAAATCTGAGATGGATTGAAGTCTTGGAGGTGTTTATCTCTCTGATTATTAAAGATCCACAAAAAAGACAAATTATAATTGTTTTCATAAGATTACCTTATGGTTGACTAGAGATTACTCAAGTTATATTTGATTGGTAGGTTGATTCGACTTATTATTTGCTTGTTTCTATGGCAAACATCAGAACGAGCTTTTCCTGCAGACACTGCCTTGAAAGTTGAAACCTGTTAAGACAAGGCTTCAGAATAAAATAGAGGATGAATTTCTAAAGATTTTTAAATAATCTACATTGAGATGAAGATAGCTCTGGAAGTCAAAATAGATTCACTTAGATGATTTCAGTGTGATGAGTACGGCTTAATTAAACACTAAACATGTTAGCTTCTCTTATTTTCTGTAGTATTTTGTGCGTCTCATTCTACTATTTGAACCCAACTTGATATTGAGGTTATTTTGGTAGATGGTTAGGCAGATGAATTGTTACAGTTGGTGTTTGTAACTCTGGTTTGAAACTAAATGAAACATGATGTCTTCTCTTCAGAACAAACCAGTTGATCCGGTGGTGAGCGGTGGAGTGTCCAAGCCATCGATCCTTTGTGTTGTGACACGCTTTTAAAAAAGAATGAAGAATAATGTCATTTTGTTCTATTAGCCCCCTCGCAATTCTTTGTGTTGCATTCTTTTCTCAAGAGGTTGCATTTTTGTCTTCTATGGTTATGAGTTTTCCGATTCCTTCATTGAACGAGTTGCATTGTTCCTGTTAAATTACAGTTGACGTTATGTATGTCTCCATTTCATATGTCAACTATGTCCCATATTCCTACGTAGAACTTGTTTACTACTCCCTCCGTCCAAAAATATAAAGCATATTTTGATTAGTTAAAATAAAATTTTGACTAATAATTATATACTTATGTGATACAAAATTATAATCATAAATATTTTTGAATACAAATATAATAATATCAATTTTATGTCACATAAATCACATATTAATAGATTAATTATATTCCCCTCTCCGTCCATGGTCCTTCCCCCCTCTTTTGACAGGGTTGAACAGAAGAAATACAAATGTGTTAAGCTAGGTAGTTAGGAGTTACCATTGTTGTGTAGTAAACAGGATAACACGTTAGGACTCATAGGAGGACGTCAGACATACATTGCAGAAATCCGTTGTAGTCTAGGTGGTTAGGATAATCAGCTCTCACCCAAGAGACGAGACCTGGGTTCAAGTACCGGCAACGGAATTTTTATTGCGTACTAGCTACTCCCTGCATGGTGAAAATCAAACATTTTGTAGTTTGATATAGAAAAATCTTATAACTAGATTCTCAAATATGTTTTTATAATTGTACTTAAGTTTATTTTAGATAATATATTTTTATAAAATCTAATAGTCAAAGTATTATCTTAAAAATCATGTCAATATCTTAAACGATATATGTTGCGACATGGGAGATAATTATTGTTTATTTAGTCTTTCTCCGGGAAAGAATACCGGAACTCGTAAAGGGTTAACAAGATCACCGAGCGGATTTCTTTGTCAGTATCCTCAATTTTAGTTCTATTCACCACTGTTCACGATAAAAAAACGTAGCAGCACTCCATGGTGAAATCATACAACTTTCTTCCCTTGAAAAGGAACCCTATCAATGAACAAATGCAATCCCAAATCGAATTAGTCAGATCAATTCTGCAACGGGGAGGATATCAAGCAGGCCGCAAGCAGTCAAAATTGTTCTGTCTCCTGCCTTCTAAATGCAGACGGCCAGACCTAATAACAAAACATCCAAGTTCAGAGGAATGTCAGGCAGCCCCATTTCATAGCCATACCAAGCCAGTGAAAATAGAGATAAATGTCTAGAATAATTTTATACTTAGACAACAGAAACGTATGCAGGTCAAATAAGTCTATCAATAGCAATATTTTCTGTATCATGTTGCATCAAATTTAACCATAGTGGCATAACCATGGCCATATTTTGGCATGGGGGAATAGTAAAAGGATGCACTGATATAACTTCAGAAAAAAAAACAGTTCTTTCTCTAAAAAGAAGAAGAAAAACACAGTTCAAAAAACCAGAACTGAACTGCAGTCATTTGGAATAGCAAACATGCCCACGGACAAGCTCAAGCCTCGCACAATCAAAACATGCACAATACATGTACAAACTAATCACAGAGACAAGAAATTATGGATAAAATCTCAATTTCTCGCAACAGTTTATCTAGGTTGCCAGAAATTTCTGGTCAGCAAGTTACCGATCTCAATTTTATCATCACTGATGCAAACTTCAACTCTAGTCATCTTTTCATGTTCTTGGCAAAGCAGAAAGCTTCACCACAGGCACAGAAAAAAATGATGCCTAGAGGAGCACATAAAAATATGATTTGGCTAAGTTTCATCAACCTAGAGAGAAAAAATGATTTGACATTGCCCATAAATCTAAAAAGCTATTCAAATAAGGTAAGAACAGAAAGGCCGTAAGAGTATACCAATATCTCAAGTAAAAAAGGGTAATTATTGTTTAAACAACAATTGACTATGGCAATTACCATTTATGACAAAATTATCATGAAAAATTAGAGATGTCCTAAATTTTCAGAAAGCAGATGCAAAGAACAATTCAAATTCAAACCGTTGTAGCAGAAATGCAGCCAGAACTGACCTGCAGTCATTTGGAATAGCAAACATGCCCATGGAGAAGCTTAAGCCTCATGCAATCAAACATGCACAACAGACGTACAAAATTAATCACGGAGAGAAGAAGAAATTATGCATCTAATCTCAATTTCTCATAACAGTATCTAGGTTCATGGAAATATCTGGTCAGCAAGTCACCGATCTCAATTTTATCATCATTGATGCAAACTTCAACTCTACACATCTTGTCTTGTGCCTAAAGAAGAAATCTTCACCAAGGGCACAGACAAAAATGATATCTAGAGGAGCACATCATAATATGATTTGGCTAACTATCATCATTCCAGATGGAAAATAATTGGCATTGCCCATAAATTTAAAATGCTATACAAACAAGGTAATAACCGAAAGGACACACAAGTCTAACATTTTCTCGAGTAAAAAAAGGGTGATTATTCTTTAAATAACAGTTGATTATGACAATTAATATTTACAACAAGATTATCGTGAAAAAGTAGAAACATCCTGAAATTTTCAGAAAGGAGATGCAAGGAACAATTCAAACTGTTGTGGCAGAAACGCACAAATTTACTTGCCAAACATGTGCATTGACTGTATTCTCATGCCTCATTCAACCAAAAACATGTGTGGTAAATATGAAGCGAACACTAACATAAGCAGCAACTATCTTTCAACTTAATATGGTAAAATGAGATGCCAGGAACATTGGTCAGCAAGCTACCAAACTCAATTTTTTATCATCAATGATGCAAACTTCAACTCCAGTCAAATCATGCACTTGATGCCTGTTCAGAATCCAGAGGAGCACATCATACTATGATTTGGCTAACTTTCATCATTCCAATGGCAAAATATTAAAGATTGTCCATGACTCGAAAGAATTGATTGAAAATGTAAAGAAACAGGGAAATATTCAACTAAAAAATCTAAACAAAAGCTTCTGCAGTAATTATGTTTCCTATAGCTAAGGTTTGAAAAAAAATGATGTTCCCAAACAAGTTAATACGAGAAATTGGAGGGCTCAAAATCATTGACTTATCAATTATTCTTTGGATAAGAGTAAGGTGCATCACAGAAGTACCTAAAGAGGAGTTTGGTTTCAGCTTATAGTTCAGCATCCTGTACTGGGAACTTTTGTTCTTTTCTCCTCCAGTTGACAACCTTGGAGATACTATGTAGCAATGAAGCAGATCTGATTGAAAAGATACTCAGTCCCACCTGAAATTTGGAGATTTCAAACCTTATGAGCATTAAGGGAACTGCAGAACAATGTCCTTTCTCCAAACAGCAGAACAGCAGCCACTCATTAAGTTGCAGTCATTTAAAACATGATAAGTCATCAAAACTTCCATCTCAAGGCACCGAAAAGCATGAACTGTACAAGCCAGATCAACTCAGGCACACCGAGATGAAAATTCTACAATCATTCTAGTGTCATGATACTCCCTCCGTCCTGAAATGTAAGGCGTATTTTGATTGGTTAAGACAAGGTTTTGACCAACAATTACTTATGATGATAATATTAATAGAGTAATTATTGGTCAAAACCTTGTCTTAACCAATCAAAATACGCCTTAGATTTCTAGACGGAGCAAGGATCCTAAATATTACAAGGATCTAGAAGCATGCCGGGACTTGGCAATCTCTCTTAGAACTGCACCTACAACCGCAGCTTGCTCGAGACATTCAGACTAACAAGGCATCTAAGAGACTGATGCATGCCTTTACATTGACTCTACACCCCCTTAAACGAGTTTCTTCAAATACCTGATATGCCTCCATTGCTCTGTTTCCATTGCTCATGCCCTCTATTAGAGCATTAAAACTTGCAGACTCAGGGATTCCACCATTAGTTTTGAACCTCTCAAAGAGGCTGTAAGCGTCTGTTATGTTCCCTACCTTTGCAAGCCCTGAGATCATGGTTATGTAAGTGACAACATTAGGGATCAAACCCTGTTTCTGCATCTCTTGCCAGAACACAAAAGCCTTATTGTACTTCTGTACCTGGCAGAGGCCGTTTATAAGTATGCTGTATGTATAAGTGTTTGGTGGACATTTCATTTCTTCACTGACTGGAAACAGATAAGGGCCTCGTTGATTTCTTCAGCTTTCACCAAAGCATCAATGAGACTATTCCATGTGTAAACATTTGGAGTCAGACCGTTCTTCATCATCTCTTTCAAAATTAAATAAGCTCCATCTATCCTACCAACCTTTCCAAAGCCATCTATGAGAGAACTATACAGAATAACATTCAATTCTATTCCTTTCGACTTTGCTTCTTCAAAAAGCATGTAAGCCTCATCTAACCTATCAATCTTAGCCAGGCCATCAACACTTGATCCATATGTAGCAACTGTAGGAGGTACACGTTTCACCTTCATCTCCTCAAGAACTTTGTAGGCCTTGTCCACCTTCCCAGATTTGCAGAACCCATCAACAACAGCATTGTAAGCCCAAGCATCAAGAGCAAAACCTTGCTGACTCATGGCATGAAAAATGTTGGAAGTTTCTCTAGCCAGGCCAGCTTTCGTGAGACCATGAATCAAATTGGAATAACTCCGGACATCAGGACGAAATCCATAACTCTTGATGTCCTCAAAAATTGCTCTTCCCTTTTCAACCTCACCCGCTTTGAAAACACAATCATATATGTATTAAGTAGGGTAAGATCAGGCTGGCGTCCTTGACGGGTCATCTCTTTGAATATTTTGTGCCCATCTTCTTTCCTTCCATGCATGAAGAAATTCCTAATCAAGGAGGTATATACAACAGGATTAGCATTATGGCCTGCATCCAACGTTTTCTCAAATAGCCTATAGGCCTCATCTATCTTCCCTTCTTTCCTAGGCCATCCATTAGGCAACAGCATGTCACAGAATCAGGATTGCAATCTCTCTGCCTTGCACTTTCAAATATCTTATAGGCCTCCTCAAACTGCTTTGCCTTGCACAGCCTATCCACCATTATATTCACTGCCAACAAGTTCGGAAATATACCAGCAAGCTCCATCTCATCCCGTATTTTATATGCTTCGTTAACCCTCCCAGTCATGCAAAGCATATCAATAATGATGTTATATGTCGAGGTATTTGGCTCAGCATCCTTCTTCATGAGATCAAACAAGCTAAGTGCCTCATCAACCTTCCTCTTCTTCCTAAGGCAAGTGAGAATTGAATTAAATGACACCACGGACACAATACAACCCTCTCCCTCAACAGCTCGAGCAGGTTGTAAGCATCCTCAAGCCGCTCGGCTGACCCATACCCCATAATCATAGTATTATACGCATATGCTCAAGGCACGGCCCTTTCTACCTCCATCTGCCCAAACAGCTCATCAGCCTCACCTAGCCTGCCCGCCTTGCAAAGCACCCAAATCATGCTCGTGTATGACACATCATCCGGCCTCAGACCCTGCACTCTCAGCTCATGAAAGAACTTCCATGCCATGTCCACATTCCCAGCCTTCCCAAACAATCAATGCACACATTGTCCAACACAATATCCGGCTCGAGGCAGCTCCCCTTCACGTCTTTCACCAGCGCCAGCGCGCCTTCCACTCGCCCCTCGCGTGCCAGCGCCCACACCAACGTGGTGAAAAGAGGCACGCCCACCTCGTACCCGACCTCCTGCATCTGCCGCAGCAGCTCCAGCGTGCGCTCAGGCGGCCGCGCTTTTGCCAGCGCGCCGATAAGCACCGTGTACGCCGAGAACGCGGGCAGGAACTTGAGCCCACGCATGGCGCCGACAGCGTGGACGGCGTCCTCAATGCGGCGGACGCGGACGAGGGTGGCGGCTAGGGCGATGCACGCCGGGTGTGGGAGGCCGTAGTCGAGGAGGGACATCTCTTCCAGGACCTTCTCGAGAGCCGCCAGGTCGTGGGAGAGGAACGGAAAGACGGCGTTGTAGGCGTCAGCGGAGAGGGGTTGGGGAGAGGAGGCGGAGGAGGCGAGAAGGAAGAAGCGGGCCGCCACGGAGGGGTTCTTGAGCGAGCGGAGGACGGAGAGGACGACATCGGGGGCGACGTCAGAGGGGTGGAGGAGACGGCACTGGCGAGATCGGGCGTCCAGGAGGGGGCGGGGGAGAAGAGACGGAGGAGCTCGGCACCGAGGGTGGTGGGTTGGAGGAGAGGTGGCAGCGGGTCCGGAGGAAGGTGTAGGCGGCGAGGAGGGGGCTGCGAGTCGCTAGCGTCTGCAGCAACGCCGCCGCCATGAGCAGTGTGTAGTAAAACCGTAGCAGTCAGGTTACAAAGGCTTATGTGCCGATTCGGGTAACGGCCCATTTTGTTCTCGGAGAAAGTTCACTCACTCTTTCGGTGAGTATTTAACCCCAAAGCAGATTTCGTGGATTCATAAGAATCCTTCGCCAGTTAGTTTGTACACTTATACATTTTAAATTATTCCTAGAAAATTATAGTACTACAAAGCGTTAATTTAGGCAGATATTCAAAAGCTCATGAAAAAATAGCATTATATGTATAATGTATAAAAAAAAAGAGATATTTAGTAAGATCCTAGTTGGCACCTTGATGGCGGCCATAGGCGCGCTCACTAGCGGCGTCAGCGGCGGTGTGGCAGAAGACAGGCGACGTGTGACAAGAATCTTTGGTGGTTCGTGGAGATCACGATATGTCGACCTAGGCAAGCAAGTAATAAAACTCGTAAGGTAAAGATGAAAGAAATCAAACATGCAAGGACGCGGTGGTTTGTTGTTGAAGTTTGGACCCTTGGCGATGTTTTACATCTTCATTGAGAAAGCTTGATCCAAAAATCGAAGCCGATATTGAAATGTGCACTTTCCTCAAGAGAAGGAAGCTTCCTTCTCTTATCTTTACTTTATGATAGGCGAACTCGAACCTTCACAAACGCTTGGGACACATTTTTGAATACTCTCCAAGAACTCCTATTATCTAGAAAGCGCCAACCTACAAGTGTAACAAGAGTAATCGGAGTTTGGAGAGACCCTTTTGCTAGATACTCAATTAGATAAACCATTCCTTCTCTTTTCTTTCCCTCTCAAAGAATGGCCGAGCAAGAGTCCCCAAAATCTAGCCATTATGTCTCTTTTTTCACTACCCCAAGACGCCGAAAGAACATCACTCGGATGTTCGGGGATTCAAAATAACGAATAAATTGGACATGTCAAAGCACAACCCACGCCACCCGGAGGTTCCAAACAATCCAAACAACAAAGGAATTTTAGTACCCTATGGAGGAAATGTCCTTTGGGCAGAGACTTATGAGCACGAGGTGTCCCAATCTTTCAAAGACAACGTGGGATCGATTTGAGTGAATATGACCTTGATGATCCGACTATACTATACAACGAAGATGCGCCTTAACAATCGCTAAACCAACTCTGAACGTAATTGATGATGTTGAGAACATGGTCAACCTTGAACACGAGGTTCTTATCCTTAAAAGCAATCGAAAAAAGCAAAAATTATGAAGAAGCAATCTGAAATTGTGGATATAGATGAAGTATAACGATAAATTGGGGTTCTGACAGCGGTCTCTATAACTGGTTGTTGAACACAATTGACGGACGCAAGTTGCGAGTGGCAAATTCTTATCTAAACAAAACCAAGAGGCCCTGGGGTATATTTATAGTTGGAAAGAGGTTCTATGGCTGAAATGGACTTGAACTGCCGAAAGTCGGTTTGGGAAGCCAGCTATCAGGCTGGTCTGACCGGTTGAAATCTGGACCCTTCGGGATGAGGTCCGAGTGTAGGTTTAGACTATCCAGTAGCAATCCTGACTAACATCTGGACCCTCTAGGTTGGGGTCCGGGACTTCCAGTAGAGATCCGGACTATCATCCGAACTGTCCGGGTGATGGTCCAGATATTAACGGTGACCTAAACTTGATTGGATATCTTCTTTGTTCTCTCTTCGGCCTCCGTCATCAAGCAATTATGGTGGTTTCAGTATCCGAAAATCCTCACTTGAATCATCATCTCTGTCCTTGATCATTAGGTTCAATCATTGGTTCCTTAACAACGAAAGATAGTCGGATTTAAGCAACATCATATTCATGTGTAAATCATATGAATCACCAAGAAACAAAAATAACTGATAATTGATATGTCATGCACGAACTTTAGTCATTGGTCCTTGTAGTGTCGGTACTTGAGTGGGTGTATCCATATGTGGGATGTCCTCATCATCCTCCCCTTCTTGAAGTGACGTTGTCCTCGACGGCAACTCATCTTCTTCTCCACAGTTGTGCTTCAAATATGCAATGTTAAATATGGAACTGACCCCAAATTCTGCAGGCAACTCAAGATTATATGCATTATCATTAACTTTCTCTAGCACTTTAAATGGTCTATCAGCTCGAGACATTAACTTAGACTTGCGCAATTCAGAGAATCTATCTTTTTTCAAATGCAAACAAACGAGATCACCGGTTCAAAAGTAACATGTTTCCTTCCCTAATCACTAGTAATTTTATACTTAGCATTTATGCGCTCTATATTCTCTTTAGTAGTCTCATACAATTTTAAGATCAATTCAGCACATTGTTGAGCATTAAAATTAATCATCTCCAAAGATGGAAGATGTAATAAATTAATTGGTGCATGCAGAATAAAACCATACTTCAAACAGACACTTCTTAGTGGCGGAATGCATTGAACGATTATAAGCAAACTCAACATGAGCCAAACATTCTTCCCACATATACAAATTTTGTTTCAAAATAGCCCTAAGCATAGTAAACAAACTTCTATTGATTACTTTAGTTGGACCATCAGTTTGGGGGTGACATGTAGTACTAAATAATAGTTTAGTCCCCAACTTAGCCCATAAGCATCTATTCTACCTTATAAAAAAGAGAGTTTTCCCCTCTTGTCTCCGACTCAGTTTACACTGTCCGATCGTAATCATTTAATGGCTAATATTATTTTGATAGTCTGCCACCTAAAATTTACCCACCATGTCATTGGCTCTACAATCAATACACATACGCCATGATTCATCTTTCTCGGATACCAAAATAACAGGAACAACACATGAACTAAGAGATTCGCGAACATAACCTTTTCGAGCAAATCTTGAACTTGTCACTGAATTTATTTTGTCTCCCTGGGGTTGGTACAGTATGGTGCATGGTTGGGTAGCGAAGCACTAGGGATTGAGTCAATTCAATGTTCTATCCCTCAAATATGTGGTAATCCCGGTGGTACTGTTGGAAATATGCCCTAGAGGCAATAATAAAGTTGTTATTATTCTATTTTCATGTTCATGATTAAGTTTATATTCTATGCTAGAATTGCATTGGTTCTTGAATATGAGATTCAGAGAAAAATCTAATTGCATGTGTGGAATAATAAACACCATTCAGATCTCTAGTCAGGCCTCTAGACTAGCTCATGTATTGTTGATGGTCTTGTTTTCCTGATCATGGGCATTGTTAATGTAACAAGGATGCCGGCAATAATGGGAATACATTGTTAGGGTAACAATGGTGTTGGATAGACCCCCTTATGAGATACTGCGAGATCACGTTGTCAATATGTTATCGGTATCTTCTCATAATGTGTTAACGTTTACCTGCGTCCTTAGACCATGAGAATATCGTATACCCGGATACCGGATGGTTGCTTTGGGGTCATCAAACGTTACTCCGTAACTGGATAATTATAAAGGTGACTTTCAGGTACACCAGAAAGTATATCGTGGTTCTAGATATGTCAAGACAAGGATTTGCCCATCCGGCGATGGAGAGATACACTCTGGGCCCACTCGGTATTACGGTGTCCAGCATCACCTGGCTAGGTATTGTGACTAAAAGGTTAGTCACGGGGATACCGGAATACGGAAACGAGAAAAGAGTACAAACCGGTAACGAGAATAACTAGGTATATGTTGGGGAACGTGCTACGCAAAACAAAATTTTACCGTGCACAATCCACCCCAAGATCACTATCGAGGTGCAGGCAACGAGATCATACCTTCGACGATCACGTCAATGCAGCGGAGAAGTTGACCGACGTCGATGAAGTCCGCAAACTCCCGCAGCTAGGTTATACCTCCCAGCCGCGAGAGCGATCTCCTCGCGAATAGTTCGCCCGATCGAACGCCGAAGTATACGACGTCTCCGAGGTATCCACGCGTACCGAATCAGCGACACCGCGGTAATGTGTGGACCAGCACACAAGAACAGCGGGGATCTACGAGAAGGAGAAGCAGCAGGGCGCCGGCAGCTGTACTAGATCCAATCTAGAAAAGAGAGAAAAAGAAGGCTGTGGCCAATCTAAAGATGGCCGGCCTAGAGTTTAGGGCTGCTTCTGGGGCTGCCTGGATGCTCTTTGAGGTGCCCTGCCCCTCTATTTATAGGGGTTGGGGCAGCTCTCCCTAGGCAGGTGGAGTCCTACTCCAGCAGGGACACCCTGTTGGAGTTGGAGTCCAACTCCACTAGAACCTTCTAGAACCTTCTAGAACTTCTAGAACCTTCTAGAATTTCTAGAACCTTCCAGAACCTTCTAGAACCTTCCAATACTTTCCGGAACACTTCCGGACATCACCGGAACCATCCGGGACCTCCCGAAACACTTTCGAGATCATCCGAAAACACTTTCGGAACCCTTCTCTCTCATTCTCCATAAATCGTGGCATTCCTAAATGTCGCTAAAACGTTAAGCGTGTGACCCTATAGGTTCGAGTATATGTGGACATGTCCGGGACACCTTCCGGTCAATAACCGTCAGCGGGATCTGGACACCCATAACGACTCCCACATATCATCGAAGATCTTTATCGAGCGAACCTTGTATTGTCGCATACAATTCCTTTTGCCTCACGATACGTTACACAACCCGAGACGAGACTTTGACGGTATCCCTGTGATCAACTCCTTGATCACCATACCTAGTTATCCTCGTTACCGGTTTGTACTCTTTTCTCGTTTCCGTATTCCGGTATCCCCGTGACTAACCTTTTAGTCACAATACCTGGCCAGGCGATGCTGGACACCGTAATACCGAGTGGGCTCAGAATGTATCTCTCCATCGCCGGATGGGCAAATCCCAGTCTTGACATATCTAGAACCACGATATACTTTCTGGTGTACCTGGAAGTCACCTTTATAATTACCCAGTTACGGCGTAACGTTTGATGACCCCAAAGCAACCATCCGGTATCCGGGTCTATGATATTCTCATGGTCTAAGGACGCAAGTAAACGTTAACACATCATGAGAAGATACTGACAACATATTGACGAAGTGATCTCGCAGTATCTCATAAGGAGTCTATCCAACACCATTGTTACCCTAACAATGTGTTCCCATTATTGCCGGCATCCTTGTTACATTAACAATGCCCATGATCAGGAAAACAAGATCATCAACAATACATGAGCTAGTCCAGAGGCCTGACTAGGGATCTGAATGGTGTTTATTATTCCACACATGCAATTAGGTTTTCCTCTGAATCTCATATTCAAGAACCAATGCAATTTTAGCATAGAACATAAACTTAATCATGAACATGAAAATAGAATAATAACAACTTTATTATTGCCTCTAGGGCATATTTCCAACAGTCTCCCACTTGTACTAGAGTCAATAATCTAGCCAATGCTTAAGCTCCTAACACCTATGGCATTCCGGTGTTGCTCATGCTTTGCTTGTGGTAGAGGCTTCATCAGCGGATCTGACACATTCAGATCCGTGTGTATTTTGCATATCTTTACGTCTCCACGCTCCACCAATTCACGAATGATGTGGAATCGGCGTTGTATATGTTTGGACTTCTGGTGGGACCTTGGCTCCTTGGCCTGAGCTATGGCGCCACTATTGTCACAATAGAGCTCCATAGGATCTAGCGCGCTCGGAACCACACCAAGCTCGGTGACGAACTTCTTAATCCAAACGCCCTCCTTTGCCGCTTCTGAAGCGGTGATATACTCAGCCTCCGTTGTAGAATCCGCCACAGTGTCCTGCTTGGAACTCTTCCAGCTCACTGCGCCACCGTTCAGTGTATACACTAAGCCTGATTGAGATCGAAAATCGTCTGGATCTGTGACAAAGCTGGCGTCGGTGTAACCCTTTACAACGAGCTCTTCGTCACCACCGTATACGAGAAACATATCCTTAGTCCTCTTCAGGTACTTTAGGATATTCTTCACTGCTGTCCAATGATCATGACCTGGATCACTCTGGTATCTGCTCGTAACACTTAGAGCATAGGACACATCTGGTCGTGTACATATCATGGCGTACATGATTGACCCAATCGCGGATGCGTATGGAATCTTACTCATGCGTTCTCGCTCATCAGTTGTCGAAGGACACTGATTCTTGCTCAAACTTTTCCCATGCGACATCGGCAAGAACCCCTTCTTGGTGTTTTCCATACTGAACCTCTTCAGTACTTTATCTATATATGTACTCTGGCTTAGCCCTATTAGGCGCTTTGATCTATCTCTATAGATCTTTATACCTAATATGTATGCTGCCTTGCCTAAGTCTTTCATTGAAAAACTATTTTTCAACGAAGTCTTAATATTGTCAAGAAAAGATACATCATTCCCAATCAACAATATGTCATCCACATAGAGTATTAGAAATGCTATTGCGCTCCCACTTACTTTCTTGTAAACACAAGCCTCTTCGCTGTTCCTGATGAAGCCAAACCCTTTGACCACTTCATCAAAGCGAAGATTCCAACTCCGTGATGCTTGCTTCAGTCCATAGATGGATCTCTGAAGTTTGCATACCTTTCCAGCATCCTTTGGATTGACAAAACCCTCGGGCTGTATCATATACACGTCCTCGGTTAGCTTCCCATTCAAGAACGCTGTTTTGACATCCATTTGCCATATCTCGTAATCGAAATATGCAGCAATCGCTAGAAGAATCCGAACAGACTTAAGCATCGCTACGGGAGAGAATGTCTCGTCGTAGTCAACTCCTTGAACTTGTCGGAAACCCTTTGCGACAAGTCGAGCTTTATAGATGTATACATTCCCATCCACGTCTGTTTTCCTTTTATAGATCCATTTACATTCGATAGGCCTCACGCCTTCAGGAGGGTCCACCAAGTTCCAAACTTGGTTCTCGTACATGGATTCTATCTCGGATTTCAAGGCGTCTAGCCATTTAACGGAGTCAGGGCCCATCATTGCTTCCGTATAGGTCGCAGGCTCATCGTTGTCTAACAACAATACCTTGTCCGAAAACCACTGTGGTTTCGTGCAAATCCTACCAGAACTTCGTGGTTCAGCTGCTGGCTCGACCGAAGTCTCTACATCACATGTAGGGGCTTCCGTATCAGTCATTGTGGGAAACTCCGGAACCACTTCCGGCGTTGCATCACTTTGACCTAATGACGAAGATTCACCAATCTCGTCGAGTTGCACTATCCTCCCACTCACCCCTTTCGCAAGAAACTCTTTCTTGAGAAACACACCGTTCTTTGCGACAAACACTTTGCCTTCAGTGCGGTGATAGAAGGAATACCCAACAGTTCCTTTGGGATAACCAACAAAGAAGCATTTATCCGATTTGGGATCGAGCTTATTTGGTTGTAAACGCTTTACATAAGTATCGCATCCCCAAATTTTAAGAAAAGACAAGTTGGGTTTCTTCCCATGCCATATCTCATATGGTGTCGTTTCAACGGATTTAGATGGTGCTCTATTTAGTGTAAAAGCGGCAGTCTCTAAAGCATAACCCCAAAAAGACAATGGCAGTTCAGTTAATGACATCATCGATCTTACCATGTCCAACAAGGTTCGATTACGTCTCTCGGACACTCCATTCCTCTGTGGCGTTCCGGGAGGCGTAAGCTGTGGAACAATTCCGCAACTCTTCAGATGTTCGCTAAACTCGTAACTCAAATACTCCCCTCCGCGATCTGATCGCAGAAACTTGATTTTCTTGTTACGATGATTTTCTACTTCATGCTGAAATTCTTTGAACTTTTCAAAGGTTTCAGACTTATGTCTCATCAAATAGATATACCCATATCTACTCAAATCATCCGTGAAGATAATGAAGTAGAGGAATCCACCGCGTGCAGCTATACTCATTGGACCACATACATCCGTATGTATGATCTCCAATAAGTCAGTCGCCCGTTCTACGTGGCCTGTGAACGGCGTTTTAGTCATTTTACCCATTAGACAAGACTCGCAAGTGTCAAATGATTCATAATCAAATGACTCCAAAAGTCCATCACAATGGAGTTTCTTCATGCGCTTCTTTCCAATATGACCCAAACGGCAGTGCCACAAATAAGTGGAATTCAAATCGTTTATCTTGCGACGTTTAGCGTCAGTGTTATGGATGTGTGTATTACCATCAAGATTCATAATAAATAACCCATTCACAACGGGAGCATGGCCATAAAACATATTATCCATATAAATCGAACAACCATTGTTCTCAGACTTAAACGAATAACCGTCTTGCAACAAACATGATCCAGAAATAATGTTTTTGCTCAAGGCTGGAACATAGTAACAATTACTAAGCTCTAATATAAATCCTGAAGATAAATGTGGAGGTAGGACACCGACGGCGAGCACAGCAACTTTTACTCTGTTCCCGACGCGCATCGTCACCTCATCCTTTGCCAGTCACTTAGGCCTCTATAGTTCCTGCATCGAGTTGCAAATATGAGCAACCGATCCGGTATCCAATACCCAAGAATTACATTGTGGACCAGCAAGGAATACATCAATAACATGTATGACACTCATACCTAAGCTGGACTTTTCCAGACTTCTTCTTTTCTGCCAGATATTTTTTGCAGTTCCTCTTCTAGTGTCCCTTCTCTTTACAGAAGAAGCACTCAACATCAGAAGTGGCGCCAGTCTTAGACTTCTTAGGCGTGTCAGTCATACTAGCACCCTTGGATTTGCCCTTTTTCTTAGACTTTCCCTTCTTGAAGTTGGTTGTTTTATTCACCATCATCACATGATTGGTGTCCTTCTGGATTCCGCTCTCAGCAGTTTTAAGCATAGTGAATAATTCACCCATACTCTTTTCTATCCCATTCATGTTGTAGTTCATGATGAAGCTACTATAGCTCGGAGGGAGGGAAGCAAGAACAAGATCAGTGCCCAACTCTTGGGAGATTGGAAAACCTAGCGCATCCAACCTTTGCGCGTACCCAGACAATCTGAGTACGTGCTGACTCACTGAGCTGCCCTCAGCCATCTTGCATTCAAACAAGGCTTTGGATATCTCATATCTTTCAGTCCTTGCTTGCTTCTGAAACAAAGCTTTCAGCTCCTGGATTAACTCATAAGCAGCCCAATTCTCAAAACGCTTTTGAAGATCAGGTTCCATGGAGGCAAGCATGATACACTGTACTGCAATGGAATCATCGCTCTTAGATTGATAGATACGAGTCTCATCATCCGTAGCGTTAGCGGGGAGTTCATCGAGAGTTTGCGATAGGACATAGTCCTTCTTGGCACTCTTGAGGACAATCCTCACATTACGGTACCAGTCCGTAAAGTTGTTCCCAGATGAATTCAGTTTTTCTTTCTCAAGCAACACGCATAGTGGAAAGGTGGTTAGGGGTGCCATAGATCTACAACTTAAAAACAAATACACTTTAGACATTTGTTCATGATTAAAGCAACTCAAATTAACACTTAATTAGAGTAAGCTCCCACTAAAACCAATATCCCTCATAATTGATTATTAGTGATTCAAGATCCACGACTCACTTACTCCACCATTGATGTGACATCACTGATGACGGAATAACGAGACCGGTAGGTCAACATGCCAATCATATCCCATATGACTCTTGTTCATCTTTCGATGGGTGTGTTCCGAGCCCAAGACGATCTTGCAAAGCTCGTCAAGACAACCGAGTGCTCTGCTGCGCGAACGGTTCGCGCCCGCCTCATATATGTCAAAACCTATCGTACCCATGTGACATGGCGCACCTCAGAATAGCAAATACTCCAGACGGTGCTACACTTGGAAGAACACTAACTACTTTGATATTTGTGTGAGGGATCACCCTATTTAACAACGTCTACCACGCATCAAACAAGGTGCATAAAAGGGATTAACATCACATGCAATTAAATTATTGTGATATGGTATAGCCCCTTTTGTTGAAGAAGACTTCTTCAACATCTTTTGGCGGAGAACTCCTTCTTCGCGTACGACGTAGCGTCGAAGTCCATCGATGTAAGATTGTCACCACCATGTCCTTGCAATTACAACTATTTGCTATCACATAGCTAATAAAATAAATGCATTACATGGCTTTCTAGTTGACGCGTAGGTCAATACAATAAATAATGACAATCGTATTGGCTCCTGCTGATTGCCGTACTCATGACACGTAGGTCATGACAAAATTAAAATTACAAACACTTTGCATCTCATACAATCACATTGCATCACATAGGCTATACCACATCACATGCATACCCTGCAAAAACAAGTTAGACGCCTCTAACGTTTAACGTTTATGCTACAATACGTGACTTTATGGCTACGTTGCAAACCGTTTGCTACCTACGTTACCATAAGCATGATTGCTCTTGCAGTTATTTAACTGTCGGGGTGTCTGGAATTGGAAACTCGGAAATCTCAAACCCCATACTAAACTTCGTCATACGCATGACCCCCGTGTAGATCACATCTACAAGCCCGCTCATTGCAAATTTATCTTTCTCAACTAAAGTGAAACCAAAGTCATCCTTAGCATGTCTCGATCCGAAGATCGTAAGGTTCGTCGGACCTCTGAAAATTTCACGATGCCGTCGAGATCAAAATTTTGCAATGAGAGGGAAACAACAAGAAAATCCGGTGGTAGATCTCATCTAACACCCCGCACATCATATGTGCAATGCCGCATATCACATATGCTCTAGTCGTACCTACAACTACGCATAGAACCTGGCTCTGATACCACTGTTGGGGAACGTGCTACGCAAAACAAAATTTTACCGCGCACAATCCACCCCAAGATCACTATCCAGGTGTAGGCAACGAGATCATACCTTCGATGATCACGTCAATACAGCGGAGAAGTTGACCGATGTCGATGAAGTCCGCAGACTCCTGCAGCTAGGTTATACCTCCCAGCCGCGAGAGCGATCTCCTCGCGAATAGTTCGCCCGATCGAACGCCGAAGTATACGACGTCTCCGAGGTATCCACGCGTACCGAATCAGCGACACCGCGGTAATGTGTGGACCAGCACACAAGAACAGCGGGGATCTACGAGAAGGAGAAGCAGCAGGGCGCCGACAGCTGTACTAGATCCAATCTAGAAAAGAGAGAAAAAGAAGGCTGTGGCCAATCTAAAGATGGCCGGCCTAGGGTTTAGGGCTGCTTCTGGGGCTGCCTGGATGCTCTTTGAGGTGCCCTGCCCCTCTATTTATAGGGGTTGGGGCAGCTCTCCCTAGGCAGGTGGAGTCCTACTCCAGCAGGGACACCCTGTTGGAGTTGGAGTCCAACTCCACTAGAACCTTCTAGAACTTCTAGAACCTTCCGGAACCTTCTAGAATTTCTAGAACCTTCCAATACTTTCCGGAACACTTCCGGACATCACCGGAACCATCCGGGACCTCCCGGAACACTTTCGAGATCATCCGAAACACTTTCGGAACCCTTCTCTCTCGTTCTCCATAAATCGTGGCATTCCCAAATGTCGCTAAGACGTTAAGCGTGTGACCCTATAGGTTCGAGTATATGTGGACATGTCCGGGACACCTTCCGGTCAATAACCGTCAGCGGGATCTGGACACCCATAACGACTCCCACATATCATCGAAGATCTTTATCGAGCGAACCTTGTATTGTCGCATACAATTCCTTTTGCCTCACGATACGTTACACAACCCGAGACGAGACTTTGACGGTATCCCTGTGATCAACTCCTTGATCACCATACCTAGTTATCCTCGTTACCGGTTTGTACTCTTTTCTCGTTTCCGTATTCCGGTATCCCCGTGACTAACCTTTTAGTCACAATACCTGGCCAGGCGATGCTGGACACCGTAATACCGAGTGGGCCCAGAGTGTATCTCTCCATCGCCGGATGGGCAAATCCCAGTCTTGACATATCTAGAACCACGATATACTTTCTGGTGTACCTGGAAGTCACCTTTATAATTATCCAGTTACGGAGTAACGTTTGATGACCCCAAAGCAACCATCCGTTATCCGGGTCTATGATATTCTCATGGTCTAAGGACGCAAGTAAACGTTAACACATCATGAGAAGATACTGACAACATATTGACGAAGTGATCTCGCAGTATCTCATAAGGGGGTCTATCCAACACCATTGTTACCCTAACAATGTGTTCCCATTATTGCCGGCATCCTTGTTACATTAACAATGCCCATGATCCGGAAAACAAGATCATCAACAATACATGAGCTAGTCCAGAGGCCTAACTAGGGATCTGAATGGTGTTTATTATTCCACACATGCAATTAGGTTTTCCTCTTAATCTCATATTCAAGAACGAATGCAATTCTAGCATAGAACATAAACTTAATCATGAACATGAAAATAGAATAATAACAACTTTATTATTGCCTCTAGGGCATATTTCCAACAGTATAGTGATCAAGGAGTTGATCACAGGGATACCATAAAAGTCTCGCCTCGGGTTGTGTAATGTATCGTGAGGCAAAAGGATGATATGCGGTAATACGAGGTTCGCTCGATAAAGATCTTCGATGATATGTGGGAGTCGTTATGGGTGTCCAGATCCCGCTGACGATTATTGGCCGGAAGGTGTTCCGGACATGTCCACATATGCTCGAACCTATAGGGTCACACGCTTAACATTCGGTGACATTTAGGAATGCTACGATTTCATGGAGAATGAGAGAGAAGGGTTCCGAAAGTGTTTCGGAGGATCTCGGAAGTGTTCCGGGAGGTCCCGGAGTGTTCCGGTGATGTCCGGAAGTGGTTTGGAAAGTTCGAAAGGTTCTAGAAGGTTCTAGAAGGTTCGGAAGGTTCTAGAAGGTTCGGAAGCTTCCGGAAGGTTCAAAAGGTTCCGGAGTTTCCCGAAACATTCCAGAAGACCCCTGGTGGAGTTGGACTCCATCAAGGAATCCCTAGTGGAGTTGGATTCCATCAGGGAGTCCCTAGCGGAGTCGAACTCCTCCTTCCCAGCCTAGCTGCCCCATCCCCTTTAAATAGAGGGGTAGGGTGCAACAGGGAGGCATCCGAAGCAGCCCTAGCCCCTTGGCCGAAACCCTAGGCAGCCGCCACCTCTAGATTGGTCGCAGCCTCCTCTTTCTCTCTCTTCTAGATTGGATCTAGTACAGCTGCCGTTGCGCTGCTGCTTCTCCTTCTCGTAGATCCCCGCTGTTTTTGTGTGCTGGTCCACACATTATCGCGGTGTCACTGATCCGGTACGCGTGGATACCTCGGAGACGTCATACACTTCGGCATTCGATCGAACGAACTATTCGCGAGGAGATCACTCTCGCGGCTGGGAGGTATAACCTAGCTGTGGGAGTCTGCGGACTTCATCGACATCGTCAACTTCTCCGCTACATTGACGTGATCGGCGAAGGTATGATATCGTTGCCTGCACCTCGATAGTGGATCTTGGTTTGGTTCGTGTACGGTAAAATTTTTGTTTTGCGTGGCACGTTCCCCAACAGGTACGTCTTATGGAAAGACGTCAGCGAACTCCTGTAAAATGTTAGTGACAGTAGGGGGCAAAGAGGGAGGCAAGTCCTCAAGTGTAAACAATGCCTCTTTGCATACAAATATATAGCAAACTGAATTACTAGCATCAGGTTCAGAAATATCAGATTTATTAGCAAGCAAACATATACCCTTCAATTTGATTTCATTATCATGGCGCAGTTCATATTTTCTTTACTCTTGTGTTGCTCTAACTCTTTAGCCACAAACGGATTTTCACTTTTATGTTTCTCCTGATTCTTAGCTCTACTAGCTGTAGCAGGATCATCTTTCAAAAAAAAATTCATGAGACATGAGAAGTAAACCAATTTTCTTGCCTTTATACATGAGAGAATACTGATTAGTTCTACCATTATGAACTGCTTCTCTATGATATTGCCATGGTCTACCAAGTAACATGGAGCATGCTTGCATATGTACAACATCACAATTTACACGATCAATATACGCGGCAATAGAGAAATGCACTTGCACTGTTCGTGTTACCTTAAGCTTACCACTGTTGTTGAACCATTTGATGTAATATGGATGAGGTTGCATTTGAGTGGTGAGTGAGAGCTTCTTCACCATCGCCAAGCTAGCCGAGTTGTTGTAACTCCCTCCATCAATGATAATCTGAATGGCACATTCCTTCATAACACCCTTTGTATGGAAAAGACTGTGCCGTGGTTTTGCTCGGCACGGCTCATTTGCACACCCAATACTCATTGTGTGATCAAGTTCATGTACTTATCCGCATCTCTAAAACCCATCAACTCCATCTTGTGTTCAGAATCTTGACCCTTCTATTCTTGTTCCACCATGAGTGCATAGGTTTCTTCATCGCAATTACTAGCAGAGTTGTACTCGCCATCTTCACAGATGATCAACACATGCTTGGTTGGACAATCACATTGCATGTGACCATACCCTTGGCAGCAATGACATTGTGTGTCCTTTATTCTTGTCGTAGAAGCATTGGAAGAAGTCAACTGTTTGCTGGACTAGCTGGGGTACGGGTGGTTGGAATAGATGCTTGCGGGGCTGGAGGTGCAATTGAGCTTGACTTGGTACTGGATGAAGCCAGGGCAGCGGGATTGCGGGGCATCCATGACAAAGTACGACCTGCAGAAAAATTAGTTTTTGTCATCGGCTGTCGATCCTACACTTCATGTTCAGCTTTGCAAGCAAGATGAAGTAATTGGGTAATAGAATTGTACTCCTTGTAATCCAAAATAGTTTGTATTTCATGATTCAATCCACCAAAAAACCTAGCCATCATTGCCTCATGATCCTCAACTAAAGGACAACGAATTAAATCAGTTTGTAATTCCTGATAATATTCTTCAACAGAGTTAGTGTCTTGTGTTAATCATTGTAACTTATTAAGCAATTCTTGTTGGTAATAAGGAGGAAAGAAGAGAGTATGTATAGCATCTTTCAATGTAGTCCATGTGGTAGATATATTATCAGCATATGATCTACAATGCTCACTCCACCAAATATAAGCAAAATCAATAAATTCGCAAACAGCAGCCCTAATGCGGCGATTCTCAAGATAGTCATGGCATGTAAATTTTTGTTCTACCTCTAATTCTCAAGTAAGGTAAGCATTGGGATTTTGTCGACCCTCAAATGGTGGAATTTTCAGTTTCATCTTGGGAGTGCCATTGTGAGTACGTACCTCCAGACGTGGTGCCATACCATGTCGGTTATGTCTCAACCATCAATGGAGTCTGTCATTGTTGGTGTTGATGGGGTCCTCATCCTCAGATTCACCAATGTAGTCGTGGTAGTCGTCTTCCTCGACGTCTCCTGTGGTTGCAATTGCCGAAATAGTCTGGTCGATGCGAAGATGCACCGAGGCACTGGAAGTAGTGGGCGCCTGATTGTGAGACACTCGGCGGGCCCGTTATTGTGTAGCAGGGAGCACGGGAGCGGGAACACAAAGTTGTGGTGGCAGTGGAATTATACCATCCAAGCGAGCGACGAGTGCGTTGAACTTGGTGGATAGTTCTCATACGTTTTGCTCCACCCCGTGGACGTGGTCCATGGCACCCGCAATCCAGGCATCCATATCTTGAGCATGATTGGATACTACATCACTAAGGTCATCATGTAACTTCTGGGAGCGAGGGGAAAGTTGATCCCCGCTCTTCGAGATCCTCACATGGTTAGTAGCAAACAGGAAACAAAATCACAAGTATAATGTCCCCATGAACTACTAGGATGTGGTGTCAAGTTTCTCAAGCTATCAAGCTAATTCACAAGTCTTACAGGTTTCTTACCAAGCTACAGGGGTGACCATCAACCAATAGTGTTAATACCTCCAAAGATTGGATGAAGCGATTGCCAGGTGATCGTATAGCTGCACAGTGTAGAATATGTTGAGCTTGGTAGGCTCAGATATGGTAGCAAGGGTTAGCAACAATCAAAATAGCAATGCAAGTTGAAAAGATGCTTAAAATGCTAGCCCTAACTACTGGATTTCAACTAGAATGAGTTAAAGCAACCATAAGCCCAGATACTGAATCAAAACAAAAAAAGGGATGAAAAATCCGAACCCTTCGGGTGAAGGTTCAGACTGTCTACAAAGAATCTGAACCTCAGGCTAGACCCTTTGAATGGAGGTCTAGAAAGTCCAGTACCGATCCAGAGGTTAGACCGTAGTGAAGGTCGAGGTTTCTGGAGTGTCAGAACTTCCAGAAATATCAGAGCCTCCGTGAATGTCAGAGCCTCCGAGAATGTTGGACTGTCTGGATGGTCAGACCTGCTGTGTCTGCTCCTCTTTTTCTCTTCTTCTCTCTTTTTTTGACTCCTTTTTTTATGTATATATATCTCAATGCACTGGCAGCGTGTTGATAGCGCGCAGGGGGTTTATCCGAGCCTCCGGTTTGAGGTCGGAGGAACCAAGATCAATTTCTAGGAATGCACTAGTGTTTTAAGAGATTCTGGTTTGAAGTCAAAGGGACCGAGATAAGCTTCTAGGAACAGGCAGGTGTTCTCGGAGCTTCCGATTTAAAGTCGAAGATTCTAAGATCATCCCCTGGACATGGCCTCAATGCACGTCTAGCATATTTTTGGGTGTTCTGACTTTGATTCTCGAGGTCCGGACAGTGGTTAAAGATGAGAGAGGATATGCAGCGGAACAAATCACGGGAACAAATAGACCGAAAGAAAACACAAAAGAAGTTTGATCTAGTAGGAAAAATCTAACACGAACCAAACTAGGACCAGCAACTTGACACGATTAATGCAGAAAAAAATTCAACAATGCAAAATACTAGATTGAAAATTGTAGGCTTAGCTTAGTTTGGACAAGGTAATAATTTTTTTATTTTTCTGGCTACATGTGCGAAGATAATATAACTAAAACTATGATAAATGTTCTCGATAAGCAACCTAGTTTGCTCTGATACCACCTGATGAGCACTAGGTTGTCCTGATCTTTCAAAGTGAACGCGAGATCGATTTGAGTGGATATGACCTTGACGATCCAACTACACCGTATGACGATGATGCACCTTAGCAATCGCTAAACCAACCCTGAATGCAATTGACAATGTTAAAAACACGATTAACCTTGAACATGAGGTTCTAATCCTACAAGCAATTGAAGAATAAGAAAGAACTATGAAGAAGCAATCTAAAACTACGGATATAGATGAAGTATAATGATAAATTAGGGTTCCGATAGCAATCTCTACAACTGGTTGTTGAACACAATTGACGGACACGAAGTTGCAAGTGGCAAATTCTTATCTAAACAAAACTCACTAATTACAGATGTCATGGGGGTGTATTTATAGGTGGAAAGAGATTCCTTGGCCGAAACAGACTTTAACAACCGAAAGTTGGTTCGGGCGGCAAGCCGGCTGTCAGGCCGATCTGATCGGCCGAAATCTGGACCCTTCGGGCTGAGGTCCACATAGAGGTCCGGACTCTCCAGTAGCAATTCGAACTGACATGCGGACCCTCCAGGTTGGGGTCCGAGACTTCCAGTAGAGATCTGAACTGCCATCCGGACTATTCGGGTGATGGTCCGAATGTTGACGGTGACCGAAGCTTGACTGGGTATCTACTTTGTTCCCTCTTCAGCCTCCGTTATCAAGCAATTATGGTGGCTTCAATATCTGGAAATCCTCACTTGAATCATCATCTCCGTCCTTGATCATCAGGTTTGGTCCTTGGTTCCTTAACAGTAAGAGATAGTCGGATTTAGACAAGACCATATTCATGTTTAAATCATATGAATCACTAAGAAACGAAAGTACCTGATAATTGATATGTCATGCACAAGCTCAAGTCATTGGTTCTTGTAGTTCCGGTAGTTAAGTGGGTGTATCTGTAGGAGGGATTTCCTCATCAGAGACATTTCGAACACTCGGAGGGTTTGAACGAAAAAAACACTCGGAGATTCTGATCAAGAAAAAACTTAGGACACAGGCCAAGATAACACATGGAGACTCCGGATGCAAACCACTCGAGGGCTTCAGACAGAAGAATGCTTCTAGACGGAAAACATTTGAACTCTTAGAGGGTCCAGACGCACTCGGCTTAGTGGCTCCGGATAGGATTAGAAAAAATAGGGATTCTAGGAGGTAGAACTTTGATCCTCCTGAGCATTATCAAACAATGATCCACCCTAATTGGCGACTTGCTCCCCTCTTTATATTACAACTTGCCTAACACTCAACGTGATTCTTTGAACTACCAAAATAACTAAAAAAAAGATCATTATTCTTCTAACCATCCAAGCCATATCTTATTCAATCTTTCACACGGACCTAGCGAGTTCCTTGTACCCTGGTATGTAGGAGGAGCATGGAGGAGGCGACTATGGAGGAAGGGCTTTGTTTGTTCCTATGGTAGGGAGAGAGAAAGAGTTGAAAGAGAGAGGTATGGAAGAAGGAAATAGTGTATGGCATGTGTGTTGTGACATGGCAATCCACGATGATAATATCCATGATGGAACTCCACATGTATGTCAGCTCCATCTATCTTCTTCCCATCGTCAGCTCCATAGTCCAGTACCAAAATCAGTGGAAGGCCATCTGGTTAGGACTGGTAAACCAACTAATTGGCTAGAACTGTGTCTGAGACGAGAAGTAGTTTCCTTTCAACATTTTGCCTCGTAGGGTACAAATAATTTCCATATAATTAACTACATCTTCACCAAAACACATCGATAACTGTAAAGACCCAGCTGTAAATAACTAGGTCTGTTTGAAATCGGTTTTGATCAGTTTACGAAAACCAAGGTTCATCTCCTGCATGCATGTAGTCATTTGCATCTCATATCAATAAGTGAAAAATGTTACTCCAACAATACCAATGTAATCAAGCACTAGGGAATGTCCTTAAGAATTTCATTTGCATCTCCCAAATTTATAATTTCTCTTGGCTCAGTTATGTCAATTTCAATTATAGTTAAGGGTAGATAAGCCTTCCCCTAATAAAATCCAATGAAGCTAACTTATAAATCTTCAAAGTTCTTGAGTCCCTACTGCTGTTATAGAATCTGAATTATGAATCTTATGTAAAACTCAAGGAAAATCTACATATATGTAAAAGAGAAAATTTCTATTCTGCTCCTTGGGCCGTTCGGTCCCTGGTCCTTTTTCCTTCCAAACAGGCCTTGGCCGCTTCTTTTTTCTTCCCGTCGTGGCCAACTCCTTCCAGGGCACACCGCCGCCGGCGCCTGATGCACATGCTCTCTTCCAACGCACTGACCAGCGGGGGCCCTGAAGCAGAGATCGTTGCCACGTTCTTCGGCCACGCGTCTACCGGCGATCACTCTCATTCTTTTTCTTCCCATGCAAGTGTAGTTCTTGCCTCGAGTGCTCCGGTATTCTCTTTCTTCCCCGTCAGGTACACTCTGCCGAAACCATCGCCTTGTTGTTCTCCGTCGTCGTCGGGGAGCCGCGCCGTCTCCGTCCCATCCTCGCCGGGACGCCGCCGGCGAGTTCTTTCTCTACAGCCGCCGGCACCGTGCTCCCTTCCCTTCCTTATTCTGCTTTCGTGGTGATCACAGGGATTCACTGAGGACTCCACCGGGGCAGCAGTTTTTCCTCAATATCGATCGTTCTCCTCTGCCGCGGCAACGGGTTTCAGCGTTCGGCAAGGTTTGGTTGCGCTGGTGTTTACTTCTGCAGTTAACGGCGAACTCATCTTCAAGCACTCCACTCAGCCCTAGCAGTTTAATCCTTGCGGGTGAGTGCCCAATCTTCTCTTTCTTGCGTCCTAGGTGTTGCTGATATTGGAAGCTGCCCCAATTGTTGCTCTGATCTTTAACAGCAAGATGAACAACCTACTTTACGTTAGTTAATTAGAGATCAGCCTAGGCATTGAACTAATTAGTTAAACCTATTTTCTTTTGCATGCTGTGGGTAGCTATTCTTAATAAGCTAGAGGTATGAATTGGTGGGAAGTAGAATGTTGCTAATTCCTCATAAACATTCCCAGGCTTGACTCTAGCTTTATTCATTTAGTATTAGCCTGTTCCTCCACTGAATTAATTGCATCCTTCTTCTGCTTACTGCAAGCAGCAAGCTGTGGTGACCTGAGAACAAATACATGTGAGCTAGAGTGTTATTTCTCAAACAATTAAAACCATAAGCAACTACTGTTTTAGATCCTAAGGTGTATTAGTGTTAATGTATTTAAATCAGTGTAGGACCTAATGATCAAGGCACATTAGTAACCTGAAAACAAGTGTATGTGAGTTAGAGTATTAGCTATGTCTTTTGATTCTAGATTTAGTTCTCAAACATTAAGACCATAAGTAGCTATTGTTTTAAACCTTAAGATGTTCTAGTAGTACCAGCATATACTCATATACATGTGTTTGATTTGCTAAGTGAGCTCAGCTCTTAGTTCCTCAAAGAGGATTCATTAGATTTGTTATCAAATCTGTTGCTGACATTGGCATGAATATTAGGGAGCTGTCCCATGTCTTAACAGTTGGATTAAGTAATCAATCTATACACCAAATTGAGTTAGTTGAATCCCTCCTCAGCACCCATTGCAGGCAGCAAGTTCTGTTGATCCAGAAACCAATAATTGTGGGCTAAAGTGTTATCTATATTCCTAGATTCTTGATTCAGTTTCTGAAATATTCCAAGCCATAAATAGGTTTTGCTCCAGATTTTAAGGTGTAGCAATATTAGCATTTGAATTAGTTATGGCCTGGTGGTACTAAGCTGCAGCATACTCAGATGTTTAAGCCTCTTTGGTCATCTCAATTAGTGAATCAATTAATTAAATGCGAGCTTATGTATAAGTAACAAATCAGCTTAATTGGGTCCCTTCCTTGCGCAGCTGTGAGCAGCAAACCTGAGTAGGGATTAGAAAGTGGGTATAGATGTTGATAAGTGATTAAACCAGTCCTTGATAATGATAATAAAAATTTCACCTAAGCCTGAACTGAGGTCATGCTTACGCTGTGCTTTAGAGGTTTTGAGGCATAGTAGCTGTACAAGTTGCAAACAAGAAGGATAATACTCCAGCACTAGAATTGAAAGTTTAGTATCAATCCAATTAGGAGTTTGTTTTATCAATTGAGATCAGTTCTCAGCTCTTCCAATTGATTCATTAAAATCTGGGATACTGCACCTATTACTAGCATTGGTAATCTGAAACAAATGTAAGGTAGCTAGAGAGTATTCTCTATGTCCTGTGATTATTGAGTTAGCTTCCTTAGCCTGATAGAATAGCTGCTGTTCTTGCCATTAGCACGTTCTTATTTTTCCCTAAAGTCACCAATAGCTATCTTAGGTTAGTTCAAAGCAACAGCTATTCTTGATCCCATTTGTTTTCTGTTCTTCTTTTACATGTGTGTTCTGCCATGGATTGATGAGCCAAATTTTAATTAATGTAGTCCAAAGAGATTAGGTTGGACAGTTGGTTCATTAACTAATCTAATATTATACAACTGAAAAGAACACTCACTAATCTTAATTTCTTTTACTAGTCTATGCATCTGTATATAAGTATATATTTGTATATGAGTGCCGTTGTAATTCTAAGAATGAAAGATCTCGAGAATTTAAATTGTTCCCAAATCCATGAATAAATATGCACTACTCTAATTCAAACTGAACTGATAACATTAAATTGCACTCTCATCCCATGTAAGCTAGAATGCATGGCATACATCTCATCAATTTCAAAATTACTCCAGCCTCTCTTATTTGCTTTTGTTTGCGTTCTTGGTGTTGCGGTGTTCTGTTTGCTAGAGTCGACAACTGAGGGTTTCATCGAATGTGATCAACAGCAGGAGAACTTCCCCGAGCAGTCAGGCAAGCTTGCACGCTTGTTGAATTAATTCCAGTTACTCTTATGCGTGTTTGTTCAATTGATGTCGTGTAGTTTGAATGTTTCCAATGGTTGGCTGAACTATCTGATTACTAGCATGAGTAGATCGCTCATGTGGGGTGTTTGGCATGGATGTGTCATTTAAATCACCTTAACGAAAACTTGAACCCCTTGGGGAGTTGTGAGAGACGGGATCGGACCCGTGGAAGACTTGACGGGTATTGCGACCGCATGATCTTACCATAGTGGTCAATCCTTGAGCCGGCGAAGATACGTTCGATGCGAGTTAGGGAAGGGTAATGGTCGGCCAACTACTACCCTCGACTGTATCGACGTACCTTCGTTCGAGGTGCAGGTGATAGTCGTTACCTCCCTCGACTAAACTTGATCCGGGATAGGTGTTCCGGAATCCCTCTATGGCTAGTCGGTCATAGAAGGAATAAAAGGAAATTGGTTGTGGTAATTTGCTGTGATTGGAGTCACAAGTTGAGTAGTAGCTCAATTGAATGCAAATTTTGGTGATGGTTACTTGTTGGTAACTATTTGATGCTTGTGATGTGATGCTATTGGTGTAGCTTCAGATCTGGAATTACTGTTTACTTTGCTGGAAATTCAAGTTGAAGCTTGAGTATGTGGTTATTTCTTTTGCTATACATGAACTGGATGCTAGAGATGGTAGTCTTTAGTTTATTCCTGCTGAAATTGGATTGTATTTCTTCTACCGTCATTTAATTGTCCAATATGCTTAAGTTTAACTTGGAATAAGCCAATGCAACTTGCGAGTACGAAAGTACTCACTCGGGAATTCAAATCCTGCAGGTGATCCTAGTATCGACGACTTTTACAATGCTGAAACTGAAATTTCTTCTGAGTAATACTGCTTGGGTATCCGACTTGGTCTACGGGAAGATTGTATAGCTTTTGGGGAATGGTTTAGTGAACCATTTCCATGTTTATATTGGAGTTCCGCTGCTGTTTTTGAGGTTTAAGTGTGCTGAAATGACCCTTAGGTCATGTAATATTGAAGTTAAGTTGTGTCCTTAGTATGGATAACTTATATGCTTTTAAATCCTCCTCATATGTAGAGTTTTGTGATGGTATTCGAGTTGTTTCTAAAAGCTGCCCAGGTACAATGCGTGTATGTGATGAAGTGCTTGGGTATGCCGTGAAGAATTACTGCGGTTCTTTCTTTCACTGGATCGAGTAACTGACGGTTGAGTGACCCGCTGGCTGAGATGCAATGCCGGCCAGGCAGGGTGTGGGTGTACTCCACCGGACCTTCGGGTGACCCACTAGCCTTCGGGCTAGGTTAGGGTGAGGGTGGACTCACCGGGCTCCTCCGATTCTATTCTGCCTAGTGGGCTTGAGAACGGCTCTAAGTCTTCACCGGATTTTGAAATCTTATGTGGCTCTAGGAAGTTTTGTCGCTTCCGGCCGGCTTGCGTTGGGCAGGTGTCGGATCACTCCGCCTCGGTGAGTACGGCGCAGGTACCGTGCCACCAGGTCGACTGGTCCTTCGGTCCTTGGCGACGATCCGTTCCTCTAGTCATATTTGATTTCGGAGTCTGTTACAATAACCACTTCCCCGATGTTGTCATAAGCAAACAATCATGGAAGAGGATGGTGACACTGGCAAGCGCCATGGCCCTAATTCGGTACATGTAAGGATAGGAGGAGACGACATATAGTTGGAGATGTCGCGGGTGAGAATGTAGGAAGCTGGCAAATTCAATGATACTTTACGAGCGCGGCGGTGTGCGCAAGAATCATAGCAGTAGCAACCATCTAGTGCAGTGGAAGGAAGGACATAGCGTCGGAATATATTTTAAATTAAAAAATTCAATGAAGTGCTTTTTTTTGGGTTTAAAATATGCATTTCTCGCTAAAAGTACATATTTCAATTCATAATTCTCTCTTCGGAGAAGTTAGGTGAAAAAAAAATCTCCACCAGCCAGTGAGAGGAGAGAGAAGGACAGTGCAATCAGTATGATCAACTAAACAAAGCAAGGGACCAGTACGAGAGACAGAGAGAGAAGTAAAAAAGGAAGCAGAAAAGCCGGGAGCATTCCTGCTCCTGCCGCCAGCACAGTGCACACTCACTCGCACTCGATACTCTCCCCCGGCACCAAGAAATCGCGAAATCCCTACCGCTTTCTTATCGATTTCTCCACTCGCTTCCCAATCCAAGAACTCCAATCTTGCCAAGAACACCCACAAAGGATCTACCTGCAGCAGCAGCCTTCCGGCTCCCATGGCGTCGCCGGCGACCGGGGGAAAGGAGGCGGGGGAGGACGGCGGCAAGGGGGAGTGGCTGATCTACGCGTTCGTGGCGCGCGGCATCGCGGTGCTGGCGGAGTACACCGAGTTCACCGGCAACTTCCCGGCCCTGGCCGCGCAGTGTCTGCAGCGGCTCCCCGCCGGCTCCGCCAACCCCAGCGGCGCGCCGGCGCGGCTCAGCTACGCCTGCGACCGGCACACCTTCAACTTCCTCCTCCACCGCGGCTACGGTGAGACACGATCAGTCAATGCATTAAATCTATTGCGTTCTGATCAGTGATCTTCTTTCATTCAACGGATTCCTTAGTCGTGTGAGAAGATGTCAAGTGGGAAAATTTCAATCTTGATAGCTGCAGCACGTATATCTTCTGTAAATTTGAGAAATATAGAACCCACTTGCCATGTTCTAGAAAACGAAGAACACAATGTTGCCATATCTAATAATGGATGGGATCACATTTGAAGAACCAAAAATGGAAGAAAGCAAAAGGAACATAGCATCACCAATGCGCAAATGGCTCCTCGAAACAATAGGACTTTAGTTGCATGCTTGGGATCCACACGAGAGATCGATCCTGAACTATGTGTTGTTATGTTGGAGTCTTGAAGATCTAATTAGAACCTTTTTACTTGATAAAGATAATCACTACCTATTGAGTCATGGTGAGTTAGTGACACCTTTGCTCTATGCATATTTTGTAGCCTATTGTGTAGTTGTAAAGGAATCCGTTCCAAAGAATGTCTCAGTGGCCTTTCTAGAAAGGCTGAAAGATGACTTCATGAAGAGATATGGAGGTGGTAAAGCTGATACAGCTCTTGCAAAAAGTCTAAACAAGGAATACGGGTATGTCTGTTCATATATGCTGCAGACAATTACATAGAATGTTATAGGGGTATGTCTGTTCATATATGCTGCAGACAATTACATAGAATGTTATATCATTCTGCTTTTTTCCCTGTACTGAAATTGAGCCTTTTGACTGCAGACCAGTTATAAAGCAGCACATGCAGTATGTTCTTGATCATTCAGATGAAATAGAGAAAACTTTAAAAGTGCAAGCCCAAGTTTCCGAAGTTAAAAATATCATGTTAAACAACATCGAGAAGGTATACTTCCCTTCACCTTTGTGTTCAAAGAGGCAGAGCACATCTTGTGTTGAGGTGTTTATACATTTTTTGCTGCTGGGGTTCATGATTGATTGATGTTCTTGGTTGGTAATCTTGGTGCGACCTAAGCCAAATGATAATCAATTAAGTCCCATGGACACAAGTTTATGCTGAGTTGCTCCTATTTAAGATTGCTGAGCAGTATTGAAGTGGCATACTAATACAGATAACTTCATAAGCACATGCAGAATAAACATTAAGCAAAGTCAAACTTTTCATATAAATGTCCTGCATACATGGAAGCATAAGTTGAGTTGTGCCAGAATTGATCCACATCTTCCTGTTCTATTTTCTCTAGTTTCTTAAATTGTACATGTAGCTGCCCACCTGCCCCTGTATTTAGATGTTAGTTAGTGGTATACCTCTGAAAGAAAAGGTCATGTTCGATCAATTGATTATGTTTGCATGCTTTTGCTATAACAAATTTAATTATCCATGATCACTTGTTCAGTTTCTATGAGCTTTTGGATGTGGTTCTGCAGACTTGCACATGTTTTAATAGTTGTAAGGTTTGATGCTAGTAGGTTAACAAGTGTACAAGACAACACACAGCTGTTTGATAGTTTCTCATGCTTACTTCAGTTGCATGCATTAGACTTGGCATGTCGACATCAGGATAGCAAGGTGGCATCTACCAAGGATGCTTCCTTTATAAATTTTACAATCGTTTGACAAAGTCGAGAGCTTTGCATTAGAATATTATTTCCATGCTTCTGTGACTGCAATGGAATTAATAGTTCTCAGATAAACGAAAGTAAAAAAGGAAGAGTTAGGGATTATACACACTTTTACCCACTCATGGAATTGTCACAGAAAGCAATTTTTATAGGGACGGCTTGAATTGAGCTATTTCTTATTATATTTTCTTCATTTCTGCCTCTTGCGGTCCTTTTTATAGACTCTAGGCCGTGGAGAAAAGTTGAGCGAACTTCAAGACAAGACTTCTGATCTTCGTAGTCAGGTACTTTTGTTACCAACCAATCTGTTCCTCGTGCTGCTTTCCAAGTTTGTGTAATCATTGTGCGTCTCATTTATGTAATTCAGGCTCAGGAGTTCAAGAAACAGGGGGTGAAAATTCGCAGGAAGACATGGCTGCAGGGCATGAAGATTAAATTGGTGATCCTAGGAATCCTTTTGCTTCTTGTAATAATTGTTTTGGGTGTCTGTTTGTCAGGGCTTTGACTGCACCAAGCATTGAGGGATGGTAGGAACGGTATGGAACTGCTACATAGTAGCTTGAATCAAGATGAACGTGGATGTGTTTGTGAAATCAAAGTGTACCTACATATGCTTGATTCTATGGATTGATTCCACTACACATTTATCGCAGTAGGATTGTAAATCTGAGTTGGTCTTTGGTGCTCTTTAGAGGTGTATTCGGACTGTACGACCAGAATGATATGAAGTAGTAATATGGCTCCTGTGTGCCGAGTTAATTGAATTTGCTAGTCTACCCTGAAATATGAGCCCTTTGTTTTCCTTTTTGTTTCCCCTTTGTTTCTCCTCAAGATGAATCTTGTGTCAAATTTGGTGGATTGGGATGATCTCATTTTGCAGAACAGCTCTAAGGTATGCAGACTTTCTTAAACCAGCTTAGTTGATGCAAGATAGATTCGCTTCGAACAGAAGTCATATCTTTTTCATATTTATTTAACTTGTATATTTACCTGGCAGGTAACCTGTAAGAGTGTAAGTCCACTTTGAATGTGAATTACTTAAAAACGACCTTATCTTTCTCATGTTTATTGTTCGGGTAGATTGTCCCTTTTTCCCTTTGTATTAGACATTATCCCACGTGATAGCGCATTGCTAAGTTATGTCACGAGATGCAATCCTCTTTCTAGCGTGGTTAAGAAAATAAGTTGGAAAGCTGAAAGTATTCGACTCAAGGAACAACCGAAATATTTATATTCATCGAACTTATATATTCGAAAGAGAGCTAACCCGGCGGGTGGAGGAGCGTAGGCAAAGAGGGGAGAAGTATAAGAAGCGGAAGCAGATATTTCCTACATGGAAGGATCCGTCTAATGGACTGAAGTAATTATAATGACATGGCGCAATGTCAACGTGGGCACCCGATGGTGCATGCCCCCGTTATTTAAATTCAATGTTATTCATTTTTTAGTGTTGTGTATATTCGAAGCAATTCGTTTTTGTACAGTGAAATTCCAAGTATGGATCTCTAGTGATTAGAAGTGGAAATATTATGCAAGAAAACAAAGGGAATTACGATGAGTGATTTTCAAATCACATTTTGGACCAAACATATTTGTTTTTTTTGGGGAATACACTTATAAAATACATATGAAATACCTTTTGGCCAACCATTGAAAATTCTGAAATCTATTTTGAAATGGTAATTTCAGTTAATTTTTCATATGAAATACCATTAAAAATTATATTTCGGAATGGTAATTTCAGTTAATTTTTCATCAAACTCTTAAATGCAAAAACCTTAGGAAACTTTAAACATCTTTATGGGCTACAACTGGAGCAGCCCACTTGCTATGTCTTTCATTCCCACCAAAGGTAGCAGCCCATCTCACCTATAATTTGATTTTTTAAAAAGGGAAAAATAGCTCGCCTATAAGCGACTTCGGGGCTCACTGCTAGGCCAGGCAGCGGCGACGTCAAATCTGTACAAGTGAGGGCATGGTTGAAGAAGGCTCTCATGAGGTTGGCCTCGGCGCGCGGTGGTGGAGAGACGGGAAGGCCATGAATTCGATGTGGAGGTTCACAACGAGGTGGCGATGGAGATAGGATAGCATGCTCAATTTCGAAGAAAAGCTAGAAGATGCGCTAGAATTTGGGTTTACGGTGGAGGACGGAGGCAGTGCTCACCGTGGCCGTGGAAGACGATGACGATTATGGCATCAGTAGCGACACTGCTTTGATGGTGAGGTGGGGGACGCGTGAGGGGAGATGAGAGGAGGAGGTCACCGGTGCCTAATAAGAATATATACAATACAAGGTGTTTGATACAATTGTTAAAAGAGAGAGAGAGAGAGTTGTTACATCACTGAGCACTTGTCTAAGAGTTGATTTATCTAATACTAGTAACTTTTTTTTTGAAAAGAAAGATTTGACTTCTGCATTAAGACTATGCACTCAACCAATCACATATTAAGACTATGCACCAAGGCAATCACATTCCAAAAATATCGTTAAAAAATCATCCAAAGCTAGGTCAGTCCACTGTCCACTGCATGGTCATCTCCTCCACCTCTAGCACAGCCGCCGCGTCCTCCCCACGCTAGCCCGTGCCCTCATCTCCGTCTACACCATCAACGAGTAGTTGGAGGTGTCGACCCTTGTACCCAACCATCAAGAGTCCATCCAGCCGAACGCCCTTTCCTAGGCCCAAGGTTTGGCCTCCGTCAATGTATACGCATCATCCATGTGATTTGGATTACAACCGTGTTGGAATTGGATAGCGCAGAGGGGCTCCATGAATCCTGATATTGCTTGTGTACCACTAGTGTTGGACGATAAGGGTCGCTATACACAAATCCATGCTCCTTCACCACATTTTAATTAATTTTGTAACTGATTATCCTGCCTCTCCTAGTAATTTACTATACACTAATGATTATGGTTCGTAATAAGTCGACGTAACCCCTAAGATTTGATCACTTGACCACTTCCCTCAGGTTTAAAACCGGGCATCCTACCTCTTGAACTATTCAAAACTATCTAAATAACCCCTAGGGTGGTTTAACCACATTGGCAAGCGACGTGGCATAGGACATAGCGGTGACTAAGCAAATAGACAAAGTAAATTTAGTAATATGGGAGGGGCTTATTTGTTAGTGAGGATCTTCTTCCTAACTTCTCCCGTAACTCCTTCAACTTCGACGACAACATCCCTCTTCTCTTGCAACTTCGGGGATGCACTCCCGCCAAAGTGTAGCACTTTTAGTTGATCTTTCTACCATCAGATCCTCATCCTATGGCTCTCACCCATTCTCTCCTGTCCCTACACATCCCCTTCCCCTCTCATTTCCCCAATTTTGATCCCAACCCTAGCTTACTCGCACTGTCAATGAAAGTGCATCTAGGCACCTAAATGTTGTTTTGGTGGTTAATGATAAATGATTAAGGAACTAATGACCGTTAATAAGTGGTTGAATAGGTTTAGTCCTAAGTGGATACAAAGGAGAAGCATCGACGATCTCTCAAAAGAAAAAGGAGAAATCTCAGGAGTTGTAGATTTCCTAATTTTAGTGGCGCAAGTCACATTGAGTCTAGGTACACCATACCATTAAGAGGGAACATGTCTTGAGGAGGGTCAATGCCGAGCTAAAACTTTTTGTCGCCCAAAGCCAAAGAAAATCCGTTTGCCTTGGATCTCAGAGGAAATCCAGACCCTAGCCCGGACAATCCGGCTGGAGATCTAGGCATTCCAGAGAAGATCCAAACCTCAGCCCGGACAGTCCGACCGAGGGTCCAGCTAGTCCAGAGAAGATCCGGACATCAGTCCGGACAGTCTGGCCGAGGGTCCGAATCAGTACTAGACTGCTGACAGTTCGGTTGAGGGTCCGGATCAGTACTGGACTGCCTGGACCCTGAGCCTGGATAGTTCGGCCAGCAGTCCGGATTGCTACTGGACTGTCCGGACAATGGGCCGGAGTGTCCGGGTGCCTGGACAGTCCGAGCGTAATCCAGACAGTTCAGGTGAACCTTTGTCTAATCCGAACAGTAAGATTCCCTCTGCCACCTCAGCCAGTAGCCATTGGATTTGAAAATCTGGAGGGTCCGACCCAAATTCGGATAGTCCAAATTTTGGCAGATTCCCTCAAACGGCAAGTTTTTGAGAGTCTCTATATAGGCCCTCTTGCTTCTAGCAAGGGGAACTCTTTGCCCAACCATTTTCCTACATACACGAGCATTTCTCCACTCCTCCAAGCATCAAGAGAGAAATCTTGAGAGAAAGAGAAAGACTTGAGCGATTTGAGATCTAATCCAAGCAAAGCATCGAGTTTGTCTCCAAGTCTTCATCAAGCTCATTTCTCGTAGAGATTGGGGTCTCCTAGATGGTTAGGAGTCCTTGAGATCTCTCATCTTTGTGGTGAGCCTCGAGAAGTTTGTGAAGGTCGGGATTTGCCTCCGCGAGGAAAAAATCACCAACAAGAAGTCAAAGAGACGCAAGGGCATCCTCGAGGGATAAAAGCTTGAGAGGAAGTCGGCTCTTGATCACATGTGATCGAGCTCCCCAAACAGAGACGTAGGATTCCCCCAAAGATCTGAACTTCGGTAACAAATCTTTTGTCTCCCTTGTGATCATTTACTTTTCGCAATTTACATTTACAAAATCTTGCTTATATTGTTATACTTTGATCTTACTTGTATTGTTGCTCTCATATCATAGTGCTTACATATTCTTGCTATCTAATTTATCTTAATTTCGTATAAATTGCAAAAAAATTTAGAAATTGATTAAAATTGTTAAGTCACCTATTCACCCCTCCCCTCTAGGCCAACATCTTGATCCTTTAGTCAATCCCCTCGTGCTGCTGCTTTGCCATCACCATGGCCTTCGTGGGCCCCTCCTTCTACCTCGGCATTGATTTCCACGATCTGCCTTCCCCCACCACTGGAAGTGACTGGCATGACCAGGCGCATGGGTATGTGGCGCCCAGCGCACCTTCTTTCTTGCTTCGCATCAATTTCGAGGGCTTGGTAGCAACAACGAGCCCCACCTCCCCGTCGGAAGCCACCGGGAGGAGTGGGCGCTTCATTATGAGGCACATGATGCCCTTTGTTCTCTCTCGGCATTGACAACAACAGCAACAACGGCACCAATGAGTCCCACCTCCTCGCAGGAAGCCACTGATGCAGCATCACAAAAGACGGGACAGGGGAGAGATATCCCTAATTTCAGAGAGAGAGAGATGTAGAATGTGGATGGAGAGAAGAAGAAAAGAAAGAGGTAGGCGAAAGAAAGAAGAAAACATAAAAAAGTGGTTGTCATGTGGGTCTATGCTGAGTCATCATCCCGTCTTATGCAATGTCACCTGCCACGATGGCTAAACCACCCTCAAAAGCACTCGAGGTGGAGGGGGGTTATTTGAACGGTTTTGAATAATTAGAGGGGTAGGATACCAGGTTTCAAACCTAAGGGGGTTAAGTGGTCAAGTGACTAAACCTTGGGGGTTGTGTGGACTTATTCCATATTTTTTGTAAGAGAAGATATATTATTAAAAGGAGGGGTTAAAGTTTACAAGTCAAGCTGCACACATCAACATATAACATTGGACACATGTAACATAAACAACACTTGAGAGCTGCTGAAAATGCCGCAAGAGCCACCTGTTTGGCCGGGGGAGAAGTCCGATGTGAAACAGCTGCCAAACCTTCCAAGGCCTTCAAAAATGTGCATACCAGTTGATGGCTTGCCAATGACTCAACGGACGGTTGCTCTAGTTTGTGCACAGGAGGTAAATGATTGAGATGTTGATTCAAAATGTACCTCACCGAGCTTAACCAATGATTGCTGGTTTTATCACATCTGACACTCAATGACAAAGGCCCTCTCATCTTCCTATGGCAAGTAGCTCAAACAGATCTGGTGCAGCTCTGAAGATGATGTTTACTGCACTGACAATTGATGCAGGCGTATAAGCGATGTGTTGAAAGAGGCTCAAGCAACAACCAGCAAGCCAACCATCGATAATAGATATGCATATATCCTCAAATAGTGTAGCTTATCCAATCGAATGCTTGATTGAAAGGAAGATGAAGCAATGCACTATCACGTATGTGATTGAAACAACACATCATAACTTGGTTGTTGCCCCAATTCATACACATCACGGAATTGTAGGCATGCAAAGAAATCAGGGGGATACCAGGCGAAGTCTTGAAGTAGTTATCGCTGGCTACACCCTCTGGCGGCATCTGGCCTGACACCATCAAAGTACCTCTAAAGATGAAGGGGATGGAGGAATTGGAGTGGCGCAGGACGAACCGACTCGCCACCATGGGACTATTCCCAGTGTCATCAACTTGAACCTCGTCAGTAGCCTCCCGGTCACCACCATGGGATTAGGATGACAGATGGAGGCTATCACCGACATCGCTGAGTTCAGTGGGACAATACCCGTAGTCTCTTAATCCAACTGCCTAAACTCCGACTTCACTCGCGTGAACAGATCAGAATTGAAGAAGGGACGGAGGCATGAAGAGACTCAAGATCTTGACCTTGAGTTATCGCTTCTCTACCAACCCCCCTCACCTAGAGCCTACCTTGGTGTGAAGCTACTGAAGAGAGGTGAGGAGGAAGGGCACCAACTCGATTTGGGGAAAATTTATTGGGGAGGGCCACATGTCCAGATCCCCTCACTGGGCTCAACGAAGAAGCCACTGAGGATGGCGACGTAGACCACCAGGGTGACGATGCAGACCGTCCGCTGGAGCTAGAGATCCTGAGGAGCATGGCCACCGCGAGAGGATACCATACCAAAAAACACTATTGAGGCAACCTATACTATTGCTACTGTACTAGGACGAGGTGGGTCCCTCTCCCTTAGCTCACCAGTTGGCGAGGCCACCGGAGACGGGAAGGAGAGGGGCCGGAGGTGTTGGCGGCAGAAACCCTAGGGTGGGGAGAAGTTGCAAGAGCCGAGAGCTTTTTTTCTTTAAATGTTGGTATTGGGCTTTACAAGGAATAGGCCATTAATAAACTTTGTAGCTTCATTGGTTGCATCTTCCGAAACTAACTTTTTGACTTCAGTATTTGCTTAATACGAACAATCTGACATTAAGCTGTGTTCCAGGATTAGGATGTACATTTTTAGAAGAATACTCTGCTGCCTTATTTGAAGTTATTTGCAACAACTTTTCATGGAATCTCTTGGGAAAGAATTTGAACTTGATGGCAATCGGGTAAATGGTCTTGCTTCTATTGTACTCACAGTTAGATGCCTATTGAACTATATTAACAACTGCCAACTTCTATGTTTCTTAGCGAGGGGAATCTTGAGGATAATTAGCGAGGGGAATCTTCTATGTTTATTAGCGAGGGGAATCTTGAGGATAATTAGTGAAGTAAATAAATTCAAATATGAAAACACATCTTGTGAGGCAACCGCTTCAGGAATGCATGACAATAGCGACTCCGTAATTTCCACGAGTGCATGCAATCAAGGCTTCCCAGCATGTCTGGGAAGCCATGAGCCTCCCCCATTTGAAACAATCTCTTAATGTCTTAGGGTGTAGGTTTCCAGAGATATTGTAGACCAAATATTTCATTCACGTCTTCAACGATTTTCTTTAAGCACTCTATTGTTGTGCTTTGACCCATCCCAAGCATTCATTAATGAAATCAGCAGGGTATGCATTCGCCAACATCCGCATAGCTGCTGTAGCTCATGTACCATCACCGTGTCTCATTTTGTATGAAGAGTAGAATAATTTTGCTTTGATTTAACCGAGCAAGAGAATCGGTCCCTAGCCTTGCAGTAAGTTAATGTCGATCTGTTAATTTGGAGTAGGAAGCTCGTTGCTCCTAGGCCCTACGTACCAATTCTGAGCAAAGCTGGATGCGGTCAATCCACCCATGCCAGCAGCTCCTCAAGCTTGCATGCGACAGCTCCACACAAAGAAAAAAGAAAAGAAAAAGATTGCCAGTTTGCAAAGTAGCTTCAAACCAAAGAGCACATGGCAAATTGGTAATCACATGCATGCAGTAGCAAGAAAAAGAAGCACCGAGTACAGCATTGCATGAAGCACCGTATATAAAAAAAGATCAGTTAATTTCTCAAAGCACCGCGGAACCATCGAAGCAAAACCAAACATTTCTTAGCTTAAAAAAACTCTAATGTGGCAAAAAGATCCAATTTTTTTTTGCTTAAGTACTCATCTAAGCACCCGCACCGTATATGCTTTTAGGGAGGCACAACCTGCAAAGTGAGCAGGGACGATAGCGGCGTCCTTGTGGACAGAAGATAGATGAGGTAAATGATTAAATGTTTCTAGAGGGACTAACATTATATTTAGCATCGATGGGTAGAACCAAATTAAATGGCGGTCATAGACAGAGTATAGAACTGGATGGTTGCATTGAAAACAATTACATGTCGCTCTCTTTTACGAAAAGACCTAGCTACTTTTTATGGACAACAGATGTAGAGACACCCTACGAGTCCACAACTTTGCTAAGCAAGTCATTCAAATCAATTCACCTTTTCGCATGGCCGGTTGCATAAAAGGTGATTACACATAATAGTATTTTCATGAGAGTTAAGATTAGTATAAGGTTTCGAAAACAAATTAAATTCGAGCAATTCTGATTTTTGTCCGCCCGTGATGAAAAATCTTTAAAACTACATGTTTCTTCTAAACTACTCAACAAAATACTTTCTTTTTGGCATGCGACCATATACCTTTGTATTATTTTTACACCTTTGTATTATTTTCCCGAAAATCATGTTTTTTAACGGTCGTGGCCCTATCAATGATACAACAAAAGAAATTGAATCACACGATAAAAAACAATTGGATGATAGTTTTATGAAATTGTGACATGGCTTGTGTTGTTGACGGTGGACCATGACTGTCATATCCTAAGAAGTGTGATCGTTTAAAATGGTGATATAGAGGAACTGTATTTGGTGCATTATTCCTTAATTTGGTTAGAAAAGTGTATTTTTTTTATAAACTGTAGTGTAAAAGTAGAGTTAAAAGTCCTAATTAATGACTTAGAGTTACTCGTTTTGTGTTGATTAACACTTAACGATTTTACCTCGATGAGTCAAAGTCAACAATGGTTGTGGAATTAGACGGTGTAATAGAAGTTTCATCGTAGAGAAACATAGAGCAGGTCACGCGTAGGCTCAGGTGCAGGCGAACCCAACCCTGATACGGCTGAACTGTTACACAACCGTCGCCGGCGAGTCCGGTCCTCGGGTTGTGTAGCGGAACGGCGTCGAGGAAGAAGACGACAAGCGCGGTAAAATAAAGGTGGACGAGAGAGACACAAGTGGGAGACAAGAGGGGCTGCTTTATTAGATTGAATAATGTGTACAATACATGAGCCCTTCATCTCTATTTATAGCCTAAACTAGGGTTTGGGATAAGGATCCATTTAAGTGCACATAAGGGAGATTAACCCACCCTCATGGCAGGTGGGCCCCACTCCCGGTGGGGCCACTAGTTTCCCAACACTCCCCCTTGGACACTTATCCCGTATAGCGCATGCCCCAAAAACTCCGAAAAAACCCTGTGGGAAAAATACCCGGAGAAAGAGCGCATGGCATACTTCGGTCATGTTGCACGAATTGCCTCATTAAAAACCTTGGTTTGAGAAACTTCTGTAAAACTCATCCAAGGGAAAAAGAGTACAACCCATCTGATTATTCAACCAGATACTCGACCTTCTGGGTCGAGATTTTACCTATGAGTTTGCAAAGATTCTCCCCCTGAACACTGCAACTCCCTAAGTCTCATCATACCTATTCCGCGTACGCACCTTTCAAAGGTCGATGCTGGTAATGACTTAGTGAATAAATCTGCCAGATTTTCACACGACTTAGTATGCAGTATTTTTATTTCGTCCATCTTCTGCAATTCATGAGCATAGAAGAACTTGGGGTTGATATGCTTAGTGAGACTGCTCTTCACATAACCCATTTGTACTTGTGCAACACACGCTGCATTATCTTCATAGATAATGGTAGGGGTTTGCACGGTGTTCAACCCACATGACTTCTGTATGTGGTTGACCATCCGGCGAAGCCAAACACACTCCCGTGAAGCTTCATATAGGGCAATGATTTCCGAGTGGTTCGTCGAAGTCGAAACAAGACTTTGCTTAGACGATTTCCATGAGACTGCAGTCCCGCCACATAGGAAAACATACCCTGTTTGTGACTTAGCTGTGTGCGGGTCTGAAAGATACCCAGCGTCTGCATATCCAACCATGGATAAGTCTTGGTTCTTTCTGAAGAACAGACCAAGATCCTTGGTTCCTTGGAGGTAGCGAAATATATCCTTAATGCCTTTCCAATGCCGTTTGGTAGGCTCAGAGCTATATCTTGCTAACAAATTCACGGCGAATGCAATATCCGGCCTCGTGCAATTTGCAAGATACATGAGTGCTCCTATTGCACTCAAGTATGGGAATTCTGGTCCCAGAACTTCCTCCCCCTCTTCCTTAGGTCTAAACGGGTCCTTGTCTTGCTGTAGGGACCGCCCAATCATGGGGACCTTCGAAGGGTATGCCTTCTCGAAGCTAAATCTTTCCAACACTTTCTGAGTGTAAGAAGACTGATGTACTAATATTCCTTCAGGGACATGCTCAAGTTGCAAACCTAAGCAATACTTGGTCTTTCCCAAGTCTTTCATTTCAAATTCTGACTTCAAGTAAGAACTTGCTTCATCAATATCTTCGGGTGTGCCGATGATATTCAGATCATCTACATACACCGAGATTATACAGAATCCATCCTGGGACCTTCGTATAAATACACAAGGGCAATCTTCGTTGCTCGTGTAGCCTTTCTTGCTTAGTATCTCGCTTAAGCGATTATACCACATTCTGCCAGACTGTTTGAGTCCGTATAGTGACTTTCTAAGTTTCACACTATACAGGCTCCGGTTTGCTCTGTCTTGGTTTGGAATGGGAATACCTTCTGGTACTCTCATGTAAATGTCCGAATCCAAGTTTCCATATAGGTATGCTGTTACCACATCCATGAGTTTCATTTCCAGATTCAAATTAACTGCCATTGAGATTAAATATCTAAAGGTAATTCCATCCATGACCGGGGAGTAAGTTTCCTCAAAATCGACTCCAGGTCGTTGAGTGAAACCTTGTGCAACAAGCCTTGCTTTGTATCTGACCACCTCGTTATTCTCATTTCTCTTACGAACAAAAACCCACTTGTGACCTACAGGGTGTATGTGGTGAGGGGTTAGGCTTACGGGCCCAAACACCTCTCTTTTGTTCAGAGATAATAATTCTGCGGTGATTGCCTCTTGCCATTTTTCCAATCCGATCGTTTCTTACAATCGGCGAGCGATACAGGCTCGGGATCAAGATCAATAATCTTGGCAATCTTATTCGCAAAATAAATGTCGACATTGGCTGTTACTCTATTCAGAGATTCCCCTGTTTCTGCATAATTTATGGCCATTTCGTCATGGGGCGCTTCTTCATGCGCTTCCCTTTGCTCATCGCTATTTCCCGCAGCGGGAGCAAGGTCCTTTAGTTTTTCTGCGCCGATGTGTGCGCACACATCTCCGCTAGGTGCTTCCTCCAATGGAAGGTTCAAGTCAGGAACATTTTGTTCTGTACTTGTGCCAGGTCTCAACTGGCTCCCCTTATTCTTTAGGGGTACTTCAGTGGTTTTCCGTGGTAAGTCCTTCTTGTCCTTTTTCGCCGGGCGTCCCCGGGTACTCGGGACACGAGGGGCCGGAGTTCTCGTCCTTTTATTCTGAGGCCTTTGGACGGGAGCGGGTATACCTTCATCATTTCTTGGTATTTCAACCCTCTCCGGTGCATTGCGTGCGGGCACATGCGACTTAGTTACGGATTTTAAATCACTAAAGTGATCCGGCAGGCGATTCGCTAATGCTTGCAAATCAATTATTTTCTGGACCTCTCCATTTGCTTCATTAGTACGCGGGTCATGTGCGTGGATCCCCGTGGCTTGCCACGTAATTTCGCGACATTTTTCATCAAGGGGTTGATTTCCTCCCCCTAATGTCGGGAAATGATCCTCATCAAAAATGCAATCAGCAAAGCGGGCCGTATGGCAATCTCCGGTCATGGGTTCCAAATACCGAATTATGGAGACGGTTTCATAACCGACATAAATCCCAGACTTACGGAGTGGCCCCATTGCTGATCGCTGAGGTGGTGGTATAGGTACATATACCAGGCAACCGAACCTTCTAAGGTGGGAAATTTTCGGTGCCGACCCTTGTGCTAGTTGCATAGGAGAGTGGATGTTATAGGCCGACGGTCTAAAATTAATGAGATTTGCAGCGTGCAGCACTGCGTGTCCCCAACATGTTGTTGGTAAATTACAACTCTGTAATAGCGGTCTGGCAATAAATTTGATTCTTTTAATTAATGCCTCTGCCAAACCATTCTGGGTATGGACATGAGGTACTGAGTGCTCAACGTTAATTCCCATGCCTAGGCAATAATCATCAAATGCTTTTGAAGAAAATTCACCGGCGTTGTCCATTCTAATGGACTTTACTTGATAATCTGGGAATTTATTCTTGATCTGAATTATCTGCGAGATTAGCTTTGCAAAAGCATGGTTTCGCGTAGATAATAAAGAGACATGCGACCATTTCGAGGACGCGTCGATGAGCACCATAAAGTACCGAAATGGCCCTGACCGGGGCTGAATAGGACCACATATGTCCCCTTGAATTCGTTCGAGGAATGCAGGGAGTTCATCCTTCACTTTCAAAGTGGATGGTCGAATAATTAATTTCCCCGTGGCACATGCGGGGCACACGAAATCTTCTAGATTTGGGAAATTCTTCACAGTAATATTATGACCATTAGAGTTGTTAATGACATTTCTCATCATTCTTAGACCGGGATGGCCAAGCCTATCATGCCATAGGCGGAATAATTCAGAGCTTCGAAAAAACAGTTTTAAAGGCAGTGTACACCGGGGATGCTACAATTCTAGTGTAGTAAAGCCCGGTGTCAAATGAAGGAAGTTTTTCTAATACCCTCTTTCCATGTGCGTCGCGCTTAGTGATGAGTAGATATTCTTTACCATTTTCATCATCGGTTTCTACATGGAAACCATTAGCGCGGATATCCTTAAAGCTAAGGAGTGTTCTAGTCGATTCGGGATACAATAATGCCTCTTCTATTGTCAAAATTGTACCCATTGGGAGTATAATTGTGGCTCTTCCGGAGCCTATTATACTAGAACCGCTACCGGCGATTGTCATGATACTGCCCGTACCTTTGCGAATTGACTGGAAATATTTGGTCTCCCTTAGTATGGTATTAGTCGTGCCACTATCCACAAGGCATACTTCCTCCATTTGGCGCCACACGTGTTCTAAAATATTGCATCTAATTAATAACATTGCGAGGAAATAGCAAACATAATTAAACGCATACATATTTCAGAACATCACATGCCATGAATGAATAAATATTGAATAAAGGAATAAATCCTAATATAGTCCAAACACCGATAAAATAAAGTGCATGCTCTCATAGAGCTTACAAAATTTATTCAAGAATTATTTAATGTATCTGAATGACTAAGGCATAAAAGAAGATAACTTGGTGCGCTTCTGGCACTAGACGGAGTCAGCTATGAAGAAGCCTGAAATCTCCTCATCTATCTGCTCGGGAGTCAGCCGCTCCTCCTCGGCAATCACGGATGCAGCCGCGGTGATGTCGAGAGGCGGGGTGACTACCACCGTCTGAACCGGGATGTCCACCTGCATGGGCGCCACCATATCAAGTGGAGCTATGATCGGTGCTGCGACCACCGGAGTAGCCTCATCTTGAGCAACAGCAAGGTGTGCCTCACGCTTTCTCTTAGCTTGGTAGGCATCAACCACGTGCTGGGGCTCTTTGCATTGGCGAGACCAATGCCCATGACGGCCACACTTGAAGCAGTCCTGATCCTGCTCACCATATGGCTTGTCATGGATTTTGGCCTTGCCAGTCTTGGGGGGAGCGGCCTTGACCTTGCGGGCCACAAGCATCTTCCCTTTGCCACCTCTTCCCCTCTTTTTCTTGAGAGGAGTGCGCACCTTGTAGCTTGCATTGGCCTCCCTGCCAACACTGCTACTAGGCGCCTGGGAGATGAAGTTCTTTTTGAGAACCTCGTCCTGCGCCTCCGCCACTTGGAGTATGTCAATGAGTTCCGCATACTCAGTGAACTGACTCTGGCGGTAAGTGCGTGCCGCCTGCACGGCGTCGGGGTGGAAAGTAGAGAGAGTCTTCTCAATCTTCTGGGCATCTGTGGTAATCTTGCCACACAGCTGAATATTAGTACAAATGCGGTGCAGCGCAGAATTGTACTCACCAACCGTCTTGAAGTCTGCAAACCTCAGACGGACCCACTCCTGCTCTGCTTGGGGCAGGATGGTGTACTTCAGCTTCTCGAACCGCTTCTTCAGGGCGATCCACAGGGCAAAGGCACTCCTTTCTGCCATGTACTCATTCTTGAGAGTACTGCAAAGGTGGTGCCGGAGGAAATGAAGTGCCTGATCATTCTCCTCCTGGGTGATGACGGTAATGTTCCTAATACCGACACCGATCGCTCCCCGGAGATTTCTAGCTCCGAGAACGATCTCCACATCCGACGCCCAGGTGAGATAGTTGCGGCCATGCTGGGCCAACTCCTCAAATTCCCGGTTCGTTATGCCAGTCATTCTGCATTTCATGCAAAAATTTCCATAAGTTACTGCGGGTAACGTTGCATGAAAAGCAAAATAAAGATACAAAAATAAATTCTAACGGTGCTTCAATATTTAAATTATGCCAATATATGAGATATATGAGGATTAAAAGCAATATTCATAATTACAATTAATCTTTAATCAGCAAAACACAATAATAATGGCATATAATCATTTAAAGCGTGTGAAATAGCTGAGAAAATCAAAATCTGATGTAAAAAATGAGTTCCCGAGGCCCTTTTATGCTAGAAATAAGTATTTCTGTGAATTCTAGAAATTACAGAGACTTTTATGCAAGAATTCAGTACTGGAGAGAAAAAAAACGTAAATACATAAAAGTTCAGGGGCCTCGGTGCAAAATTCCGCGCGCAGCTGGCCCCCCCCCCTTTTTTTCTTTTTCTCCTTTTTTTTCTTTTTTTTTCTGTGCGCACCCGGAAGTGGGCTTTTGGCCCAATTGGCCCGCCCGGCCTACATGGGCTTTGGGCCCATTCCTTCCGCGCGGCGTAGCGGGCCGGCCGACCCCACGGCCCACCACCACCCTGCCCACAGCCCGGCACGGGGGGGCGGCGGTTAGGGTCTCCGCCCTAACCGCCCGAGTGGCGGCGCGTGGCGGCGGCGGGGCCGGTGGCCGGGGGCGGGCGGCGCGGCGCGAGGCGGCGGCCGGCTGCGGGCGGCACGCGCGGGCCGGCGCGGGGCGGCGGCCGGCTGCGGGGCGGGGCGCCGAGGCGAGGCGGGGCGGCGGCCGGCTGCGGGCGGCGCGGCGGCTCGCGGAGCGGGGGCCGGCGGCCGTGCGGCGGCGGGAGGCGGTGCGGCAAGGCCGCGGGGCGCACGGCGGTGGGGTGCGGGCGGCGGCGGCGCATGCAGGCGCGGACGCGGCGGGGGAGGCAGCCGGGGCGGGCGGCGCATGCGGGCTGCGCGCGGGAGGCCGAGGCGCACGGGGGGCGCGGCTGGCGGCGGCCGGGGCTAGCCGGCGGCGGGAGGCCGGCGCACGGCGGCGGGAGGGCCGGCGGCGTGGCGGGCTCGTGTGCGCGCCCGTGCATGGGGCGGCGCGGCCGTGGCCGGCGCGGCGCGGCTCGCCCATGCGGATGGCGGCGGCCATGGCCGGCGGCGAGCTCGGCTCGGCCGGCGGCCGGCCCATGCGGGGGCGACGCACATGCAGGTGCGCGATGGCAGCGGCCGGTTGCGCGCGTTCAATCCATTGATGCATTTCAAAAGAAAGAAAAAAAACCAATCTATTAATAAACGCAGTACAAAAACCAATCTGCTAATAGATTTCTTACGGCCATGCGTACGGGCACGGATCAATTTCACGGCGATCAACAATTTCCCATTCCGATTGGATCATGCCATCGACATTGGTCGGCGATTGCTAATCAGCGCGGCGATCCAGGGAATTTCGCTTCAACGAATTCTCATCCAAATACATGAAAAAAAAATGGGAACCCTTTTTCCTGCTCGTCGGTCCCTACCTCAACCGAGAAAATGAGCCAAGGAATGAAACGGCTCGGCGGAGAGGCTCGTGCTGATAACGTGTTACACAACCGTCGCCGGCGAGTCCGGTCCTCGGGTTGTGTAGCGGAACGGCGTCGAGGAAGAAGACGACAAGCGCGGTAAAATAAAGGTGGACGAGAGAGACACAAGTGGGAGACAAGAGGGGCTGCTTTATTAGATTGAATAATGTGTACAATACATGAGCCCTTCATCTCTATTTATAGCCTAAACTAGGGTTTGGGATAAGGATCCATTTAAGTGCACATAAGGGAGATTAACCCACCCTCATGGCAGGTGGGCCCCACTCCCGGTGGGGCCACTAGTTTCCCAACATGAACAACATCCCTTCCCCGAGCTCGTCTCCCTTCCCTCTCATCCTCGTACCAATAAAACCAATAGAAATCCCGAATAACCAGTAAAAATCCTTTTTATTTTATTTTCCTCCCAGCCTTTCGAATCCGCTCCAAATCCATGCTCCAAACCCTAGGAAGCCACAATTAGGGTTAGTTTTTCCTCCTCCTCATCCACCCGCGGCGGCGCGGCCATGGCCCACGGCGGCGGCGGGGGGAGGGCGAAGGTGACGCCGAACCTGGCGATGGACGAGGAGGGAACGCGGATGCTCAACCTCACCGTGCTCCAGCGCCTCGACCCTGCCGTCGAGGACATCCTCATCACCGCCGCGCACGTCACGCTCTACGATTTCGACACCGACCTCAAACCAATGGGTAGGTGTTAGGTGCCCGCCTGCGTCCAATCTGGTTGCTCTCATGTTCCTCGGATTTGGCCTGATTTCTTTAAATGTGGGCATGTGTTTCTGTAGAGCCGGAAGGACGTGGAGGGGTCGCTCTTCGTTATCAAGAGGTTCGTTGTGCTTATTCGTTGCGTTTGAATTGTGCTGATTTTGTATTGACATATCACTCGGACCAAATACTTTACTATCTCAGGTCATAAATACGTCATAATTAAAAATCCATGCAGTCAAAGTATTTTAATTTCAACTAATTATATATTATATATTTATGAATATTTAGGGCATATGAAAATGATGAGTGGATTTGTTTTGAAGAATACTTTGATGATATTATAATTTTATTATGTATTACAGTTAAAAATATATTAAAGATGAAATCAGTAGTCAAAGTTATGTTCCGGAGACTGTGACAATGTCTGTAATGACACTTAATTGTGGCTGGAGGTAGTGGCTTGTAGTATTTGAGTTCCTAGAATTTTTTTAGAGGTAACTACGTTGGACTGGGGGAGCCAGCCTGCACAACTTCATTGCAAACAATAACACTGTACAGAGTCTTTACAAGGAACACAAAAACCAAAGCTAAAAGCTATAGAGTTTCTAGAGTGACAGGGGTGCTGGATAATAGGAGTTCCATTGAAGAGAAATATAAATGTTGTTTCATGGCTATTTGTTTGCTGTAATGAGAGCTGCAGTGCGTTGTAGAATATTCATTGGGTAACAATTTTTGGTACAGAAGTTTATTTTATTTTACTTTGGATTGTAGTTCAGGACATGTAGAACATTAAAGATATTGGGTTGTTTGTGATTATACTCCTAAAATCTGAAATTTGATCCCTTTGATGGCAACTTTAGTGCAACTGCACAGTTGATTATTCCTCTAGGTATCTAGATGCAGGGCAGGGGTATGTTGTTTTCTATTGTAAAATGTAAATACTGTACTTGTTCAATGGGTTGTGGACTTGGGATCAAGGATGCCTAGAATTGTTTATTTGAGAGTCCATAAATCCAAATTTGCATTTTAATGCCTACCAAGCAATGCTAATTTAGTATTTAGAAAATTGCCAGAAAAGAAAGAAAACTCTTAACAGGGTAACTGTTATTGTGCAACTTAAATGGTGCCGAATTTTCAACATTTACATATCCTGGAATTGCTTTGTTGGCATATTTCTATTTGCACTGAGATGCCTTGTGCCTGTCTTATTCTGCAGATAATGCAAATGTGCTGGGTTACTTGCACATAGGAGTAATGAACTGTATATTTCTTGCAGGAGCGCTCAGCCCAGGTTCCAATTTGTCGTCATGAATCGTCGAAATACAGGTATTTTTGCACGAAACTTTCCTGGGCAGTCTTAAGCTTTTAACCAAGTTCTTATAATTGGCTGTGTTTAACCTTTGTAAAAGATATGGTTGGCAATAATCCTATCGCATGTTATGCATGAATGCATGATGATTGCTGTCCTGACAGCTGGTAACTTGGAGTAGACTTTTTCTGAACTTATTCAGTGAGAATGGTTAACTTCAATGCTGGCTGCTCCCTGCTTCCTTCCACTTGAAATAGGTGACTTGTAGGAAAGCTTCAATTGACAGCATTACAAACTTTGAGGTTTTCAAGGGGAATCAAAACTATTTTTTCTTTTCTTGTTGTTGACTTGCTGTTAACTCTTGTAAGACTGCTTTTTATTAATTCTTCAAACTCTAGGACAAGGAAAATGTGCATGCTAAAAGGATTAAAAATAGTTGGTACCTATGCATGCTAATATTCCGTCTAAATTAGTTTTGTGGTAGATAGAAGCATGAAATAGTTTTATTTAGATGGTGAATTAATAAATAATAATCCTGTATTTTACATATTTTATATCTTTCTGTCATTATGGTACAATACTACAAAGCGAAAATACCTTTTACTTAGTTTTCAATTCGAGTTTGACGGTTTGGTACTATGTTCTGCGTATTTATATTGGGTAAACAAGACCTTGACTTTATCTGTGGAAAATTCCAGTCGACTTTAATACCAAGTATATGGGTTATTTATGATCTTCATGAAAGTGAAGACTGAATTCTAAATTGTATTATTTGTTAGCAAGGATAGTTTGACAGTCATAATATAAACTAGCTTATTGCAGTAAAAATAAGCCTATAGATACTGGTTGGTCTGAGTGGGGTAATGTCCTGCTGCTCAAATGAATTAATCAAGGCTGATTTGCTTAACAATGCATGCATCTCAATGATGTACAATGCTATCCAACAGCACATATCGTGGGTGCAGGTGCTCCTAGGTTCAGAAAATCCACTCTCTTGGTTGTCAGTGCAAGTTTAGTTTTGGTTGGATGATCTCAAATGGGTTCTTGACAAGTTTATTTGTTTTGTCTTACAAGTCAAAATTTTCTGCTATATATATGTTCCAAGTAATGGTTTCTTAGTATATGGTTCCCTTCCTCTTATTAACAGATAATCTAGTTGAAAATCTCTTGGGAGATTTTGAGTACCAGCTTCAAGTTCCCTATATAATGTACCGCAATGCTGCACAAGAAGTTATTGGAATTTGGTTTTATAACTCCCGGGAATGTGAAGAAGTTGCTAATCTCTTTAGCAGGTAGTTTCCTACAAATATTGCCCATTTACTCCTTTTTTCTGTCTTTAGGATCCTGCTCCTAGTTTCTGTTATAAATATTTTCAGTTCATGTATCTTGTTGCTTGTCATGATTTGGATTAAGCCCAGGCAATCTGACCAAGGTGCTAGGTTATGTGATTCTTGAAGACCACTGAATAAGTGATTTTAAGATAAAAAGTAGGAAACATCAACTGCTTTTTTACTGATGTGCATACCACATATAGAGTTGGATCAAGTTATATTTTTCTTTAGCATCCTGTCCCTGTTGATTTACAAAGGACATGTGACAGTGCTAATGAGTTAAATGACATGATAATGGGGACGGTGACATGGCATATCCTTCGACAGTAATGACATGTTGCTCTTCTTATGCAAATGTAACAAACAAAATCAAGCTTTCTTTGGCATGTACTGTAATTTTATATTTACCATGACTTATATAATGTTTGATTTTGCATTCCACATAGATTAAAGCCAGTTTTTTTATTGCTGTTTTCTGTTGTGGAATCTAATTAGTTACTAGAATCTTCACTAAAGATTGAGTGCCAGAATGTAGCTGTGCTTTCAGCAAGAAGAGGATTTTCAGTCCTCTGCTCTACCAACTGAGCTATCCTGACCATTTGTTGTTATAGTAAGATTTTGTTATTTTGGCTCCTATTAGATGCTTTTCAACTAAACGTTATGCCTGAAAATTGAAAATAAGTGCTCTGAAAAGCCGTTGCCTTGCCAAAAGAAAGCCTATCTTTTGCAATATCCACTTCTGGCTTAGCTCATATATACAATTCTCCCTACTTTTTATCATATAATTTCAAGCTTGGGTAATGGGTTACCTACTGAATACATAGCATTTAGACGTTAAAGAAATAAAGTTCTTTCCCCTCTTAGCATGCTATTACATGCACTGCTCTGATGTGTCATAGAACAAGTGCAAAGGTATTGTTTTCTTGGTGTCCAGTAAGAGTCGGACATGGGACATGGGACATGCCACCATGTAGAAATGTTTGTGCAATTCTTCAATTACTATATTTTGGTTAGAACTGTTTTGTTAGGTAAACCTTGTGCATGTTCTTTTGTTTCCTATGTTCCTTTTGTTCTCTGTTAGCTAATAATAGCTACGCATGAGTTCACGACATGTTTGGGATGTGTGCATGTAGTTAGGGACGTGTGGTGTGCATGTTCTCGCGCCCAAGTCAGCTAGTGGCTGCCGAATTCGTCGCAAATTCCGTGGTCATGGGATTGCGCGATCAGAGCGGATTGTGGGTGCATTAAGTGGTCGTTTTCCTTCCTGTTTAGACTGTAAAAGGAGAAGAAGAGTAGAAAATGCTGCAACGTTTTTACGCAGCACCAAAACCCTACGCGTTCCAAGTGTTCGTGTGTGTTGTTTTTGTGTAGATTCTAGGAAGTTTGGCTGACAAGTTTAACCAGATCAAAATTTTATATTGGTCGAGTGGCGGTGGTGCTGTAGTGCTAGCTGCTACAATTATCTTTATTCGCTCAAAGTTGTTTGACTAAATAGAGTCAATGCTATGAAATTGAGTCTAAATATGAGCTAAAATCGGGCCTTATCTGTATCCATCTAAATGTAACCCTTGCCCATTTGCTCACTCTACTAGTATATTCCTTTGTTTCACCGTAACTGTCCCCAGCCTACCATGCACATAGACCTAGAAAACACAAATCTAAGGAAGAGTTAATGAGAAATGCATGCGCACCCATATTAAATGATATGCTACAACTACTTAACCTTTTAGAAATCATTTAATTAGGGGTAGAGTATAAATATTGCATTAACTATGTTCTTGATTCCCTGATGGACAAGTATTTCAAAACGGAGACTCCTAAAGCCGGGGATAGTTATAGTGAAATGGAGTGAGTATTTGTTTATTTACATCAACTGATTTTGTCTTGCAAAATGCAAGTCTTCACAATCCAGGGCAACACATTTCTCTGAAAGTTTAGATGATACATTTTGAGAAAAGGCACTGGAGGCCGAATCATGTAGCAAAGCACCACTTATGTCCTTAAACTTGAATTTACCTCGGCAGCCCACTAACCTTGTTATATAGTGTCACTAACAGTGTTCTAAAAATCGGCCTAGGTGGCCAGGTAGGTGCTGGGCGCACTCCTGCTGCCGCAATTCTTCCCTAGAAGGTCAGCTAGGCGGTGGGGCTGTCTTACACGGGTTGAGGCAGGGTGCTAGGCGGCGGAGGATTTGACATGAGTCACTGGTGGATGGAGCTTCCCCTGCTGGATTGGAGGTGCTCCGGCGATGAAGCGACCACTACCTTTGCCTTCCCCATGCCTGTGCCGCTGCTTTTCATAGTGGAGTCATGAAGGGGATTTGTAGCTAGGGTTTTGCCCGCCTCTTTTGTACCTTCCCTACTGGCTGGGCCTTTGCTTTCTGGGCCTTGTTGGCGCCTGGGCTTTGGTCCTTATCTTCCTCTCTTAACTCGCAGCCCAGCTTGCATTACATCACAAGGCTACCATCGACCAACCATAGAGTCACAGCCATGATTCACTGGTTCTGCTGGTTGCTCTGTGCTAGGTGTCAGGGTACCGCTCCCCTAACACCTATCGCCTTCTTGAACATGCCATTTAGGTTCGCAAACATACAAGCTGTGTCACTAAGATCATTACTGCTTCTTAATTAGCCAGAACTATGGGAGTGGCAGTAGTGAAGGTGTGGAACTGATGGTTTATCTAGATTGATGTGGCAATTTGGGATATCAAGCCATTTTAATATGGTAAGTGATGATGTGGTGGTTGAATTGAGGTGTCATACTTATGTCAATCAGTTAGATTGATGATCAATGCAGCCATCTGAGGGTCACATATGATCCACACCAGCTTTGCACCCTTATTTCTTCGTTAGATTAGCACTTTATCTAAACTTAATAAATGATCTAAGCTACATACTTTGTAAGTTGAGGCTTGTGCATTTTTCTTTTATTTTCTTTGTTCCTTCCCTGAGTGAGACATACATCCTTGTGCGATTTTGCAGGATATCGAATGCATTCTCTAAGGTGCCTCTGAAGCCAAAGATTTCCTCTATCAAAAGGTACTTGAAATGTTTCTGTATTTCGCTCCTTTACTAGATGGTAGAAGTTGTTTCCCATCAGTAGGACAGGACAATATTGCTTCAATTTTATTCGGGACAAAAGTACTAAGCAGACGTGGTGCAGCAACACTAATATGCACCCCTTCGGGGTTATTCACCCATGTATAAAAAATCCAAAAAAATTCATTAGTACTAGAACATGTGAAAATATGTGTACATACAATAAATTGTGCAAAAACATGATCATATGTTCACAGTACAAAAAAGACAAAAGATTGCACAATTTTGTCTGCTTATGCACATATTTTCGTATGTTGTAGTACTATGAATTTTTAGTGAATTTTTGAAATGTGCAAGTGTAAAATTAACCCTAAGGGGCGCATATGAGAGTGTGTGCATGAGTTGATATCTTGTTTTGGCAAACAAGAGTCCAATAGTTAATGTTTTTGATAGTTGAACACTTCGGGTTACATTGAAATGTATCTTTGCCATATCTAGAGCTGCTTTTATGAGGTGGGTTTTACTGTTATGGATCCTGTTACAGTGAATTTGAAGAGCTGGAAGCAGCACCTTCCTTGGTTGATGGTCCCCTAGAACCACCAGCTTCGAATATCATAGCAACTACTAACCATGTACAAGAGGATCCCTTATCTGCATTCTTCAGTGTACGAAACTAAGATTTTTCTCAGCTCTTTACTTCGTATTATGATCCCCTCATCTCAATTGTAATTTAGCTGCTTGACAATTTAAGATTGTTGTGTAACTTCTTCAAGGTAGCATCTCTGATTCTGTTTTTGTGGTTAAATGTGGATTGCTGGGACAGGCTGCTGCAAATGTTGGTGGTATCTCTGGTGTAGTAATTGGAGGACAGCCAAATCAAACTTTTGGAGCCACCCTTCATCTTCACATGCGGCAACAAGTATAACGCCATTGCAGCACCCTGCCTTGCATCATTTGCTTCCTTCGCAAGCTTCCTCAGTTTCTGGGGTACCCCCTGATGTTCATGGTGGCACTGTTGCTATGGCTAGGTCCACAAATCTTGTAAATCCATCACTTCTCTCACCATTGATGTCTTCGCAGGCAATTTCGTGCAATAATTCTGCAGTGCCAACTGCGCCACATCAACACCCCCGTAACACTCAGCAACCACAAAGTGCTCCCTTGCTTCAGCCCTTTCCATTACCTACTGCTTCGCCTTCGCCACCATATGGGACTCCATTACTTCAGCCATTTCCACCACCAAATCCATCTCCATCTCTTGCATCAGCACCGGTCTACAGCCCACTACTGTCCAGAGACAAAGTTAGGGATGCATTACTGAGACTTGTGGCGGTATGTTGTTCTGTCACTTTTGTTTGTTCAATTTTCTGTATGCTTTCAATACACGTTTCCTGATTAATCTTTGTTGGATTGATTGATGAATTATTTTTGTTAATGATGTTAGCTTCAACTGTAGCTTGTTAGAGGCTTCAAAGTCAAACTTGAACTTAAGAACTCTTATTTACAAGCTTGTATGAACTTGGATCTTTTTATTCCTGTTGTTTGGTTGTACGCCATTTGTTTGCTACGTGCACCTGCATCTCTAAGACGTGTTTGCTTGTTTCTTCCAGAACGATGATTTCATCGATTTAGTCTACCGGGAGATTGTGAAGGGACAATATTGATCTCCAAGGGACCGTAGTTTCTCCGACAGGCTTGGTTTATTGTTTAGACCTGTGTCTTTTGTCAAGCCTGTAATTCAATTTGTAAAAGACATGCTCCTGTAAATTTTATGGTGAAGCTCGTAGGTGCACCATCCTCCATTGATGGAGTTTGTATGGAAGTACCATTTACATATTTGTAAATGTTAACAAAATCTATCTGCACTGTGGAATATCATGTCTTGTATTCTTGGTGCAGAAACGTTGTGGTCCTAACTCCTAACATATCCGAGACTTTGCCGCAGTAATTTTTGTGAAATCAATCTTTGGACTTGATGATTGATCGCACCCATGAATGGGTTCAGGAGCAGCTTCAGCAGTTAGCATTTCAGTATACGTGCTGTTTTCCCCATGCGACCAAAATGATACGTATACTTCCTGGCTGACAGACCGACAGCCTTCTGACGGTATTCGATAGGAAATTGGATAATTTTTGGATATAGTTTCAAATATATATCTAAAGTTTCAAATTCATATATATAAACTCACCTCTGTCCAAATTTGACAGTAAGACCTGAAGTGTCTAACGGTAATTTTACTGCTGAGATTTTACTGTGACTCAAAATTACTACATTTTGCGATAGATTTTACGATATCTTATACACAACTTTACTGTCTTGTGTGCATCTCGACCGTAAAAAAAACTTCTGAGTTTGACGACATTTTACTACATTTTGTACTAGATTTTACGACATCTTATACACAACTTTACTGTCTCGCGTGCATCTCGACAATAAAAAAATTCTAAGTTTTATGACTTTTTGGCAGCACTTTCACAGTCGCGCGTAGTCCGTTTTAATTGAATAAATAATGAGGTGGTGAGATTCGAACCATGGACCTCATGCACGTTACTCTTATCTTCTAACCAACTAGACTATGCAAGTGATTGTGAATAAATAGAAGACATATTTCTAGTATAGAAGAAATATTGCCTAATCTGTTTTAATTAAAAAAATAAGGACGGGCGGGATTCGAACCTGGACCTTATGCATGTTGCTCTTCTCTAGTGACCAACTGGGCTATGCAAGTGATTGTGAACAAATAGAAGAAATATTTCCTTTCTAATATGGAACGATCAGACAAGCAGTAAAATGATGGCCACGAGATCGTAATATCGTGTACATATAATAGTAATTTTGCGACACGCTTTATACAAAAATTACTACAGTCCTGAATTTTACGATGACACATGTTGTTTTACTACTCGACAGACATAAAATTACCGTATTTTACATGTGAAGTTACGTGACTGTGAGGGATCTGTTTGACAGTAATACAGTTCGATGGATTTACTATATCTACTGAATAGTTTTACGGCCAGTGGTGAAAAAGGAGGGGCGTGGTGGGTCTGGGCTGGCTGGCTGGGTCGGTGGTCCAGCGCGCAGAATAACTATTCTACTCTCAGCTGTAAATTAGGGAATATATATATATATATATATATATATATATATATATATATATATATATATATATAAAGTTTGGACATAATCTAACCATATTCAAAATTTGATTAGATAGTTTCAAATTCAGATAGTGATATACAAAGGCATATATCTAAAGTGTCCCTATAAAGGTGTACCAATATTGATAGGGTACTATCAAATATTCGGGCGCAGAAGACCCGTACAAAAGAAAAATGATGACATGAAGAAAGGTGAAGACGCATGCAAAGAAAGAAGAGAATAAAACTGAAGTTAAAGGAATTCACTCTGAAGAATTTGGACGCCAGTGCACCCGTGAAGAATAAAGGCATCCAACCACCAGGATGGACAGCCATTTATACGAAGCCTACCATAGCCACTAAGCCTAGAGGCATTTAATAATGGAGAAAGGCTCCTCGCGCGTGGCTATAAAAGGGGTTGCAGCCAGACTTAGAAGGGCATCAGGGAATCATCTGCGAAGGCAACACCAGAGAGAGCTAGAGCGAGAGAGAGAGCACTCCACTCCCTCTTTAGTCTTCATAGTAGCCACTCATCCGTTGTAATATAATCGCTATGGAGGTTTGTAATATCCTTAAAAGATAATTTCCTTATCTGTGTGTAAGTTGTTTGGGGGTTCCCGAAAGGGAAAACCATATGTAAACTAATTTATGGAAATGAAGTAGTTCTGCTTTGAAAACCCCTTGGTGTTTTTAGTTTCGATTTTATGAGACGGGTTTTTATGCTAGGGATCCTATAGGAGAAAACTCTGTGGTAGTTCTCAGTTGAAGCCCTGCATATGGCAGAGGGTAAGGAGGACTCAGTTTCCGTAAGAGAAGTGTTCCCTTCGGGTGGAACTGCTTGGGGAGACGATAAAAAACCCATCCCATATGATTGCAGCTAAATGTATCCGGGGAAAGCTTAGCTACTCCTGAAATAAATTAGTGATGAATATAGTGAGTACCAAGTAGGATTTTTACAACTGCAGCTGCACATCCGGCTGTCTTGTTGGTCTCGCCAACCCACAAGATCCTGTAAGAACGCGAGCGCTGAATTAACCATACCGAATAAGAATAGTGTCTGAATAGTGCAGAATAGTACCATAGTGCCTAAATAGTGTTTAAATAGTACACAATAGTACCATAGTGCCTGAATAGTGCACCCCAATAGTATTGCCACTCTGAATCTCGTGTCTGCAAATTAAATTCATCATCTGCTATATCAAGCACTATTATTATCCTCTCTTATTGCTATTTATCATCTAGTATCTATCTATCATCTGGTATCAGAGCCTAGTCATCATTGAAAAGTTAAAATATTTAAATTTAGAAGTAAGTACTAGAAAAATTATCAATACAAAGGACAATAATAATATAAGGTGCAGACTAAATTCCTCCAAAGAGCATAGTTGGCATACTTCACATAGCCAGTTAAATTTATTGGTCGATTTAGTACATAACTTTTATACAACTTGGGGTAGAAGACAGGACGATCTAGACCTCAAATTAGACAGAATATATAAGGAATATAAAAGGCTTTAAGAGCAATATTCTCTTATCAATAAGAATATAAACCTAGTTTTAAAGACATTAGAAGATAGTAAGACAAAACAAAATATATTCAGTCAAAATAGTAACTATATCAAAGAAGATATAAGATTAATTTGTAAGAAACTAGACTTTTCATTAAAATTAGATAATGTATCTGTTAAGAAAGATAAGCTACTAGAAGATTTAAATTTTGAGCTAGAAATATTTAAAATTAAGGAGTTAGTAGAAGAGGTTAAAACCCTAGTTCTTTCTTAAGTATATGTCAGAATATAAACAAGCTTTAAAGAAACAAAAAAAAATGTTGCTCATCCTATTAGTTTCTCTAATTACGAATCACCCAAGGAAGACTCTAAAGTAATAATAAGACAAAATAATACTATATTACAATTATTAGTTCAAATCTTGAATAAACTCAATACCGAAGAAAGTGGTAAAGAGTTAGTACTAGCCTCATCTGGATTAATTGTATCCACCAGGTCCGTAAACTCAGAAAGATGGACATATCTAAAAGCCTCTTTAGAAGAGAAAAATCACTCCAACTAGTAAATAAAGATGCTAGACCTCTAACTTTAATGGATAAGTTGAAAGGTAAGTATGAAGATGTTGATAATTTAGAGGAAGTCATAGACCTATAAAGAGATCTTGAAAGATATCAGAGAGATACACTAAGAAAAAATAAAACCTCAACAGATATATCAAATGGTTATGTTTGAAAATAAGACAGGATTATATATAATATCCAGAGAAGTCGAATTAAGTGTTTTGACACAGCTAGTAGAATTAAGGGTTGTGAGTAAGCAATTTGAAAATGGATTAAAATATTCAGGTTATAAATTTATACATCAAGGAATGTATATTATAGGAATCAAAGGTATGACAAGAAATAAATTAGGAACTAAAGTTCTAATAACTTTATTAGATAAAAGATGGGATACAGTAAATAAAGCAACATTAGGCTTTCTAGAAGGAGATATGAATGAAAATAGATTAATAACATATATAGCGCCAAACCTAATCATGCTTATAAAAGAATTTATAGAAAAAATGAGTTTTTGGGTTTCAGACTAAAGGATATGAAGAATTTAAAGGAACAAATTTATTAGTAAGTATAGAATTTATTGGAAGACTAACTAATAAAAGTAGAACTAAATAAAGGGCAAATGTCAACGATGTTATTGAAAGTATGCAATCAAAAGGTATAAAATTCATGAGTCCCCTAAGAATTGACTGTGAAGAAAGAGCAGGTGAAGAATGGAGCATAAGCGATTTGATAGAAAGTAAGACTTTAAAGCAACCTGAAGATTATGTAAGTTATCAAAATAAAATAGGAAAAATTAGTATTAGGTTTATAAACTATAAACCAAGAGCTTTAGATGATCTAGACTCAGTCATATCAGAACAAGATACTGAAGATAACAGAAGGCATAGTATCTCAGAATTTATGGAAACACTAGACTTAGATAATGAAATAAAATACTGTGAAGATAAGGTAAAACAAGTATCTAACGAATATAATAATACTATGACACATGAATGGCCTAAAGTAAGAGAAAAGGAACTATATTTCTGTAGAGAACTATCCAGATTAAGAAAGGTAAAGAAAGATAAAGAATTATTTATAGATGACTCTGTTAAAAGGAGGGATAAGGTGAAACATATTAAAACTGAAAAAAGAATAGATAATAAAAATAACAAAGGAATACAAATGGATACCAATAATACTATAACTGAAAAGGAGCAATGGGAAAGAAAGGAAAAATTGTTATCAGAAAGCTACGAAGAGGAAGAAGAATTAGTAAATGAAATGTATAATGAAGGACAAACTATAGATGCCTCAGAATAATATGATGACTTCATAAACTCTTTAGATGAAATAGGGATACATAATCTAGAAAAAGCAATGGAAGCAATGGAAGTAGATGTAGAAGGAGGAAAGAAAAGAAGGTATGATAAAAGTTCAGTAAAAAATGAAGGAGAATTTCAGAGACCATCTAGAGTTTCTGGAAATTGGCCTTCAGAAAACGAAGAATCCTCATATAACCATATCCCTGGCCAATATAAATATATGGGATCTAAGAGAAGAGATTTTGAAAGGTCTGTAAAATTTCAAAATCATAAAAGTGATGGTGCAATATTAAATCTAGCTGCACATGACCCAATTGATTGGCCAAATATCATAAGCATATGGAAGGGTTTGATAGTCTAAAAATACATACATAACCAGCATAATATAGGAAATAAGGTAGAAGACATGATTACATATTTAGAAACATTTTTAGGAGAATCTGTAAAAGTTCTATGGGAACAATGGGTAGAAGGTAATCCTAACAACTATGCAGAATTAAAAAGAGCAGGTAGCAACCCAAACAATTTTGCAAATATAATATCAAATATTATTATAGCAGAAGATCCAGAGTTAGGATATATCACACTACAAAATGAAAGGTTAAGAGAAATTGAGAAATTAACACTAACAAATTGGAAAGGTATAAAAGAATTTTCACAACACTATTTATATAATGCTACTACAGCCAAACAAGGTTATAATAAAGGGGTAGTTGAAAGGTACTTTAACAAATTACCAGATCCTTTAGGAAGCATGATATTTGAAGAATATAAAAAAGAAACTGAAGGTTCTGTCATCAACATATCACAAGCAATAACATTTGTATTTAAGCAATTAAGAAAAACATGCACTAATATACAAGCCCAAAGGTCCACGAAGCATTCAGATTATAATTTTTGTAATAAGATAGTTCAAATACCATTAACATACGGTGAGGAAAGACCTAAGAGTAGAAAATATCATAGACCTCAAAGAAGAGATAATAATAATTTCAGAACAAAGAGAGGATATTTCCTTAGAAGATCAGATAATAAAGCTCTATTTTTACATAAAAGGAATGTAAGGCATTACAATCCAAGAAAGAATTATGATAAAACATGTAGATGTTTTATATGTAATTCACCTGACCATTTAAGTAAGACTTGTCCAAATAAAGACCAGAAAAGATATTCTAGTAAATATGAAGAACAAGAAAGGGTTTTAATAGAAGATGGTGTAAATAAAAATATATTAGTATGTGATGATGAAATAAAAGATGAGGAGTCGATATATTCAATTATAGAAACAGATGAGCTTGAAAACAATGAAGCTGAATATGAATAAAGTAATGATGATATAGACTTAATAGATGAGTTAGCAGGTTTAAGAATTGAGATAATGAATCAAGTAAGCTGTGAGCATGATTGTATTAGAGGTAAAGGAGATTATAATATAAAATGCGCATTTTGCATATATTATCCAAGTCAAGAGAATAGAGCTATTTGTAGTCTATGTTTAAAATAAGCTTGCTCTGAATGTTTAAAAGCAAATAAGCAAAGGTGGAGAAGATAAATAGAATTAGAACTAGAGGGAGAAATATTGTCTAGTAGGGTTCGAATCTTAGAAAATAGAGTAAATAAACTAGAAGTAAAAATAGAAAACTTAAGGAAGAATTTAGAAGACAAAGGTTTACAAGAAGATAGAGTTATAGAAAACACTGAGGTTAAAGAAGAAACTATAACCATGAAAGATGGCAAGGGTGCTAAATTAATCCAGTTAAAGGATGCTATAACTAATTTTGGGAATAAGTATATAGTCAAGTTACCATTTAAAGAAATATTAGTAATAATAATCCCAGTCAAAATAAAACTAAGAACAAACGTCACCTATAAAATATTGGCATTAGTAGACACAGGATGTACAAAAAATATAATTTATGATAAATACTTTATAAAATGTCCTGAAATATTTCACACAATAGATAACGATAAAGCAAAAACTTCCATAGATATGTCAGAAATAAGGAAAATTCGTAATCAGTTAGCCCATAATATAGAATTATACATAAATGGAACGAAATATATTATAGATGAAATTATAATAAGAGATCTATCCGTGATAAACGATGAAATGATTATTGGTCTAAGATTTTTACAACAATCAGTGCAGACTACAATTATACATGAACAGGGCATTACATTTATCCCATATCAAGACAATATTCCATATAGTTTAGAAGTACGAAAGCGTGGTGGAACTTCACAGCCTCAACACTTAAAAATTTCCGCCCTTGAAAGCACGGATAATAGTATGAATCCTGAAAGAAACATAGAAAATGAGTTTAGTGCAAATATAGAAGAATATTATATGATAAATTCTTGCATAGAATGCATTGGATTGCAGTCATTCGCACCAAATTGGTATAGAGATATAAAATCTAAAAATGATATAGAAAGGATTGTCCAAAGATTAGAAGATATCCAAATAATTGGAGAGATACCTATGAAGTATTGGGATAAAAACTCTGTCATTTGTAAAATAAACATAATAAATCCAGATTACATAATTAAGACATATCCAATACAAGCCACTCCAAAAGATGTAGAAAAATTTAAAATGCACATTGTAGAGTTATTAAAATTAGAAGCAATAAGAGAAAGTAGAAGTCCACATAGATCAGCAGCCTTTATAGTTAGAAATCATTCCGAAATAGTTAGAGGGAAGTCAAAAAGGTTATTAATTACAAAAGACTTAATGACAATACCATAGATGATGCGTACAATATCCTAAATAAACAGGAATGGATCAATAGTGACGATGTATAGTACGGTATCCCGTATATTAGGAAGTATCCGCATACGATTCTCTGGATTACTGGGGTATACCACGTACCCGGTAAGGATTCCAGGATGGTAAGGTAACCCCTTGTAAGGAGGAAGGATACCCTTAAACTAGGAAGTTAATCCCGACGTTTAAGGAAGCCAGAGTTCTACTCGGACATAAGTCCATGTCCAGTACGACTAGATGAGCCCCCTATAAGAGGATCAGCAATCCCATAGGGGAGAGGGGGGAAAGTAGATCTAGGTGAAGGTAGATCCAGAAGCCCTAGCTTATTCCTACGAGAAGACCCGCCACCCCGAAGGAGTCGAGCTTAACAGAATTAGTCGGATTAGTCTATGATTAGGTCTAGGATAGCCACTAACCTTCATATCCCTTGTAAGACATTCTCCAGTTAATATATACGAACATGACGTAGGGTTGTTATCCTTAGGGAGGCCCGAACCTGTATAAAAAGGGCATTTTCCTTGCCATTATACCTCTGGCCTTGTGCCCTAGCGGTCCCTACCCCTCATACATACACATTCCACGAATACCGTAAGATCGGCGGTTCACCGATTGTCGACAGATGGCGCCAACCGTGGGGACCTCTCCAGCTCAAGCTGTCCAGGGAGAATCAAAGCCGGCAAGACGTGCAACTTCTTGCGATCAGCACATAACGCCGATTGCATGACCCTCCTCGGCGCAACCTGAGGAGGAGGAAGCAGGTTCGGCAGGGAATACGATCGCCGTCACGCACCGTACCGGGTACTCGGACCAAGGTTTCTATGACAACTTCGGCCCAATGGATCCATACCCGGTAACGGGTCGCGTAGATTATGGAGAATACGCTCTTGGCGAGGACTTGGACAGTGAAGCCGATCGCTTCCAGACCAAGTGCGCCAGGGCCTTTGAAGGGAGATCGGTATCAACCGACAATCTCCAGGCCGGAGCGGCCAGCCCAATGTCCGGGTTGACGCCTGCACTTTCTGATCGTCCAGACGATCAAGAACCCACTCACGCCATACCTGATGAGGACAACACGATGGAGTGGAACTATACCCCATCTAATCTATGTCCTCGAGTAGTTCTCGCGATTCAAGATGATCGTGAAGAGCTCGAGAGACAAGACCAGGATGGGAGCTCTCGACATCGCAGCCCAACGACCCCAAAGGAACGGGAATAGGCCTACGGGAGCAGAAAGAACACCTCCAGGGACAGAGGAATACGTTTCTCGAACTGCTCGAAGGCTCGCCAAAGCGCGTAATCTGCTGTCAAGACCACCGGCGGCAGACTTATCGACGCCTGAAGGACGGCGGTGACTGCAATAGCTGGGGGCTGAATTACAACAGGCTCAAGCTCAAGCCGAATCTTCTCGAGCACGATCTGTGGCACGTAGCTCCAACGAAAGGAGCACCCCTTGCCCGCAGGAGGAGTCAGACGGGGAAAGACGTCACCCCAGAAACCGGTTTCGACAGAGGGAACCGCGCGTCGACCTACGCGACAAGATCAACGAGCACCGGAGCCAGAGGCACCAGCAAGATCAATCTCCCTCCTGTAGAGACCAACGACATCACGCCAACATTCCGGGACGATCTCCGACCCCGAATAGCAGCGAGATCGCGCCTTATCGGAGAGACATCCACGGATGCCAAGCATTATCACAGGAACTCCGACATGTGCGCTGGTCATCTCGTTTTAAGCCTAGGGCCTTAGAGTCATACGATGGCACCACAAACCTTGTAGAATTCCTAACAATCTACACTACGACTATTGAGGCCGTAGGTGGAAACGAGAAGGTCATGGCCAACTGAAAGAGCATCTAGGCCCCAAGTTGGTTTTGATGGTTAGTAGCAACTCAAACTGGAATCTAACGTTTACAGTGAGTGTAAGAAAGTTTGTAGGTTCGAGGAAGAAGGGTCATCAAGGAAAGGATGACCACCAAAAAGGGTACAAGGGTGGTTTCTAGGACTAAGTAATGGCTGTGCTAGGCAGCTGTGCCACAGCTGTGAAGAAACCGGTGCTGTGCAAGGAGTTGCAAGCAAGGTGATGGTGGCTTAATGCGTGAAGGACGGTGACTACAGTTGGTGGGCAGGTAAAGCCTAGATTTGCTAGTTTCTTTGAGTCCATAGGAAAAGCCTGTACTGTCAAGAGGGATGAAGCAGTGATGATCTGTGGAGGTTCTAGTTGCTCAATGCTCAGGATATTAGACAGTGGCACTAATGCTTTGAGGTTAGTGGTCCTGTGTCAGCAGTTTTGCATAAGTATAAAACTGGTTGGAGCTAGCACTCTGCAGTGCTAGCAGTAGAAAACTCTAGGGGTTAGAGTCACCGGTGTGACACAGCGGTGTCACAGATGGTCTAACGCTCTATGCCTCAGGTACATCTCTATACCAGGGGAGAGCTTGTAAACGCTAAGGAACCTGCGCTGCGATAGCTTGTCTGCTGAGTCGGAGGGCTGTCGGAGGTTCTCTCCTTATAGGTTTCAGAGAGTGTGTGCGCTGAGGGCATGTCATGTGCCAAGACCGGGCTGAGCAGTGCGGCTGCGTCAGTTTAGGGTTTACCTGTGTGTGCCGCTGGTGACACAGGTATCGGTCTGCTTGAGCCGGTTATAGTTGGGCGGAGTGATTGGCTGTGTCACCGGTGGCTGACACCGGTGATTCACTTAATCCTACGTGGCAACAGTGTAACGGTCAAGTGCCTGTGAACCCTATATATAGGGGACTAGGGGAGGTCTTCGACCTTAACCAATGAGCCAATCAGTAACTCACATTTGACTATTGCAAAGCCTCTTTCCACCGAACGAAAGCCAAGTTTTCTAAGTGTCAGTTCGGCAAGGGTTAGAGTTCTTGAGCAAAGAGCATTGGTTCCTCCAAGAGTTGTTACTGCTGAATCTATTACTCTTAGAGTGTCTACTCCTAGACGGGCGTAGGAGTTGCTGGTACCACCCAAGCTTGTGTGGGCTGGACCAGTAGTCTGTGAGGGTGATTGAAGTCTACCTGCTGCATGCAAAAGGACCTCCACAAGCAAGAGAAGAGGCCTGAGATCAGGTACTCGGAGAATAAGCACGATTCAGTGCTGGTGACCTCGTCGGAGTAGCCTCTCCAACGGAGATGTACCACTCTGCAAAGAGCTGGGAACTTCGGTGAAAAACACTCTGTCTCCTGAGTAGTTGTTGTTTTACTTCTTGCTTCTTGCTATATCTGTTTGCTTGTATGCTCATATAGATATTCTGTTTATCTGCTTAGATCACCTTTACACCTGTGTCTTGTTAGCTGTCTCACAGTTGGTATAGATCATATCTCACACCTATGTCAGCTACCTGTTACACAGACACTTTGATCGCTTATCATTTGGCTAAGTCATTAGCCCACCTGTGCTAGGCATCTGTGTGACAGCTGCATGCTAATTTACACATCGCAACTTACCTGTGTCACTCACCTGTCACACAGCTAGCTAATCCTTGCTTCTGCATAAGGCTTAATCTAAACAATCTAGTTAAAAGAAGTAATTTTTGTTAGCCTCCTATTCACCCCCCCTCTAGTTGGCATCTGAGGTCTTTTCAATTGGTATCAGAGCGGGTTGCTCTTTGATTTGGCCTAACAGCCAGAGTTAAAGGATGTCGGGCTATGAGGGTAAAATTCCTGTCTTTAATGGGACTAACTATGCTTTCTGGAAGAGAAAGATGCAAATGCATCTTATCGCTATCGATCCAGATGTGTGGGATGTTGTTTATACAGGTTACAACTTGGAGAATCCCAGAACACCTAGCATCGTTGACAAGAGAAATATTCAGAACAATGCTAGGGCAGCCACTGTCATCTTCATGGGTTTACAGGAGCATGACTTCAACAGAGTCAGTACCATGGAATTTGCTAAGGATATCTGGGATACCTTGGAGCAAATCTATAAAGGCAGTGACACCTTTTTCTCCTTGAGCTTGTGTCCACTTAGGATCTGCTCAACACTCTTGGTGGATCTTGAGGTGATCCCGGACCTTCACAAACTTTGGAGGCGATTCCACAAGTTGGAGCTCTTCCAAGACGCCTAGCCGGCTAGGAGATGCCAAATCTCCAAGAGTAACAGCTCAGATCTGCTAGGCTCGAAGAAGCTCTTGCTTGAATGCTCAATCCAAGTCTCAAATCTCTCAAATGCTTTCCTCTCTCAAAGGGGATCTCAAGGAGTCAAAGAGGAAAGGGAACACACAGTGGAGAGAATGTCTTTTTGCGCTAAGTGTCCTCCTGAGCCCGCAGGGGGTCGGGGGCTATTTATAGCCTTTCTGCAGAAAAGAGTCGTTGGGCTCAGAGATTCTCTTCCGGTGCAACCGGAAGACAAACCCGGTAGCACCGGGATTCAAACCAACGGTCAGATCTGAAGAACAACAGATGCACAGCGAAATGCTTCACCACGAAGGCGGTAGGTCCGGAGGAAACGCGGTCACACCGGGATTGAAGAATGTGCTCACCAGAGCAACTTCCAGAAGCAAATCCCAGTAGTGCCGACTTTGAGGGCGGTTGTGCCGGGTATGAAGAAATGGCGCATTCTTCCTCACAGAGAAGAAAAAACGGCCCAACCGGAAACATAACCCGGTACATCCGCTTCAACGGAAGACATAAGTCCAGAAGAGGTTCTCGGTGCAGCCGAAGACAGAACCGGTGCAACCGCAGACACATGAAGAATAGGACTTAGTCTGAGACAAACTTGGCCCTAAGTCCAGAAGAGATTCCCGGTGCAACCGGAAGACAAAACCGGTGCAACCGCAGACAACTCAGAAAGCGACTTAGACTAGGGCATCAAACGACCTAAGTCCAGAGAGGATTCCCGGTGCAGCCGGATACGAAACCGGTGCAACCGAAGACAAACGAACAGGACTTGGTCTAGGGTATCAGAAGCATATTCCGGTAGCACCGGACTTCCAAACCGGTCATACCGGTTTCTGGAATATGAAACTAGGGCAAACCCTAAGCGGCAGGGTTCCCTAACTCTCCAACACAGAGGCCATTCTCGGCAGCACCGGATTCAAGACCGGTCATGCCGCAATTGAAGCTCTTCAAGGTTGAGACTACTAAGTCCTCAAACCTTGCAACAGAGGCCAATCCCGGTACAACCGATTCTTCAAACCGGTACAACCGAGAGTCACTGTCTGTGTTTCAGAAAGAGATTTCAAAAGGATTTCTTTGAGATTTAGACTGAGCACTTAAGAAGATCCTTCCTAGAGCATAACTATCTGACCCCTCTTAATAGGCGGCTTGTCCTATAGACTCAAATGATCTTTGATCATATAAACACTAGAAAATCTCCACTAATCTTCTAGATCCAAGCCTTTCTTCAACATCAATTTTTAGGGGTCGTCATTCACTGGTTAAACCAATCACTTGGGGACTAATCACCTGTGTACACTTAGTAAACCATTAGTCCCTTAATCGTTTGTCATTAATCATCAAAATCCATTAGGGGCACTAGATGCACTTTCAATCTCCCCCTTTTTGGTGATTGATGACAACCCGATTAAAGCTTCAAATTGGATATAAAGAATTGTGTTTTGGGTTTCATGATATAGAGATAGCTCCCCCTAAATATGTGCACTGTTTTAATATTGCTTTGAATACAAGTGCACATCTTTGAGGAGTTTTGAGGAGCTCCCCCTATATCTTGAAATCCATGGCAGTGCATTGTATGAGAATAATAGATAATAGAACAATGCACAAGTGGTGATTAGAGCAAATAAACATGCATGAAATTAATCAGAGCATTTGATCAAAGCATGAAAATTACTCAAAGTATGTAAAGAAATAAAACTGAAGAGTATCACCACTTAGAGTTTACAAACCAATACAAGAATTATCAAAAAAAAGAGGTTTGTAACTCTTCTAATCCTAAACTTCTTCTTCTTCATCGCTCCCACTTTCCTTGTGTTGAAGCTTCTATCACTCCCCCTTTGGCATCAAATAACCAAAAACTTCAGACTGTTGGAGGAGCTGCAGAGGCAGAAGCATGAGGAGAATGCTGAGGAGCTGGAGCTGATGGAGGCATGGATGGAGAAGTTGCTGTTTCATCTGGCTCGACAGAGGAGTTAGTGGGACTTGGGGTTACTCTGTAGTGAGGTGAAGATAGAGAATGAGCACACCAAGAGTAGGATTCTTTGATGCCTTGTGCTGCAAGCTCTTCTTCAGAGTAGTGTTTCTTCAGAAGTACCCAAGAGCGTTTGAGCGCTTCTCTGTCGGCTATTTGGGAGACAGTAGCCATGTTGAAGAGTGCATTTAAGTCATGCCTTGCTAATTTCTGCTCCTTCTTCATTTGATGCAGCTCAGACCTCATTTGGCGAAGCTCTTGAAGAATAAGATCTGTTGGAGATGGAGCTGCCTGGGGTTGAGCTTCAGGCGATTGAGATTGGCCTTCAGAATGATGAAAAGCAGGATCATCACTGGCCAGAGGAACTCTTTCTTCACCTGCCTGAGGAGCTGAGGGTTGAGGAGCTGGATCAGCTGGGGCCTTGCCTTTGCCTTTGACAAGAGATGCTTTCTTCACCAAGTCTTCATATAGGGAGGGTGTAAACTTGGTATGAGTGGTGTCGCAGTGGAAAGCAATCTCTGTCTTGTTTAATATGAACTTCATGATATATGGGGCATAAGGCAGCTGCTTGATGTGATCTGCATAGGCTTCGCACATGAAGTTGCCGAAGAAGTCAGCTATGTTGAAGGGAATGTGGGTCATGATCTTCAATAGAAGGTTCCTTGCTCTGTGATGAATCTCATCTTGATTTCCCTTCTTCGGATCAAGTGTTTTCCTCAGAATTTTCAGAACAGTCCTGGCAGCATATGTGAGATTAGCTGTTTTGCCGAGGACAAATTCTCTGTCTTCATAGTATAGAGGAGTCAACCCTTCTTTTGGCAAAATGTCTTCATTGTGGATCTTTGCATCTTCAGAATTTATGTCCATTCCTAGCCCCGTTCTGGCAACAAACTCTTCAAAGGTTGCTTCATATCTAGAATGGCCAGTCATCCACTCAAGCTTCCAAGTATTTGAGTGAGCTTCACTGCCTGAGATGTACAGGGTGGCATAGAACTGAAGGATAAGCTCTTCATTCCAGTCTTGCCGAAAGGTGACAAAGTCTTCAAGGTTAACTTGATGAAGAGCATCTAATACAGGAGCAAAGCACCTGTGCTTCTCCAGATATGCTCTATCGACATACTGATGCTTGAAGACTCTGTTCTTCTTGAAGAGAGTAGTCTGGTAGAAGTCTTGCTGGGTCCTAGCCCAGAATCTGGGATCTGAAGCATCCCTGGCAAACTCATAGGGATTTACATCCCATCTAATCTCTCTTAGCTCTTCATTGGTCAGCTTATTGTATTCAACAACTGGCTGGGGCCTTCTGCCCTGCCGAGGAATCATCTGAGTGGGAGCCAACACAACTAGTGTGGCATTGTCTTCAAGGTTTTGCTGCTCCCTTATTTCAATATCTTCTTCGTCCTCATGAATTCTTGCTTTCTTCAGAGAAGATCTTGTTCTTTGACTGGGCCTAGGAGGCAATTTATCAGCCTTTTTCTTCTTCTTCTCTGCTGGAGGAGTTGGTCTGGGAGTGACAGTTTGCTTCCTCATTCTTCGCTCATATCTTTGAGGATGAACTTGAGCTCCAGAGGATTCAGAGGCTTCAGCACTGGCAGCAGCAGCTGCTTGTTCTTCAGGGACTGCCTCCTCAGACTGAATGGGCTGCTGTTCAGCTGGTTGTTCAAATTGGGGTTCATCTCTTGATTCCTCAGGTTGGGCTGGTTGCTCTTCAACCTGGTGGCTTTCTGCTCTTCAGCTGTTGGAGCCTCAACTTGAGCTTCAGGCTGAGATCTTGGTTCTTCAGCCTGGGATTCCTCTTGCTGAATATCAGCACTTGGAGCTTGAGGAATCTCTGTAACTTCTGCAGGCTGCTCTTCAACTTGAGCTGCAGCCTGTGCTTCAACTGGTGCTGCAGGTTCTTCAACCTGAGTAGCTGAAAGGACCAAGGGTGCCGACTAGAGGGGGGTGAATAGGAGGCTAATTAAAATTACTTCGTTTTAATCTTGTTAACTGGATATAGACTTAGTAGACTATCAGAATTAATTGGCTGTGTGACAGGTTCATAGCACAGGTGAAATATGACAAGTAAAATAGCACGTGGCTGTCACACAGGTGGGTCACACAGGTGATCTAATAACCTAGCACAGGTAGGCAAGTAAAGTGACTATGTCACAGGTGACTAAGACAGGTAGCAAAGATGATATACATAACACCTGAAACACAGCTAGTACAAGCAGGCACAAAGCAGATTAAGCAGGTATAAAGTAAATCTGAATCAGATGGACAAAAGTCTCTCAGATCATATAAGCATGCAATGAATATAACTGCTAGAGGAAATAGGCTAAGCACTCAGAGAGAGACAAGTGGTTTTATCCCGAAGTTCCCTACTCTTTTTAGAGAGGTACGTCTCCGTTGGAGAGACTACTCCGAAGAGATAGTCAGTACTGAATCGTGCTTGTCCTCCGAGTACCTGACGTTCAGGCCTCTTCCTTGCTTGTGGAGGTCCTTTTGCCTTGTAGCAGGATGACCTCGATGCTCCTTCACAAACTTACTGATTCAGCCCACACAAGCTTGGGTGATATCAGCAACTCCTACACCCGTCTAGGAGTAGACACTCCAAGAGTAACAGATGATGCAACAGCAATCTCTTGGAGGAACCTTTGCTCATGCTCAAAGCTCACAAACTCACTTGGACTGACCCTTAGGCTTTTAGCTCTTGTCGAGTGGTTGGAGGCTTTGCAACGGTCGTATGTGATTCACTGGTTTGAGCAAGGTTGAGGACGAAGTCCTCCCCTGGTCCCCTATATATAGGGTCCTCAGGCACCTGACTGTTAGCCTGTTGCCACATAGGATTAAGTGAACCACCAGTGACACAGCTACACACTACGCCCAACTGTACCCGGCTCAGGCAGACCGACACCTGTGTCACCGGTGGCACACACAGGTGAACCCTTAGCTGATAGCCGCACTACTCAGCCCGGTCCTGGCACATGACATGCTCTCAGCATACTTCAAACTCTAATACCTATAAGGAGAGAACCTCCGACAAACTTCTGACACATCAGACCGCCTATCACAGTGCAGGTACCTTAGCATTTTTAATCTCTCCCCTGGTACAGAGATGTACCTGAGTCATAGAGCGGAAGACCACCTGTGACACAGCTGTGTCACACAGGTGCCTAAAGCTATAGGGTTTTCACTGTTAGTACTGCAGAGCACTAACACAAAATAGCTTCATACTAAGTGCAAAGCTATTGACACAGGGCAATTGACCTCAAGGCATCAATCCCCTTGACCAACACTGAGCAATGAGCAAGGTTCCCTTAGACAACTGCTACTGTTTCATCCCTCTTGATAGTACGGGTGATTCCTATGGACTCAAAGAAACTAGCAAATCTAGGCTTTACCTGCCACCAACCGAAGTCACGGGCCCTTGACGCATCAAGCCACCATCGCCTTGCTTGCAGCTCCCTGCACAGCACCGGCTTCTTCTCAGCTGTGACACAGCTGCCTAGCACAGCCATCTCTTTGTCCTTGAAACCACCTTGTACCCTTTTTGGTGACCATCCTTCGCTGGATAATCCTTCTTCATGGAACCTGTAAACTCTGCTTACACTCATTGTAAACATTAGATTCCAGTTTAAGTTGCCATTAACCATCAAAACCATATTAGGGCCTAGATGATCTTTCAGCAGCTGGGGTTGTTTCCTGTGCAGAGGTCCCTACTGGACTTGCTTGTTGTGAGGGGATCTGAACCTGAGGTTCTTTGATGGCTGAGCTGGAGGGCTGAGAAGGCTTAGACAATCTGTTTGCTCTCTCTTTTCTGATCTTTGCAGCTTCTTTCATTGCTTTCTTCTTTCTTGTCTCAGCAAGGGTGGCATCTCTAGCTAGAGCTTTGCCTCTTTCTTCTTCAGAAGCTTGTACAGCTATAAGAGTCTTGTATCTCTGGAAGCTCTCTTTGCTCTTGCCTTGAGCAGACTTTAGCTTCTTCAATTCTTCCTCTCTCTTAGCCTTTTGTTTGTGAAATTCATCAAGTTTGGCTTGGTTTTCCTGGTGGTTTCATAGATTTCTAGCCTTTCCAGGGCTAGAGCATCGTGCTTGGCCAATTCTGCTGCAGAGAGGGTGGCCACTGGGCCAGCTTGAGGTTGAGCTTCCTTGTCAGCTCTCTCTTTGGCCTCTAATTCTTGGCCAACTTTCTGAACTTTTTCAGCTTCCCATTGTTCTTCTGCTTTCTTCATTCTCATGGCTGACCTGAGCCCAATTGGGATTTCATCCCCAATGTCAGAATCTGATTCATCAGCAGGAGTAGCAGATGGCTTGGGGGCTGAAGACTTTGAAGCTTGAGCTCTGCTCTCACTTCTTTTTGCCACTACTCTTCTCTCCTTAGGAGGTGATTTCTTCTACTGAAGAATAACCCTTGAGGCACTGGCTGCCTCTTTCCTTTTCCTGACTTCTTCAAGAGTTGAAGAAGATGGCTTCTTGGACTTAGAGGGGGTTTGTTTAGCAGCTCTTTCTTCGAAGACATTCTTCCAGTAGGCAGTCACATATCTGCCTTCCTTTTGCTGCTTCTCCCAATATCTTCTGATCCTCTGATGTCTGTGCTTTCTTTCCATTGCAGACTCATGAGGAGGAGTGTGCATCTTCAACTCCTTAGGCACTTCAAAGGCCATATTTTGCAGCTTATTTCTCTTGCCTGTGAGTCCTGAAGAACCAGGCTGAGACCTTGACTTCTTGGTCGGAGGAGGAGGAGGAGAACTTTCCCTTGAGCTGCTGGAGGCCCTGTCTGGGTCACTGTCACTGATCTGGAGATCATAGTTGCGCTCAGCATTGGAGTCGCTTTGATCTGAACTCATTTTGACACCTATGAAGCATATGGGATAAGAAGAGAGAAGATAAGATCACAAGAGCACTCAGTAGACACAATTTTGAAGAAAATGTCTTTAGCTGAAGAATGAGTGATTTCTTCAAAGTCGGTGCAACCGGTTTCACTTTCGGAAGTGCCGGGCTTGTGCTTCAGCGTTGCAGAGCACAAACACGGAACTACCGGTTTGAAGACTCGGTTGAACCGAAAAAAGTTGAAGAACAAACCACTCAATCTGATTGGCGCAGAGATTGAACGGAATCTAAAAATGCGCCAAAAGTCTGGGGAAATCTTGATTTGACAGGTACTAGATTTTTGGAGGGAAAATGTACCATGGGGATTGAACTCGCGCGACGGGAGATGCGAAGGGGAGGTCGCGGGTTCCATTGCCGTGCCCTAACTCGGCGGTGGCGGTGCTGCTACGGCGATGGCGGACGTGAAGAAGTTCGGCGACGGCGGTGACTCCGGTCGTCGAAAGCGGTGGTTCCGGCGGTCAGATGAAGAACAGCGGCGGCGCTGAGAAATTTTAGGGTTTCTGGAAGTTCAAGCGTTAGGGAGGAGAACTTGGGTATTTATAGCCCCGGTTCCCGGAAGAGCCGAAAATGCGGTTCGTGAAGAAACCGGAGCTACCCTTTTGAGTCACGGCCCTTGACGCATCAAGCCACCATCACCTTGCTTGCAGCTCCCTGCACAGCACCAGCTTCTTCTCAGCTGTGACACAGCTGCCTAGCACAACCATCTCTTTGTCCTTGAAACCACCTTGTAACCTTTTTGGTGACCATCCTTCACTGGATAATCCTCTTCAGGAACCTGTAAACTCTACTTACACTCATTGTAAACATTAGATTCCAGTTTAAGTTGCCATTACCCATCAAAACCATATTAGGGCCTAGATGATCTTTCAATCTCCCCCTTTTTGGTGGTTAGTGGCAACCCAAACTTTACACATTCAAAAATATAGGATTGAAAAATGATACATGTGTATGTTGATAGAATATACTCCCCCTGAATCTGTGCATAAGAGATTCGTTTTTAATAAGAGATGCACAGTTTACAAGTTTTAAGCATGGGAAGTATTTTCTGATGGCTTGCATTCTTATCAGTTTAGATATGTTGGATGAATGATCAGAGCATTATCTAACTAAAACAGATACTGATATAGATGCTCAGATTAAAATATGAAGATTCATGTCAGAGCATATTAACATAATTAATCAGAGCAAGCATATCAAGCTAATGTATATCAGAGCAAAATGACATATGTATATCAGAGCAAATATGCATCAGAGCATAAGAACAAAGCATAAGAATGCATCAGAGATACAATGTTATCAAGACATAAGATACAGAAGAAAAACCAAGTCTTGATACATCAGAGATACAACATTTCGAAAATAATTTACCCTTCCCATAAAGCATGCAAAAACTCTCCCCCTTACACCACTTCCCCCTTTGCACCATTCTCTCCCCCTTTGACACTAAAACACCCAAAAAGGAAAAGAGGGAAAGAGATGCTTCAAGAAGACTTGGACTTGAGCAGCTGAAGCACTTCTGAAAGCTGGTTGGATACATCGGATAGCTGAGCTTGAACTTGATCCACATTTGCTTTCAGATGAGCGACCTCCTCTCGAAGCTGGTGATTTTCTCGACGCAGAGCAGCAAACTGAACGGGCATGACCTTGTTCTGATAAGCTTTGGCAGTATCTGGCGAGAGCCGGGTCCTGGACAAGGTGCCATCATCAGCTACCTGTAACACAGGTATAAACTCAGCTGTGTCTGACACAGGAGCAGCAGCTGTGACATCGGTGGGGACTTGGCAAGGAATAGGAGAGGTCCTTTGAGCATCAGGTTGATCAGCTGTGTAACTGGGCGATGGCACAGTTGGTTCAGGAGAGTCTCCAAATAGAGCAGGAACTGCAACCTCATCCGGATTATCATCTGCCTGAGGTCTAAGCTGGGTTTTGGTAGTCTTCACAGAGAAATCAAAGTTGGAATCCAGAAGACCTGTTCTTTGAAGGATCATGTACATGATGTACGATCCATACCTCAGCTTAGCCTTTTTGTCCTTAGATACAGCATCTATCTCATGAAATATGTATCTGGCTATATCAAAGTGCTGATTCTTAGCCATGTGCACCAATATTTGCCAGGTTGCATTGTAGACTGCATCTGTGTTTCCCCCTTGGGTTGAAGAGTGACATTGAGTATCTTAATCAGATGCTTTACTGTAATGGTTATCCCTTTGAAATAAACATGATCTGAGGGGGCTTGGCAGGGAATCTGAAGTTCCTTGGGTAGAATTTTCTCCTCACTTCATTTGAAACTGGTGCAAGCTTGAACAGATTTGGCATTCCTGGTTCAAGAGGGGCATGCATTAAACTGTTGAACTCTGGGGCTGTGATAGAAAGCAGCTGACCTCTTGTCTTCCAGAGCATAACATCCTGATTTTCTTGTTCTATCCATATTGTAGCATAGAACTCCTTTATGATCTCAGGATCATAATCTTGCTGGAGATTGCATAAGAAGTCAAGACCTGAGGCTTGAATTAGAGATGGAACTGCCCTCAGCCTTGAGTCTGTCATAGTGACCAATCTATGGTCTTGCAATCCACAAATCCTTTTGATGCAAGAATCTCATGATACACACCCCTTGATGTTCATTATGAAATCTGGAGTCTGAGCAAACTGGATCTATGAACTCCTGATCTTCAGAGAAATATGAATTTGTTGACCTCATCCTTATGAATGAACTTGGTCTCATAGAGGCAACTTTGCATTTTGACTTCTTTGGATCACTCTTGGGCAACTTCTTAGTAGCAGCTTTTGAGATGAATTGCATTTGATTTGCCTCAGTTCTTGGAGCATAGGAGAATATAAAGTGGTACTTTGTCTCTAAGTCCTCTGATCCAACTGAGTGACTAGGAGAGCTGTCCTCATGCTCTTTTTCTTCTTCGTCATCTTCAGCTGATTTGGCACTTGGAGATGAGCTCTCTGCTTGATAATCTTCATCTGAATCAGCTCTGGCTGCTCTTGGCCTTGGAGGAGTTACAGACACTCCTCTACCATCATCAGATGAGCTTTCGGAGCTTTCATCTTGCTTAGCTGACTTACTTGCCTGTGCCACAGGTGATGACACAGGTTCCTGAACTGAATGAACTGGGTCAGCTGGCGGTGGCACAGGTGATGGAGACGGTGAGACTCTGAAGCTGGAGCTTCTTGTGCCTGTGGGACAGCTGGTTGACACAACTGGGGACTTGATGTTTTGGTAGGCTCTGTGGAAGGCGATGCAGATCCAGCCACTAGTGCAGAAACCCTTATAGGGGAAGTTACTAGTGGCGCCCCCCCAAATAACCACGCCACTTGTATCCGCATAAAATATCAGTGGCGTGTCAACAATCCACGACGCCACTAATAAACGCCTACTAGTGGCGTGCCCATCTAAACCCACGCCACTAGTAAGTGGGACCCCGCAGTCGGGGAACGGCGCATGTTACTAGTGGCGTGCCTACTGCCCGCACGCCACTAGTATATTAGTTACTAGTGGCGTGCTGTCCCAGGAGGGCACGCCACTAGTAACTTGAGCTGCCGCCGCTACAGGGCCCCACTTACTAGTGGCGTGTGATGTATAGGGCACGCCACTAGTATATTAGTTACTAGTGGCGTGCTGTGCGGGAGGCCATGCCACTAGTAATTAGACCATTCTGTTCAAAAAAAAACCTAGACCACTTACTAGTGGCGTGTGCATATACAGGCGCACGCCACTAGTAGTTTAGTTACTAGTGGCGTGGATTTTGTTACGCACGCCACTAATAGCTACGAGGCAATAATATCTTCTTCTTCCTCCCTCACCTTTCTCTGTACAAATGTGCTCCTTTTCTCTCCTTCCTCAAGCGGCTGTGTTGCCCGGAACAGAACCCACCGCGACACCAGCAACTCGCCCCCCCCTCCCCTCACACCAGATCTGTGCCCCCTCTCCCCTCCTCCCCGCCGGCGTCCCGTGCCCCCCTCCCGTCGACGTCGCGCCCCACTCCTCCCGGCGGATCTGCGCCCCACTCCGCGCCCCTCACGCCGGATCTGCGCCCCTCCCCTCTCCTCCCCTCTCCTCCCCGCTGTCTTCCTCCTTCCCTGCTCATCTCACCACTGCCTCCCCTTCTCATCAGCCTCCTCCTCCTCCCCTCCTTCCCTATATCCACTCCTTCCTCTAGATCCAGCGCCTCCACATAGATCCGGCAGCGACGCTCCATGGGGATCCGACCGGCGGCGCTTCATGCGTATCCGACGATGGCGCTCCACATGGATCAGGCCCTCCTTCCTCCGTTGTCGCGTCCGACACCCTCTCCTCCTTCTATTGTCGCGTTCGCTGTAGGAGGCGATTGGATCCGGCCACCGCAAGATGGCGTGAGCGGGGCCCATCAGATCCAGCCACCACAGGTCTAGGCGCTGCGGCGGCGGCGCCACCCGAGGCCTGCTGTGGCGGTGGCTCGCTCCAGATGGAGGAGCCCCACGACCACTAGCTGTTGGCGGCTCACTGTAGGCGCGCGCAGGGAGCCACCGGATCGAGCCGCACTGCGATGCTCGGCGTCCCCGAATCTGGTTTGATTTCTGTATTATCCCCCTTTTTTTGTTGTCGAGATCCATTGTTTTGCTTGGGTTGTTTTGTTATCTATGTAGGTACTCACTTTAGATTCTGTCGCTGATCCAATTGGTGGGTTCGTTCCTGCTTGTGATCTGGATGGGTTATCTGTGATCCGCATCTGATTTAGTGATCTGTCTCGTTTTGATTTGGCAAATACAGTACAAAAGCAATGGTGTGCTGATTTATTGGACATGTATGTGTGTGACAGTTCAGAATCGAGTTGCAAAGGTGATTCAGAGAGGATGCAGATTTCTTTAGAGGAAAGAGCATACAGAAATTTAAGAGTGTCGTGTGTTCACTGCTGCAGAACAAACTTATGATTTGTTAGTTCTCGAGATTGTTGTCTTCATTGGAGATTCTCGGCAATGTATGTATACTAGATATATGAACTGGATTATGGATTTGGATGTACGGATGAACTGGATGTATGTATGCATTTGGGTGTACGGATGAACCGTATAAAATCTAGTATATTTTTTTTAAAATTCACAATTAGTTACTAGTGGCGTGCATGTTGGAGGGCACGCCACCAGTATGTAATACTATTCTTCTTTTTTTAGCCCACAAATTCTTACTAGTGGCGTGTGCTAGTTCAATAGCACGCCACTAGTATTCTTATTACTAGTGGCGTGCACGAAAAGGCGCACGCCACTACTAACCAGGTTACTAGTGGCGTGCGGGAGACACGCCACTAGTAACATTTATCAGTGGCGTGATACTAGTGGCGTGCCTCCCCCACGCCACTAATAGACTTTTTGGCACGCCACTAATAAGCTTTTCTGTACTAGTGAGCCTTCTTTTGAGG
>JAGXJF010003583.1:0-59088 GCA_019208055.1 Stipa capillata
TATTTTTTTTTTCTTTGTTGTTGTGTTTCTTTTTTTTTTGATATTTTGTTTTTTTTTCTTTTTTTTTGTTTTTTTTGTTGTTTGCTTTTGTTTTTTTTGTTTTTTTCTCTTTTTGTGTTTTTTACTGCTTTTTTTATCTTTCATCCCTTTGTTTTTTTGTTTTGGTTTTTGTTGTCTCGTCTTTTTGTTTTTTTTTTTTTTCCTTTTGCGTTTTTTTTCATTTCTTTTTTTTTTGTTGCTATTTTGTTTGTTTTGTTTTTTTGTTTTTTTTTTTTGTGTTTTTCTTTTTGTTTTTTGGATTTTGGTCAAGAACATCGACAAACCGTCCAAACGACGTCCCGAAATTCCAAACGGTCCGTCCGAAAGAAGGTCCTGATATCCTTAGTTGTCCCGAACCATCCGACCCAAAACCCGCCAACCCGACCGTCTCAGACACTCCAACCCGGACCTGCAGGATCTCAAAATGTTGTCCCGAACATCCGACCAAAAAGTCAACCGACCGTGTGGCACCCTCCAAACTGTTGGTCCCGAACCATCCGATCAAAACGTCCAAGCCGACCGTCCCGGTCCCTCCAAACTGTTGGTCCGAACCATCCGACCAAACCGTCCAACCCGACCGTCGCGGACCCTCCAAACTATTGGTCCCGAACCGTCCGACCAAAACGTCCAACCCGACCGTCCCGGTCCCTCCAAACTGTTGGTCCCGAACCATCCGACAAAACCAACCACACCCGACCGTCCCGGACCATCCAAACTGCGGGTCCCGAACCATCCAACCAAACCGTCCAACCCGACCTTCTCGGACCCTACAATCTGTTGGTCCCGAACCATCCGACCAAACCGTCCAACCGGACCACCCCAGACCCTCCGAACTGTTGGTCCGAACCATCCGACCAAACCGTCCAACCCGACCGTCTCGGAACCTCCAAACTGTTGGTGCCGAAACCGTCCGACCAAACCGTCCAACCCGACCGTCCCGAAACTTCCAAACGGTCCGTCCGAAAGAAGGTCCTGATCTCCTCTAGTTGTCCCGAACCATCCGACCCAAACCATCCAACCCGACCGTCCCAAAACATCCAAACGGTCCGTCCGACAGAAGCTCCTGATCTCCTTTAGTTGTCCCGAACCATCCGACCAAACCGTCCAACCCGACCGTCCCGAAACTTCCAAAGGGTCCGTCCGGAAAAAGGTCCTGATCTTCTCTAGTTCTCCCAAACCATCCGAACAAACCGTCCAACCCGACCGTCCCGGACCTTCCAAACGGTCCGTCCGGAAGAAGGTCCGGTTCTCCTCTAGTTCTCCCGAACCATCCGACCAAACCGTGCAACCCGACCGTCTCGGACCCTCCAAACTGTTGGTCCCGAACCATCCGACCAAAACGGTCCAACCCGACCGTCCCGGACCCACCAAACTGTTGGTCCCAAACCAACCAACCAAACCGTCGAACCCGGCTGTCCCGAACCATCCGACAAACCATCCGACCCGACCGTCTCGGACCCTCCAAACTGTCGGTCCTGAACCATCCAACCAAACCGTCCAACCCGACCGTCCCGGACCCTCCAAACTGTTGGTCCCGAATCATCCGACCAAATCATGCAACCCGACCGTCCCGGACCTTCGAAACTGTCCGTCCGGAAGAAGGTCCGGTTCTCCTCTAGTTCTCCCGAACCATCCGACCAAACCATGCAACCAGACCGTCCCGGACCCTCCAAACTCTTGGTCCCGAACCATCCGACCAACCGTCCAACCCGACCGTCCCGGACCCTCCAAACTGTTGGTCCCGAACCATCCGACCAAACCGTCGAACCCGACCGTCCCGGACCTTCCAAACGGTCCGTCCGGAAGAAGGTCCGGTTCTCCTCTAGTTCTCCTGAACCATCCGACCAAACCATCCAACCCGACCGTCCCGGACCCTCCAAACTGTGGGTCCCGAATGACTCGACCAAACCATCCGACCCGACCTTCTCGGGACCCTCCAAAACTATTGGTCACGAACCATCCGACCAAACCGTCCAACCCGACCGTCCTGGAACCTCCAGACTGTTGGTCCCAAATCATCCGACCAAATCATGCAACCCGACCGTCCCGGACCTTCGATACTGTCCGTTCCGGCAGGAGGTCCGATTCTCCTCTAGTTCTCCTGAACCATCCGACCAAACCATGCAACCAGACCGTCCCGGACCCTCCAAACTCTTGGTACCGAACCATCCGACCGAACCGTCCAACCCGACCGTCGAAACCGACCGTCCCGGACCTTCCAAACGGTCCGTCCGGAAGAAGGTCCGGTTCTCATCTAGTTCTCGCGAATCATCCGACCAAACAATCCAACCCGGCCGTCCCGGACCCTACAAACTGTTGGTTCCGAACCATTTGACCAAACCGTCCAACCCGACCGTCTCGGACCCTCCAAACTGTTGGTCCTGAACCATCCAACAAAACCGTCCAACCCGACTCGTCCCGGACCCTCCAAATTGTTGGTCCCGAATCATCCGACCAAATCATGCAATCCGACCGCCCCGGACCTTCGAAACGGTCCGTCCGGAAGAAGGTCCGGTTCTCCTCTAGTTCTCCTGAACCACCTGAGCAAACCATCCAAACCGACCGTCCCGAAACTTCCAAACGGTCCGTCCGGAAGAAGGTCCTGATCTCCTCTAGTTGTCCCGAACCATTCGACCAAACCGTCCAACCCGACCGTCCCAGACCTTCCAAACGGTCCGTCCTGGAGACGGTCCAGCTCTCCTCTAGTTCTCCCGAATCAACCGACCAAAACAATCCAACCCGATTGTCCCGGACTCGCCAAATAGTTGGTCCTGAACCATCCGACCAAACCGTCCAACCCGACCTCTCGGACCCTCCAAAGTGTTGGTCCCGAACCATCCGACCAAACGGCCCAACCCGACCGTCCCGGACCCTCCAAAGTGTTTTGTCCCCGAACCATCCAACCAAACCGTCCAACCCGACCGTCCCGGACCTTCCAAACTGTTGGTCCGAAACCATCCGACCAAACCGTCCAACCCGACCGTCCCGGACCTTCCAAACTGTTGGTCCCAAACCATCCGACTAAAACCGTCCGACCCGACCGTCCCGGACCCTCCAAACTGTTGGTCCCGAACCATCCAACCAAATCGTCCAACCCGACCGTCTTGGACGGTCCCAAACTGTTGGTCCCGAACCATCTGACCAAACCGTCCGACCCGACCGTCTCGGACTTTGCAAACTCTTGGTCCCGAACCATCCGACCAAACCGTCCAACCCGACCGTTCCGGACCTTCCATGGATTTGCTATAGATCAATATGTCATCAAAATATACCACAACAAATCTACCAATGAATGCTCTTAAAATATGATTCATTAGTCTCATGAATGTACTAGGCGCATTAGTCGAACCAAAGGGTATAACCAACCATTCATACAAACCAAATTTTGTTTTAAAAGCAGTTTTCCATTCATCTCCAGGTTTAACTCTAATTTGGTGGTATCCACTTTCAAATCAATCTTAGAGAATATTTTAGAACCACTAAGTTCATCAAGCATATCATCAAGCCTAGGTATAGGGTGACGATACCTAATTGTAATATTATTTATGGCTCTACAATCAATGCACATTCTCCATGATCCATCCTTTTTAGGGACTAAAATGACTGGAACAGCACAAGGACTAAGACTTTCGCGAACATACCCTTTTTCAAGTAGACCTTGTACCTGTCTTTGAATTTCTTTGGTCTCTTCTGGATTAGTGTGATATGGAGGACGATTAGGTAGTGACGCACCAGGAATGAGATCAATTTGGTGCTCAATGCCTCTAATAGTAGGAAGTCCAGCAGGTGTTTCTTCTGGAAATACATCTCCATAATCCTGCAAGACTTTTGAAACAATACTAGGAAGCTTTGTTGCATTGTTAGTCGAAATCAGATTATCTTTATAGATGAGAACAATATGCATTAATTCAGAATTATTTCTTATCCCATGTATATCAAGTTTATTTGTTATCATGACTAACTTTTTCCCTTCATCGTCTTTTCTTCCTTTTAGGTTTATCTTGTCATCTCCTAATTTTACTTCCACTTTCTTTTGCATGTTTTGGGCAAGAATTTGATTAGGAGTCATAGGGAATAACTTTATATTTTTCTCATCTTTCTTAAACATATATGTATTTGCTCTGCCATCATGGGTAACATGTCTATCATATAGCCAAGGCCTTCCCAAAAGTAAATGGTATACTGTCATGGGTCCGGAAACATCCAACTAAACCGTCCAACCCGACCGTCCCAAAACATCCAAACGGTCCGTCCGGAAGAAGGTCTGGATCTCCTCTAGTTCTCTCGAACCATCCGACTAAACCATCCAACCCGACCACCACGGACCCTCCGAACTGTTGGACCCGAACCATCCGACCAAACCATCCAACCCGACCGTCTCGGACCCTCCAAACTGTCGGTCCCGAACTGTCCGACCAAACCGTCCAACCCGACCGTCCCGAAACATCCAAACGGTCCGTCCGGAAGAAGGTCCTGATCTCCTCTAGTTGTCCCGAACCATCCAACCAGACTGCCCAACCCAACCGTCCCGGACCTTCCAAACGGTCCGTCTGGAAGAAGGTCCGGTTCTGCTCTAGTTCTCCCGAACCATCCGACCAAACCGTCCAACCCGACCATCTCAGGCCCTCCAAACTGTTAGTCCCGAACCATCCGACCAAAGCGTCCAACCTGCCCGTCCCGGAACTTCCAAACGGTCCGTCCGGAAGAAGGTCCGGATCTCCTCTAGTTGTCCCAAACCATCCAACCAAACCGTCCAACCCGACCGTCTCAGACCCTCCAAACTGTTGGTCCCAGATCATCAGACCAAACCGTCCAAACTGTTGGTCCCGAACCATCCGACCAAACTGTCCAAACTGACCGTCCCGGACCCTCCAAACTGTTGGTCCCAAACATACGACCAAATCGTCCAACCCGACCGTCGCGGACCCTCAAAACAATTGGTCCCGAACCACCCGATCAAATTGTCCAACCCGACCGTCTCGGACGCTCGAAACTGTTGGTCCCGAACCATCCGACCAAACCCGACCGTCCCGGAACATACAAACGGTCCGTCCGGAAGAAGGTCCGGATCACCTCTAGTTGTCCCGAACCACCGTCCAACCCGACTGTCCCGGACATTCCAAACGGTCCGTCCGGAAGAAGGTCTAGCTCTCCTCTAGTTCTCCCGAACCATCCAACCAAACCATCCAACCCAACCGTCTCGGACCCTCCAAACTGTTGGTCCCGAACCAACTCACCAAACCGTCCAACCCGACCGTCGCGGACCCTTCAAACTGTTGGTCCCGAACCATCCGACCAAACTGTCTAACCCGACCGTCCCGGGCCCTCCAAACTATTCGTCCCGAACCATTCGACCAAACCGTCCAACCCGACCGTCCCCGGACCATCCAAACGGTCCGTCCGGAAGAAGGTCTAGCTCTCCTGTAGTTCTCCCGCACCATCCGACCAAACCATCCAACCCGACCGTCTCGGACCCTCCAAACTGTTTGTCCCGAACCATGCAACCAAACCGTCCAACCCGACCGTCTCGGACCCTCCAAACTGTTGGTCCCGAACCATCCGACCAAACCGTCCAACCCGACCGTTCGGAAGAAGGTCTGGCTCTCCTCTAGTTCTCCCGAACCATCCGACCAAGGTATCCAGACCGACCGCCCCGGACCCTCCAAACTGTTGGTCCCGAACCATCCGACCAAACCGTCCAACCCGACAGTCTCGGACCCTCCAAACTGTTGGTCCCGAACCGTCCGACCAAACCGTCCAACCCGACCGTCCCGAAACATCCAAACGGTCCGTCCGGAAGAAGGTCTGGATCTCCTCTAGTTCTCTCGAACCATCCGACTAAACCATCCAACCCGACCACCACGGACCCTCCGAACTGTTGGACCCGAACCATCCGACCAAACCATCCAACCCGACCGTCTCGGACCCTCCAAACTGTCGGTCCCGAACTGTCCGACCAAACCGTCCAACCCGACCGTCCCGAAACATCCAAACGGTCCGTCCGGAAGAAGGTCCTGATCTCCTCTAGTTGTCCCGAACCATCCAACCAGACTGCCCAACCCAACCGTCCCGGACCTTCCAAACGGTCCGTCTGGAAGAAGGTCCGGTTCTGCTCTAGTTCTCCCGAACCATCCGACCAAACCGTCCAACCCGAACATCTCAGGCCCTCCAAACTGTTAGTCCCGAACCATCCGACCAAAGCGTCCAACCTGCCCGTCCCGGAACTTCCAAACGGTCCGTCCGGAAGAAGGTCCGGATCTCCTCTAGTTGTCCCAAACCATCCAACCAAACCATCCAACCCGACCGTCTCAGACCCTCCAAACTGTTGGTCCCGGATCATCAGACCAAACCGTCCAACCCGACTATCCTGGAACTTCCAAATGGACCGTCCAGAAGGTCCAGATCTCCTCTAATTGTTCCAAACCATCCGACCAAACCGTCCAACCCGACCGTCCCGGACCTTCCAAACTGTTGGTCCCAAACCATCCGACCAAACCATCCAACCCGACCGTCTCGGACCCTCCGAACTGTTGGTCCCGAACCATCCGACCAAACCGTCCAACCCGACCGGACCCACCAAAACTGTTGGTCCTGAACCATCCGACCAAACCGTGCAACCCGACCGTCGCGGACCCTCCAAACTGTTGGTCCCGAACCATCCGAACAAACCGTCCAACCCGACCGTCCCGGTCCCTCCTAACTGTTGGTCCCGAACCATCCGGCCAAACCGTCCAACCCGATCGTCCCGGGCCTTCCAAACGGTCCGTCCGGAAGAAGGTCCAGCTCTCCTCTAGTTCTCCCGAACCATCCGACCGAACCGTCCAACCCGATCGTCCCGGACCTTCCAAACTGTCCGTCCGGAAGATGGTCCGGATCTCCTCTAATTGTCCCGCACCATCCGACCAAACCATCCAACCCGACCGTCCCGGACCTTCCAAAACGGTCTGTCCGGAAGATGGTCCGGCTCTCCTCTAGGTCTCCCGAACCATCCGACCAAACTATCCAACACGACCGTCCCGGACCCTCCAAAATGTTGGTCCCGAACCATCTGACAAAACTGTCCAACCTGACCGTCTCGGACCCTCCAAACTGTTGGTCCCGAACCATCCGACCAAACCGTCCAACCCGACCGTCGCGGACACTCCAAACTGTTGGTCCCGAACCATCCGACCAGACCGTCTAACGCGACCGTCCCGGGCCCTCCAAACTGTTGGTCCCGAACCATCCGACCAAACCGTCCAACCCGACCGTCCTGGACCTTCCAAACGGTCCGAACGGAAGAAGGTCCGGCTGTCCTCTAGTTCTCCCGAACCATCCGACCAAACCACCCAACCCGACCGTCCCAAACCCTCAAAACTGTTGGTCCCGAACCATCTGACCAAACCGCCCAACCCGACCGTTTCGGAACTTCCAAACTGTTGGTCCCGAACCATCCGACCAAACTGTCCAACCCGACCGTCCCGGGCCCTCCAAACTGTTGGTCCCGAACCATCCGACCAAACCGTCCAACCCGACCGTCCTGGACCTTCCAAACGGTCCGCCCGGAAGAAGCTCCAGCTCTCATCTCGTTCTCGCGAAACATCCGACCAAACCAACCAACCCGACCGTCTCGGACCCTCCTAACTGTTGTCCCTAACCATCCGACCAAACCGTCCGACCCGACCGTCTCGGACCCTCCAAACTGTTGGTCCCGAACTAACCGACCAAATCGTCCAACCCGACCGTCCCGGGCCCCCGAATGTATTGGTCCCCAACCATCCGACCAAACCGTCCAACCCGACCGTCCGGAAGAAGGTCCGGCTCTCCTCTAGTTCTCCCGAACCATCCGACCAAACTATCCAACCCGACCGCCCCGGACCCTCCAAACTGTTGGTCCCGAACCATCCGACCAAACTGTCCAAACTGACCGTCCCGGACCCTCCAAACTGTTGGTCCCAAACATACGACCAAATCGTCCAACCCGACCGTCGCGGACCCTCAAAACAATTGGTCCCGAACCACCCGATCAAATTGTCCAACCCGACCGTCTCGGACGCTCGAAACTGTTGGTCCCGAACCATCCGACCAAACCCGACCGTCCCGGAACATACAAACGGTCCGTCCGGAAGAAGGTCCGGATCACCTCTAGTTGTCCCGAACCACCGTCCAACCCGACTGTCCCGGACATTCCAAACGGTCCGTCCGGAAGAAGGTCTAGCTCTCCTCTAGTTCTCCCGAACCATCCAACCAAACCATCCAACCCAACCGTCTCGGACCCTCCAAACTGTTGGTCCCGAACCAACTCACCAAACCGTCCAACCCGACCGTCGCGGACCCTTCAAACTGTTGGTCCCGAACCATCCGACCAAACTGTCTAACCCGACCGTCCCGGGCCCTCCAAACTATTCGTCCCGAACCATTCGACCAAACCGTCCAACCCGACCGTCCCGGACCATCCAAACGGTCCGTCCGGAAGAAGGTCTAGCTCTCCTGTAGTTCTCCCGCACCATCCGACCAAACCATCCAACCCGACCGTCTCGGACCCTCCAAACTGTTTGTCCCGAACCATGCAACCAAACCGTCCAACCCGACCGTCTCGGACCCTCCAAACTGTTGGTCCCGAACCATCCGACCAAACCGTCCAACCCGACCGTTCGGAAGAAGGTCCGGCTCTCCTCTAGTTCTCCCGAACCATCCGACCAAGGTATCCAGACCGACCGCCCCGGACCCTCCAAACTGTTGGTCCCGAACCATCCGACCAAACCGTCCAACCCGACAGTCTCGGACCCTCCAAACTGTTGGTCCCGAACCGTCCGACCAAACCGTCCAACCCGACCGTCCCGAAACATCCAAACGGTCCGTCCGGAAGAAGGTCTGGATCTCCTCTAGTTCTCTCGAACCATCCGACTAAACCATCCAACCCGACCACCACGGACCCTCCGAACTGTTGGACCCGAACCATCCGACCAAACCATCCAACCCGACCGTCTCGGACCCTCCAAACTGTCGGTCCCGAACTGTCCGACCAAACCGTCCAACCCGACCGTCCCGAAACATCCAAACGGTCCGTCCGGAAGAAGGTCCTGATCTCCTCTAGTTGTCCCGAACCATCCAACCAGACTGCCCAACCCAACCGTCCCGGACCTTCCAAACGGTCCGTCTGGAAGAAGGTCCGGTTCTGCTCTAGTTCTCCCGAACCATCCGACCAAACCGTCCAACCCGACCATCTCAGGCCCTCCAAACTGTTAGTCCCGAACCATCCGACCAAACTATCCAACACGACCGTCCCGGAACTTCCAAAATGTTGGTCCCGAACCATCTGACAAAACTGTCCAACCTGACCGTCTCGGACCCTCCAAACTGTTGGTCCCGAACCATCCGACCAAACCATCCAACCCGACCGTCGCGGACACTCCAAACTGTTGGTCCCGAACCATCCGACCAGACCGTCTAACGCGACCGTCCCGGGCCCTCCAAACTGTTGGTCCCGAACCATCCGACCAAACCGTCCAACCCGACCGTCCTGGACCTTCCAAACGGTCCGAACGGAAGAAGGTTCGGCTGTCCTCTAGTTCTCCCGAACCATCCGACCAAACCACCCAACCCGACCGTCCCAAACCCTCAAAACTGTTGGTCCCGAACCATCTGACCAAACCGCCCAACCCGACCGTTTCGGAACTTCCAAACTGTTGGTCCCGAACCATCCGACCAAACTGTCCAACCCGACCGTCCCGGGCCCTCCAAACTGTTGGTCCCGAACCATCCGACCAAACCGTCCAACCCGACCGTCCTGGACCTTCCAAACGGTCGCCCGGAGAAGCTCCAGCTCTCATCTCGTTCTCGCGAAACATTCCGACCAAACCAACCAACCCGACCGTCTCGGGACCCTCCTAACTGTGGTCCCTAACCATCCGACCAAACCGTCCGACCTGACCGCCTCGGACCCTCCAAACTGTTGGTCCCGAACTAACCGACCAAATCGTCCAACCCGACCGTCCCGGGCCCCCGAATGTATTGGTCCCCAACCATCCGACCAAACCGTCCAACCCGACCGTCCGGAAGAAGGTCCGGCTCTCCTCTAGTTCTCCCGAACCATCCGACCAAACTATCCAACCCGACCGCCCCGGACCCTCCAAACTGTTGGTCCCGAACCATCCGACCAAACTGTCCAAACTGACCGTCCCGGACCCTCCAAACTGTTGGTCCCAAACATACGACCAAATCGTCCAACCCGACCGTCGCGGACCCTCAAAACAATTGGTCCCGAACCACCCGATCAAATTGTCCAACCCGACCGTCTCGGACGCTCGAAACTGTTGGTCCCGAACCATCCGACCAAACCCGACCGTCCCGGAACATACAAACGGTCCGTCCGGAAGAAGGTCCGGATCACCTCTAGTTGTCCCGAACCACCGTCCAACCCGACTGTCCCGGACATTCCAAACGGTCCGTCCGGAAGAAGGTCTAGCTCTCCTCTAGTTCTCCCGAACCATCCAACCAAACCATCCAACCCAACCGTCTCGGACCCTCCAAACTGTTGGTCCCGAACCAACTCACCAAACCGTCCAACCCGACCGTCGCGGACCCTTCAAACTGTTGGTCCCGAACCATCCGACCAAACTGTCTAACCCGACCGTCCCGGGCCCTCCCAAACTATTCGTCCCGAACCATTCGACCAAACCGTCCAACCCGACCGTCCCGGACCATCCAAACGGTCCGTCCGGAAGAAGGTCTAGCTCTCCTGTAGTTCTCCCGCACCATCCGACCAAACCATCCAACCCGACCGTCTCGGACCCTCCAAACTGTTTGTCCCGAACCATGCAACCAAACCGTCCAACCCGACCGTCTCGGACCCTCCAAACTGTTGGTCCCGAACCATCCGACCAAACCGTCCAACCCGACCGTTCGGAAGAAGGTCCGGCTCTCCTCTAGTTCTCCCGAACCATCCGACCAAGGTATCCAGACCGACCGCCCCGGACCCTCCAAACTGTTGGTCCCGAACCATCCGACCAAACCGTCCAACCCGACAGTCTCGGACCCTCCAAACTGTTGGTCCCGAACCGTCCGACCAAACCGTCCAACCCGACCGTCCCGAAACATCCAAACGGTCCGTCCGGAAGAAGGTCTGGATCTCCTCTAGTTCTCTCGAACCATCCGACTAAACCATCCAACCGACCACCACGGACCCTCCGAACTGTTGGACCCGAACCATCCGACCAAACCATCCAACCCGACCGTCTCGGACCCTCCAAACTGTCGGTCCCCGAACTGTCCGACCAAACCGTCCAACCCGACCGTCCCGAAACATCCAAACGGTCCGTCCGGAAGAAGGTCCTGATCTCCTCTAGTTGTCCCGAACCATCCAACCAGACTGCCCAACCCAACCGTCCCGGACCTTCCAAACGGTCCGTCTGGAAGAAGGTCCGGTTCTGCTCTAGTTCTCCCGAACCATCCGACCAAACCGTCCAACCCGACCATCTCAGGCCCTCCAAACTGTTAGTCCCGAACCATCCGACCAAAGCGTCCAACCTGCCCGTCCCGGAACTTCCAAACGGTCCGTCCGGAAGAAGGTCCGGATCTCCTCTAGTTGTCCCAAACCATCCAACCAAAACCGTCCAACCCGACCGTCTCAGACCCTCCAAACTGTTGGTCCCGGATCATCAGACCAAACCGTCCAACCCGACTATCCTGGAACTTCCAAATGGACCTTCCAGAAGGTCCAGATCTCCTCTAATTGTTCCAAACCATCCGACCAAACCGTCCAACCCGACCGTCCCGGACCTTCCAAACTGTTGGTCCCGAACCATCCGACCAGACCGTCTAACGCGACCGTCCCGGACCCTCTGAAACTGTTGGTCCCGAACCATCCGACCAAACCGTCCAACCCGACCATCCTGGACCTTCCAAACGGTCCGAACGGAAGAAGGTCCGGCTGTCCTCTAGTTCTCCCGAACCATCCGACCAACCACCCAACCCGACCGTCCCAAACCCTCAAAACTGTTGGTCCCGAACCATCTGACCAAACCGCCCAACCCGACCGTTTCGGAACTTCCAAACTGTTGGTCCCGAACCATCCGACCAAACTGTCCAACCCGACCGTCCCGGGCCCTCCAAACTGTTGGTCCCGAACCATCCGACCAAACCGTCCAACCCGACCGTCCTGGACCTTCCAAACGGTCCGCCCGGAAGAAGCTCCAGCTCTCATCTCGTTCTCGCGAAACATCCGACCAAACCAACCAACCCGACCGTCTCGGACCCTCCAAACTGTTGTCCCTAACCATCCAACCCGACCGTCCCGGACCTTCCAAACGGTCTGTCCGGAAGATGGTCCGGCTCTCCTCTAGGTCTCCCGAACCATCCGACCAAACTATCCAACACGACCGTCCCGGACCCTCCAAAATGTTGGTCCCGAACCATCTGACCAAACTGTCCAACCTGACCGTCTCGGACCCTCCAAACTGTTGGTCCCGAACCATCCGACCAAAACCGTCCAACCCGACCGTCGCGGACACTCCAAACTGTTGGTCCCGAACCATCCGACCAGACCGTCTAACGCGACCGTCCCGGGCCCTCCAAACTGTTGGTCCCGAACCATCCGACCAAACCGTCCAACCCGACCGTCCTGGACCTTCCAAACGGTCCGAACGGAAGAAGGTCCGGCTGTCCTCTAGTTCTCCCGAACCATCCGACCAAACCACCCAACCCGACCGTCCCAAACCCTCAAAACTGTTGGTCCCGAACCATCTGACCAAACCGTCCAACCCGACCGTTTCGGAACTTCCAAACTGTTGGTCCCGAACCATCCGACCAAACTGTCCAACCCGACCGTCCTGGACCATTCAAACTGTTGGCCCCGAAGCATCCGACCAAATCATCCAACCCAAACATCCCGAACCCTCCAAACTGTTGGTCCCGAACCATCCGACCAAACCCGACCGTCCCGAAACATACAAACGGTCCGTCCGGAAGAAGGTCCGGCTCGCCTCTAGTTCTCCCGAACCATCCGACCAAACCTTCCAACCCGACTGTCCCGGACCCTCCAAACTATTGGTCCCGAACCATCCGACCAAACCGTCCAACCCGACCGTCCCGGACCTTCCAAACGGTCCATCCGGAAGAAGGTCCGTTGCTCCTCTAGTTCTCCCGAACCATCCGACCAAACCATCCAACCAGACCGTCCCGAACGTCCAAACTGTTGGTTCCGAACCATCTGACCAAACCGTCCATCCCGATCGTCTGGGACCCTCCAAACTGTTGGTCCCGAAGCATCCGACCAAACCGTCCAACCTGACCGTCCCGGGCCCACCAAACTATTGGTCCCAAACCATCCGACCAAACCGTCCAACCCGACCGTCCCGGACCTTCCAAACGGTCCGTCCGGAAAAAAGTCCGGTTCTCCCCTAGTTCTCCCGAACCATCCGATCAAAGCATCCAACCCAACCGTCCCGGACCCTCCAAACTGTTGGTCCCGAACCATCCGACCAAACCGTCCAACCCGACCGTCCCGGACCCTCCAAACTGTTGGTCCCGAATCACCCGACCAAACCGTCCAACCCGACCGTCCCGGGACCTCCAAACTGTTAGTCCCGAACCATCCGACCAAACCGTCCAACCCGACCGTCCCGGACCTTCAGCCGGTCCGTCCGGAAGAAGGTCCGGCTCTCCTTTAGTTCTCCCGAACCATCCTACCAAATCGTTGGTCCCGAACTGTCCGACCAAACCATCCAACCCAACCGTCCCGGACCCTCCAAACTGTTGGTTCCGAACCATCCGACCAAAACCGTCCAACCCGACCGTCCCGGACCTTCCAAACGGTCCATCCGGAAGAAGGTCTGGCTCTCCTCTAGTTCTCCCGAACCATCCGAACAACTCGTCCAACCCGACCGTCCCGAGCCCTCCAAAGTATTGGTCCGCAACGATCCGACCAAACTGTCCAACCCGACCGTCCCGGACCTTCCAAACGGTCCATCCGGAAGAAGGTCCGGCTCCCCTCTTGTTCTCCCGAACCATCCGACAAAACTATCCAACACGACTGTCCCGGACCCTCCAAAATGTTGGTCCCGAACCATCCGGCCAAACCGTCCAACCCGACCGTCTCGGAACCTCCAAACTGTTGGTCCCGAGCCATCCGACCAAATCATGCAACCCGACCGTCTCGGACCCTCCAAACTGTTGGTCCCTAACCATTCGACCAAATCGTCCAACCCGACCGTCCCGGGCCCTCCAAACTGTTGGTCCCGAACCATTCGACCAAACCGTCCAACTCGACCGTCCCGGAACTTCCAAACGGTCCATCTGGAAGAAGGTCCGGATCTCCTCTAGTTGTCCCGAACCATCCAACCAAACCGTCCAACCCGACCGTCTCAGACCCTCCAAACTGTTGGTCCCGGATCATCCGACCAAACCTTCCGAACGGTCCGTCCACAATGTCTAGATCTCCACTAATTGTCCCAAACCATCCAACAAAACCGTCCAACCCGACCGTCCCGGACCTTCCAAACGGTCCGTCCGGAAGAAGGTCCGGCTCTCCTCTAGTTCTCCCCAATCATCCGACCAAACAATCCAACCCGACCGTCCCGGACCCTCCAAACTGTTGGTCCCGAACCACCCGACCAAACCGTCCAAACAATCCAACCCGACCATCCCGAAACTTCCAAACGGTACGTCCGGAAGAAGGTCCCGATCTCCTGTAGTTGTCCCGAACCATCAGACCAAACCGTCCAACCCGACCGTCCAGGAACATCCAAACGGTCCGTCCGGAAGAAGGTCCGGATCTCCTCTTGTTGTCCCGAACGATCAGACCAAACCGTCCAACCCGACCGTCCAGAAACTTCTAAACGGTCCGTCCGGAAGAAGATCCGGATCTCTTCCTGTTGTCCCGAACCATCCGACGAAACCGTCCAACCCGATTGTCCGTCCGAAAGGTCTTGATCTCCTCTAATTGTCTCGAACCATCCGACCAAACCATCCAACCCAACCGTCCCGGACCCTCCAAACTGTTGGTCCCGAAACATCCTACCAAACCGACCAATGCGACCGTCTCGGACCCTCCAAACTTTCGGTCTCGAACCATCCGATCAAACCGTCCAAACTGACCTCTCGGATCCTCCAAACCGTTGGTCCCGAACCCTCCAACCAAACCGTCCAACCGGACCGTCCCGGACCTTCCAAACGGTCCGTCCGGAAGAAGGTCCGGATCTCCTCTAGTTGTCTCGAACCATCCGACCAAACTGCCCAACCCAACCGTCCCAGACCCTCCAAGCTGTTGGACCCGAACTGTCCGACCAAACCGTCCAACCCGACCGTCCCGAAACATCCAAACGGTCCGTCCGGAAGAAGGTCCTGATCTCCTCTAGTTGTCCCGAACCATCCGAGCAAACTGCCCAAGCCAACCGTCCCGGACCTTCCAAGCGGTCCGTCTGGAAGAAGGTCCGGTTCTCCTCTAGTTCTCCCGAACCATCCGACCAAACCGTCCAACTCGACCGTCCCGGAACTTCCAAACGGCCCATCCGGAAGAAGGTCCGGATCTCCTCTAGTTGTGCCGAACCATCCGACCAAACCGTCCAACCCGACCGTCCCGGACTCTCCAAACTGTTGGTCCCGAACCATCCGACCAAACCGTCCAACCCGACCGTCCCTGACCCTCCGAACTGTTGGTCCCGAACCATCTGACCGAACCGTCGAACCTGAACATCCCGGACCTTCCAAACAGTCCGTCCGGAAGAAGGTTCGGCTCTCCTCTAGTTCTCCTGAATCAACCGACCAAACAATCCAACCCGACCGTCCCGGACCCTCCGAACTGTTGGTGCCGAACCGTCCGACCAAACCGTGCAACCCGAACGTCCCGGGCCTTCCAAACTGTTGGTCCCGGATCATCCGACCAAACCGTCCAACCTAGCCGTCCCGGGCCCACCAGACTATTGGTCCCAAACCATCCGACCAAACCATCCAACCCGACCGTCCCGGACTTTCCAAACGGTCCGTCCGGAAGAAGGTCCGGCTCTCCTCTAGTTCTCCCGAACCATCCGACCAAACCATCCGACCCAACCGTCCCGGACCTTCCAAACTGTTGGTCCCGAACCACCCGACCAAACCGTCTAACCCGACCGTCCCGGGCCTTCCAAACTGTTGGTCTCGAACCATCCAACCAAACCGTCCAACCCGACCGTCCCGGACCTTCCAGACGGTCCGTCCGGAAGAAGGTCCGGCTCTCCTCTAGTTCTCCCGAATCATCCGACCAAACAATCCAACCCGACCGTCCCGGACCCTCCAAACTGTTGGTCCCGCACCACCCGACCAAACAGTCCAACCCGACCGTCTCGGACCCTCCAAACTGTTGGTCCCGAACCATCCGACCAAACCGTCCAACCCGACCGTCCCGGACCCTCCAAACTGTTGGTCCCGAACAATCCGACCAAACCATCGAACCCGACCGTCCCGGACCTTCCAGACGGTCCGTTCGGAAGAAGGTCCGGCTCTCCTCTAGTTCTCCCGAACAATCCGACCAAACAGTCCAACCCGACCGTCCCGGATCCTCCAAACTGTTGGTCCCGAATCATCCGACCAAACAGTCCAACCCGACCGTCTCGGACCCTCCAAACTGTTCTCCCCGAACCATCCGACCAAACCATCCAACCCGACCACCCCGGACCCTCCGAACTGTTGGTCCGAACCATCCGACCAAACCATCCAACCCGACCGTCTCGGACCCTCCAAACAGTTGGTCCCGAACCGTCCGACCGAACCGTCCAACCCGACCGTCCCGAAATTTCCACACGGTCCGTCTGGAAGAAGGTCCTGTTCTCCTCTAGTTGTCCCGAACCATCAGACCAAACCGTCCAACCCGACCGTCCAGCCACTTCCAAAGGGTCCGTCCGGAAGAAGGTCCGGATCTCCTCTTGTTGTCCCGAACCATCAGACCAAACCGTCCAACCCGACCGTCCCGGACCTTCCAAACGGTCCGTTCGGAAGAAGGTCCGGTTCCCCTCTAGTTCTCTCGAACCATCCGACCAAACCGGCCAACCCGACAGTCTCGGACCCTCCAAACTGTTGGTCCCGAACCGTCCGACCAAACCATCCAACCCGATCGTCCCGAAACATCCAAACGGTCCGTCCGCAAGAAGGTCTTGATCTCCTCTAGTTGTCCCGAGCCATCCGACTAAACCGTCCAACCCGACCACCACGGACCCTCCGAAATGTTGGACCCGAACCATCGACCAAACCATCCAACCCGACCGTCTCGGACCCTCAAAACTGTTGGTCCCGAACTGTCCCACCAAACCGTCCAACCCGACCGTCCCGAAACATCCAAACGGTCCGTCCGGAAGAAGGTCCTGATCTCCTCTAGTTGCCCCGAACCATCCGACCAAACTGCCCAACCCAACCGTCCCGGACGTTCTAAACGGTCTGTCTGGAAGAAGGTCCGGTTCTCCTCTAGTTCTCCCGAACCATCCGACCAAACCGTCCAACCCGACCTTCTCGGGCCCTCCAAACTGTTAATCCCAAACCATCAGACAAACCGTCCTACCCGACCGTCCCGGAACTTCCAAACGGTCCATCCGGAAGAAGGTCCGTATCTCCTCTAGTTGTCCCGAACCATCCAACCAAACCGTCCAACCCGACCATCTCAGAATCTCCAAACTGTTGGTCCCGGATCACCCGACCAAACCGTCCGACCCGACTATCCTGTAACTTCCAAATGGCCCGTCCAGAAGGTCTAGATCTCCTCTAATTGTCCCAAACCATCCGACCAAACCGTCCAACCCGATCGTCCCGGACCGTCCAAACTATTGGTACCGAACCATTCGACCAAACCGTCCATCCCGATCGTCTGGGACCCTCCAAACTGTTGGTCCCGAAGCATCCGACCAAACCGTCTAACCTGACCGTCCCGGACCTTCCAAACGGTCCGTCCGGAAGAAGGTCCGGCTGTCCTCTAGTTCTCCCGTACCATCCGACAAAACCATCCAACCCAACCGTCCTGGACCCTCCAGACTGTTGGTCCCGAACCATCCGACCAAACCGTCCAACCCGACCGTCCCGGACCGTCCAAACTATTGCTCCCAAACCATCCGACCAAACCGTCCAACCCGACCGTCCCGGACCTTCCAAACGGTCCGTCCGGAAGAAGGTCCGGCTCTCCTCTAGTTCTCCCGAAACATCCGACCAAACCATCCAACCCAACCGTCCCGGACCCTCCAAACTGTTGATCCCGAACCATCCGACCAAACCGTCCAACCCGACCGTCCCGGACCCTCCAAACTGTTGGTCCCGAACCATCCGACCAAACCGTCCAACCCAGCCGTCCCGGACCTTCTAGACGGTCCGTCCGGAAGAAGGTCCGGCTCTCCTCTAGTTCTCCTGAATCATCTGACCAAACAATCCAACCCGACCGTCACGGACCCGCCAAACTGTTGGTCCCGAACAATCCGACCAAACAGTCCAACCCGACCGTCCCGCACCCTCCAAACTGTTGGTCCCGAATCATCCGACCAAATCATGCAACCGGACCGTCCCGGACCTTCCAAACGGTCCGTCCGGAAGAAGGTCCGATTCTCCTCCAGTTCTCCCGAAGCAACCGACCAAACCATCCAACCCGACAGTCTCGGACCCTCCAAACTATTGGTCCCGAACCGTCCGACCAAAACCGTCCAACCCGACCGTCCCGAAACATCCAAACGGTCCGTCCGGAAGAAGGTCCAGATCTCCTCTAGTTGTCTCGAACCATCCGACCAAACCGTCCAACCCGACCACCACGGACCCTCCGAACTGTTGGACCCGAACCATCCGACCAAACCATCCAACCCAACTGTCTCGGACCCTCCAAGCTGTTGGACCCGAACTGTCCGACCAAACCGTCCAACCCCGACCGTCCCGAAACATCCAAACGGTCCGTCCGGAAGAAGGTCCTGATCTCCTCTAGTTGTCCCGAACCATCCGACCAAACTGCCCAACCCAACCGTCCCGGACCTTCCAAACGGTCCGTCTGGAAGAAGGTCCGCTTCTCCTCTAGTTCTCCCGAACCATCCGACCAAACCGTCCAACCCGACCATCTCGGGCCCTCCAAACTGTTAGTACCGAACCATTCGACCAAACCGTCCAACCCGACCATCCCGGAACTTCCAAACGGTCCAACCCGACCAAACCGTCGAACCCGACCTTCTCGGACCCTCCAAACTGTTGGTCCCGAACCATCCGACCAAACCGTCCAACCCGACCTTCCCGGACCCTCCGAACTGTTGGTCCGAACCATCCGACCAAACCGTCCAACCCGACCGTCTCGGGAACCTCCAAACTGTTGGTCCCGAACCGTCCAACCGAACCGTCCAACCCGACCGTCCCGAAACTTCCAAACGGTCTGTCCGGAAGAAGGTCCCGATCTCCTCTAGTTGTCCCGAACGATCCGACCAAACCATCCAACCCAGACCGTCCCGGACCCTCCAAACTGTTGGTCCTGAACCATCCGACCAAACCGTCCGACCCGACCATCTCGGATCCCACAAACTGTTGGTCAAGAACCATCCGACCAAACCGTCCAAACCGACCGTCCCGAAATTTCCAAACGGTCCGTCCGAAAGAAGGTCCTGATCTCCTCTAGTTGTCCCGAACCACCCGACCAAACCGTCCAACCCGACCGTCTCAGACACTCCAACCCGACCTGCCCGGATCCTCCAAACTGTTGGTCCCGAACCATCCGACCAAACCGTCCAACCCGACCGTCGTGGACCCTCCAAACTGTGGTCCCGAACCATCCGACCAAACCGTCCAAGCCGACCGTCCCGGTCCCTCCAAACTGTTGGTCCCGAACCATCCGACCAAACCGTCCAACCCGACCGTCGCGGACCCTCCAAACTATTGGGTCCCGAACCGTCCGACCAAACCGTCCAACCGACCGTCCCGGTCCCCTCCAAACTGTTGGTCCCGAACCATCCGACAAAACCACCAACCCGACCGTCCCGGACCATCCAAACTGCGGGTCCCGAACCATCCAACCAAACCGTCCAACCCGACCTTCTCGGACCCTACAATCTGTTGGTCCCGAACCATCCGACCAAACCGTCCAACCGGACCACCCCAGACCCTCCGAACTGTTGGTCCGAACCATCCGACCAAACCGTCCAACCCGACCGTCTCGGAACCTCCAAACTGTTGGTCCCGAACCGTCCGACCAAACCGTCCAACCCGACCGTCCCGAAACTTCCAAACGGTCCGTCCGAAAGAAGGTCCTGATCTCCTCTAGTTGTCCCGAACCATCCGACCAAACCATCAGACCCGACCGTCCCAAAACATCCAAACGGTCCGTCCGACAGAAGCTCCTGATCTCCTTTAGTTGTCCCGAACCATCCGACCAAACCGTCCAACCCGACCGTCCCGAAACTTCCAAAGGGTCCGTCCGGAAAAAGGTCCTGATCTTCTCTAGTTCTCCCAAACCATCCGAACAAACCGTCCAACCCGACCGTTCCCGGACCTTCCAAACGGTCCGTCCGGAAGAAGGTCCGGTTCTCCTCTAGTTCTCCCGAACCATCCGACCAAACCGTGCAACCCGACCGTCTCGGACCCTCCAAACTGTTGGTCCCGAACCATCCGACCAAACGGTCCAACCCGACCGTCCCGGACCCACCAAACTGTTGGTCCCAAACCAACCAACCAAACCGTCGAACCCGGCTGTCCCGAAACCATCCGACCAAACCATCCGACCCGACCGTCTCGGACCCTCCAAACTGTCGGTCCTGAACCATCCAACCAAACCGTCCAACCCGACCGTCCCGGACCCTCCAAACTGTTGGTCCCGAATCATCCGACCAAATCATGCAACCCGACCGTCCCGGACCTTCGAAACTGTCCGTCCGGAAGAAGGTCCGGTTCTCCTCTAGTTCTCCCGAACCATCCGACCAAACCATGCAACCAGACCGTCCCGGACCCTCCAAACTCTTGGTCCCGAACCATCCGACCAAACCGTCCAACCCGACCGTCCCGGACCCTCCAAACTGTTGGTCCCGAACCATCCGACCAAACCGTCGAACCCGACCGTCCCGGACCTTCCAAACGGTCCGTCCGGAAGAAGGTCCGGTTCTCCTCTAGTTCTCCTGAACCATCCGACCAAACCATCCAACCCGACCGTCCCGGACCCTCCAAACTGTGGGTCCCGAATGACTCGACCAAACCATCCGACCCGACCGTCTCGGACCCTCCAAACTATTGGTCACGAACCATCCGACCAAACCGTCCAACCCGACCGTCCTGGAACCTCCAGACTGTTGGTCCCAAATCATCCGACCAAATCATGCAACCCGACCGTCCCGGACCTTCGATACTGTCCGTCCGGCAGGAGGTCCGATTCTCCTCTAGTTCTCCTGAACCATCCGACCAAACCATGCAACCAGACCGTCCCGGACCCTCCAAACTCTTGGTACCCGAACCATCCGACCGAACCGTCCAACCCGACCGTCGAAACCGACCGTCCCGGACCTTCCAAACGGTCCGTCCGGAAGAAGGTCCGGTTCTCATCTAGTTCTCGCGAATCATCCGACCAAACAATCCAACCCGGCCGTCCCGACCCTACAAACTGTTGGTTCCGAACCATTTGACCAAACCGTCCAACCCGACCGTCTCGGACCCTCCAAACTGTTGGTCCTGAACCATCCAACAAAACCGTCCAACCCGACCGTCCCGGACCCTCCAAATTGTTGGTCCCGAATCATCCGACAATCATGCAATCCGACCGCCCCGGACCTTCGAAACGGTCCGTCCGGAAGAAGGTCCGGTTCTCCTCTAGTTCTCCTGAACCACCTGAGCAAACCATCCAAACCGACCGTCCCGAAACTTCCAACGGTCCGTCCGGAAGAAGGTCCTGATCTCCTCTAGTTGTCCCGAACCATTCGACCAAACCGTCCAACCCGACCGTCCCAGACCTTCCAAACGGTCCGTCCTGGAGACGGTCCAGCTCTCCTCTAGTTCTCCCGAATCAACCGACCAAACAATCCAACCCGATTGTCCCCGGACTCGCCAAATAGTTGGTCCTGAACCATCCGACCAAACCGTCCAACCCGACCTCTCGGACCCTCCAAAGTGTTGGTCCCGAACCATCCGACCAAACGGCCCAACCCGACCGTCCCGGACCCTCCAAAGTGTTTGTCCCGAACCATCCAACCAAACCGTCCAACCCGACCGTCCCGGACCTTCCAAACTGTTGGTCCGAAACCATCCGACCAAACCGTCCAACCCGACCGTCCCGGACCTTCCAAACTGTTGGTCCCAAACCATCCGACTAAACCGTCCGACCCGACCGTCCCGGACCCTCCAAACTGTTGGTCCCGAACCATCCAACCAAATCGTCCAACCCGACCGTCTTGGACGGTCCAAACTGTTGGTCCCGAACCATCTGACCAAACCGTCCGACCCGACCGTCTCGGACTTTGCAAACTCTTGGTCCCGACCATCCGACCAAACCGTCCAACCCGACCGTTCCGGACCTTCCATGGATTTGCTATAGATCAATATGTCATCAAAATATACCACAACAAATCTACCAATGAATGCTCTTAAAATATGATTCATTAGTCTCATGAATGTACTAGGCGCATTAGTCAAACCAAAGGGCATAACCAACCATTCATACAAACCAAATTTTGTTTTAAAAGCAGTTTTCCATTCATATCCAGGTTTAACTCTAATTTGGTGGTATCCACTTTTCAAATCAATCTTAGAGAATATTTTAGAACCACTAAGTTCATCAAGCATATCATCAAGCCTAGGTATAGGGTGACGATACCTAATTGTAATATTATTTATGGCTCTACAATCAATGCACATTCTCCATGATCCATCCTTTTTAGGGACTAAAATGACTGGAACAGCACAAGGACTAAGACTTTCGCGAACATACCCTTTTTCAAGTAGACCTTGTACTTGTCTTTGAATTTCTTTGGTCTCCTCTGGATTAGTGCGATATGGAGGACGATTAGGTAGTGAGGCACCAGGAATGAGATCAATTTGGTGCTCAATGCCTCTAATAGGAGGAAGTCCAGCAGGTGTTTCTTCTGGAAATACATCTCCATAATCCTGCAAGACTTTTGAAACAATACTAGGAAGCTTTGTTGCATTGTTAGTCGAAATCAGATTATCTTTATAGATGAGAACAATATGCATTAATTCAGAATTATTTCTTATCCCATGTATATCAAGTTTATTTGTTATCATGACTAACTTTTTCCCTTCATCGTCTTTTCTTCCTTTTAGGTTTATCTTGTCATCTCCTAATTTTACTTCCACTTTCTTTTGCATGTTTTGGGCAAGAATTTGATTAGGAGTCATAGGGAATAACTTTATATTTTTCTCATCTTTCTTAAACATATATGTATTTGCTCTCCCATCATGGGTAACATGTCTATCATATAGCCAAGGCCTTCCCAAAAGTAAATGGCATACTGTCATGGGTACAACATCACAAGTAATAGTATCAACATAGTCTTTTATTTTAAATGTGACATTAACCATGTGTTGGATTTTAACACTTCCAAAATCACTAAGCCACTGAACATTGTATGGATGGGGATGCTTTAGCAATTTTAATCCAAGTTTATCACATAATTCCTTACTAGCAAGATTATGACAACTACCTCCATCAATGATTAACTTGATTACTTTGTCATTTACCTTTGCTTGTGTATGGAAAAGATTGAGTCTTTGTGGATGCTCATCTTCTTTTTGTTGCACACTAAGGACTTTGCTGACAACAAGTGCATTACCAGTTTCAAAGGTGCAGTCGGAGCAGTCTTCTTTTCCTTCTTGAGCATCATTAAATCTTTCATCTTGCTCAATTTGTTCTACCTCCTCTTCATCATCTGAGATGAATTCTCCATCTTCATTGATTAGCATGACTCGGTTGTTTGGGCATACCCGAGACACGTGTCCTCTTCCTTGGCACTTGAAGCATATAATATTGCTTGACTTGGAAGTGGAACCAATGGATGATCTCGATGATGTTGTTGGCTTGTCCTTGTTTGAATATGGCGCTGATTTTGACACAGGAGAAGAACTAGCATTATTTGCAGTTGAATTACTAGATGAAGGCGTACCTTTTCCTAAGCTGAATTGAGCCTTGGGTGCATTAAATGGAGCCTTTAAGTTGAATGATGGTGTACGCGTGGATCTATCATATTTAGCATCTTCTAACAATTGTCTTTCGGCCTTTTCAGCTTGGTGTACCAATTCTACCACGGTGTGGTATGGTTGGTAGACTACAATTCGTTTGATATCATGGCGAAGTCCATGCAAGAAACGTGACATTGTTTGCTCTTCGTCTTCTCGAACACATGCACGAATCATGGCTTGCTCCATTTCCTTATAGTACTCCTCCACAGTACAAGTTCCCTGTTTCAAAGCTTGCAATTTATCGAATAAGTCACGTTTATAATGCAATGGTACGAACCTTGCTTTCATCTCTTTCTTCATTTCAGCCCATGTGGCAATGGGTGGTTCACCATATTCTTCTCGTTGGTTTTGTATTTGTTCCCACCAAATAAGTGCATAGCCATCGAACTCCAAGGCGGCCATGGCAAGCTTCTTTTCTTCCGAATAGTTGTGTACTCGAAAGATTTTATCTACCTTTAATTCCCATGTTAAATAAGCATCGGGATCAGAATTACCTTCAAACCTGGGAATGGTAAATTTGAGTTTGCCAAATTTTTCTTCTTGTGATTGAGGATCAGCACGTCGTCCTCGTTGGTATGCATCATTATTGTAGATGCGGAAGGGAGAAGCAGAGTGGCCTCCTATCCCGGGTGGTGGAGGTCGAGAGGCAGAGGCTGCAGCATGGTTCCTCCGTGCTTGGCGTGCTACTGCTTCTTCATCGGTCTCATCTAGCTCCTCACCGACATGCTCTTCTTGTGAGCTATGCTGGAATCCCGCCAATTGCTTCCGGAACTCAGATCCTACCTCAGAGATGATTTCTTTACGAAGAATGCTCATATTTTCATTCAATTGTATATTAAAATCATTAGTGAGCTTCTCAAGGTCGGTTTGAGTTACATAAGTGGGTCCTCCTTCAATTCCTGCCATGGTTAATACAAACACAGAAATAGCACAACGTAAATAGTTTTAGGTATGTGGAATCCCTCAACCCTCACCCTTGCTTACCGAAGTTCTTACGATGGCTTTTGATCAAAGAACAGTGTATGCTCCAATAGCAGTAATTGGGCAAAGGTGTTGTGAGTGAATCAAGACCCTAACTGCTGTAATAAGACGACGGCTATTTTGTGGAGCTTGGAGGGTTTGTGTTTCACCTATGCAATTGAAATTCTAGATATTGTAATGGTAAGTAATAATCCACACTCGAAAGTTAATACTTGTGATCCAAAATGTAAGTGGAGATTGGTAGCAACGGGATGTACTTAATATATCCAAGGAAATGAGCTATTTGAATGATTGGGGTAAAGAAGAGAAAAAAAATAGCTCTCGTGGAGGTGGAAAGATAATAGTTGGATTGTAATAGAGATATATTCAGATTTGCACACTAAGAAGTACAAGCTATGAAGTATTGCCGAAAAGACCCCAGGTACTCTTTCTTTATCTTCTCCTTTTCCTCTCTTTTACTTTACTTTTTTTTTATTTTCCTCTTTTTGTTTTCTTCTTCTCTTTTCTTTTCTTTTGTACCAAGGTCCTTTCTTCTAGGCAAGCAAGACTTCACTTATATGTGGTTGATAATAAGTGTGCTAAATAAATAAAAACACTTCTGGGATAATCTGGATGTTGGTATTGAGTAGTTGCAAAATATAGAAATATATACCAACAAATATGAGTGAAGTTCAGGGAACAAAATATTGGCAGAAACAGAGAGTAGAATGGAGGGACTGATTTGGTATATTTTAGATGAAACAAAGACAATGCAATTTTTTTTTGGATCAGCAAGCAAGCAAGATTCTAGTGGATTAAAACCTAGCAAAACTCACCAAAATTTTCAATTGATTCTAGGGCTTAAGAACAATATTTTTGTGGGGCTTTTTCTGGATAGGAAATAAAATAGCTACAACTATTGGATAGTAAAGATACAAATCCTACCGTGTAAACGTCGAGCTCTGATACCAAGATGATGCGAACCGGGGGTGCCCGATCTTCACGTCGTAGGATTCCGGGATAACTAGCCCGTGAAGCCTGATGAATGACACCGTCAACCACCGTCTCGATTACGGAAGCCTACGGCACTCGATTCACCCAACAACACGCTTCGGCCCTTTGTTACTCACTAACGTGGAGCAACACGTTCAAGCAATCGTCAAGCAATCGCAAGAACAACGGAGAAGCAAATCTCAGATAACTCCCAATCCTCTATGTGGTGGAAATACGTCACACACTAAAGGAGCAAGAGCTCTCAATTCTGAAATTTCAAGTCTAAGTTACATATGAGGGGGTAGCCCTCTATTTATAGGTTACAATCTAACTTTACAACTCATTACTTAATGACCAAGAAAGATAATGACATAAGCGCTTACATCATATTTGAAGATGATGTATGCGATGACCTCAAATATATGATGACATAAGCGATGACTTCATAACCTGGCTACACTATGATGGCCATATTTCTTGGTCTTGAAGCTTCTCCATAGTAAAACTCAAATTGGATTTGAGTTCTTTAAAAATATCAAAAATAGATCTACTTGAGGAGCAAGAAAGCTTCTTTCAAATATCAACAATAGATCTTTTCTAGATCTACTTGAGGAGCAAGAAAGCTTCTTTTAAAATATCAGCAGTAGATCTTTTGCTTGGTCTACTTGAGGGGCAAGAAAACTATGATCTTTCTTGAATTACAATTTTTGTACTATCTTCCCTTTCTTGTTCCTTGTTGTATTCAAACCTAAGGAGACATAATGTACATGCTTTAGGTAGTAGCCAAGTCTCATTAGGATCAAAATATTCATTAAGGAGAAGATTCACCTGTTGAGCGATTTGTCGAGTTCTTGCTCGTGTCATTGGTCCTTTTGGAGTTTCTTCAGTTGATGAGGATGGAGGTACATCATTGTTAGGGACATTCTCATCAGGCCACATCACGCCAACCGACCGTCTTAGAGCCTCCAAACCGTTGGTCCGTGAATTATCCGACCAATCATGCAACCCGACTGTCCCGGACCTTCCAAACTGTCCGCCGGAAGAAGGTCCGGTTCTCCTCTTGTTCTCCTGAACCATCCGACCAAACCATCCAACCAGACCGTCCCGGACCCACCAAACTGTTGGGTCCCCGAACCATCCGACTAAACCGACCAACCCGACCATCCCGGACCTCCAAACTGTTGGTCCAGAACCATCCGACCAAACCGATCCAACCCGACCACCCCGAACCCTCCGAATTGTTGGTCCCAAACCATCCGACGAAAACGTCCAACGCGACCGTCTCAGGAACCTCCAAACTGTTGGTCCCGACCCGTCCAACCCGACCGTCTCGGACACTCCAAACTGTTGGTCCCAACCATCCGACCAAACCGTCCAAACCGACCGTCCCGGACCCTCCAAATTGTTGGTCCCGAATCATCCGACCAAATCTTCCAACCCGACAGCGCCGACCTTCCAAACGGTCCGTCCGGAAGAAGGTCCGGTTTCCTCTAGTTCTCCTGAACCATCCGACCAAACCATCCAAACCGACCGTCCCGAAACTTCCAAACGGTCCGTCCGGAAGAAGGTCCTGATCTCCTCTAGTTGTCCCGAATCATTCGACCAAAACCGTTCAAACCTGACCATCCCGGACCTTCCAAACGGTCCTGTCCCGAAGAAGTCCGGTTCTCATCTAGTTCTTCTGAACCATCCGACCAAACCGTCCAACCCGACCGTCTCGGACCCTCCAAATTACTGGTCCCAAATCATGCCGACCAAACGGCCCCAACGCGACCGTACCCTGTCCCGGACCCTCCAAACTGTTGGTCCCGAACAATCCGACCAAACCGTCCAACCCGACCGTCCCGGACCCTCCAAACTGTTGGTCCCAAACCATCCGACACAAACCGTCGAACCCGACCCTCCCGGACCTTTCAAACAGTCCGTCCGAGAAGAAGGTCCGACTCTCCTCTAGTTCTCCCAAACCATCCGACCAAACCGTCGAACCGACCCTCCCGGACCTTTCAAACGGTCCGTCCGGAAGAACGACGGCTCTCACTCTAGTTCTTCCGAACCATCCAATCGAACAATCCAACCTGACAGTCCCGGACCCTCCAAACTGTTGGTCCCGAAACCATCCGACCAAACTGTCCAATCCGACCGTCCCGAAACTTCCAAACGGTACGTCCGGAGAAGAAGGTTCTGGTCTCCCTCTAGTTGTCCCGAACCATCCGACCCAAGCCGTCCAACCCGACCGTGCCGGACCCTCCAAACGGTCCGTCAGGAAGAAGGTCCGTGTTCTCCTCAAGTTCTCCCGAACCATCCGACCAAACCGTCCAATCCGACCGTCTCGGACCCTCCAAACTGTTGGTCCCGAACCTTCCGACCAAACCGTCCAACCCGACCGTCCTGGAACCTCCAAATGGTACGTCCGAAAGAAGGTCCGGTTCTACTCCAGTTGTCCCGAACCATCGAACCAAACCGTCCAACCCGACCGTCTTAGACCCTCCAAACTGTTGGTCCCGAACCATCCGACCAAACCGTCCAACCCCGCTGTCCTGGAACTTCCAAATGGTCTGTCGGCAAGGTCCAGATCTCCACTAGTTGTCCCAAACCATCCAACCTAACCGTCCAACACCGACCGTCTCGGACCCGCCAAACCGTTGCTCCCGAACCATCCGACCAAACCGTCCAACCCGACTGTCCTGGAACTTCCAAATGGCCCATCCGGAAGCCCAGATCTCCTCTAATTGTCCCAAACCATCCGACCAAACCGTCCAAGCCGACCGTCCCGGACCTTCCAAACGGTCCGTCCGGAAGAGGGTCCGGGTCTCCTCTAGTTGTCCCGAACCATTCGACCAGACATCCAACCCGACCGTCTGGGACCCTCTAAACTGTTGGTCCCGAACATTGGAGCAAACCGTCCAACCTGACCGTGCCGGCCTTCAAACTATTGGTCCCAAACCATCCGACCAAACCATCCAACCCGACCGTCCCGGAAATTCCAAACGGTCCGTCCGGAAGAAGGTCCGGGTCTCCTCTAGTTCACCCGAACCATCCGACCAAACCATCCAACCCGACCGTCCTGGACCCCCCCAAACTGTTGGTCCCAAACCATCCGACCAAACCGTCCAACCCGACCATCCCGGACCGTCAAACTGTTGCTCCCGAACTATCCGACCAAACTGTCCAACCGACCACGCCGGACCCTCCGAATTGTTTGGTCCCAAACCATCCGACCAAACCGTCCAACCCGACCGTCTCGGAACCTCCAAACTGTTGGTCCCGAACCATCCGACCAAACCATCCAGCCCGACCGTCCCGAAACTTCCAAACGGTCCGTCCGAAAGAAGGTCCCGATCTCCTCTAGTTGTCCCGAACCATCAGACCAAACCGTCCAACCCGACCGTCCCGGAGCTTCCAAACGGTCCATCCGGAGAAGGTCCGGCTCTCCTCTAGTTCTGCGAATCATCCGACCAAACAATCCAACCGAACCGTCCCGGACCCTCCAAACTGTTGGTCCCGAACCATCCGACCAAACCGTCCAACCCGACCGTTTTCGGACCCTCCAAACTGTTGGGTCCGGAACCATCCGGCCAAACCGTCCAACCCGACCGTCCCGGACCGTCCAAACTATTGGTCCCGAATCATCCGACCAAATCATGCAACCCGACCGTCTCGGACCCTCCAAACTGTTGGCCCCGAACCACCCGACCAAACCGTCCAACCCGATCGTCCCGGAACATTCAAACGGTCTGTCCGGAAGAAGGTCTGGATCTTTTCTAGTTGTCCCGAACCATCGAACCAAACCGTCAATCCGACCGTCCTCAAACTTCCAAACGGTCCGTCCGGAAGAAGGTCCTGATCCCCTCTAGTTGTCCCGAACCATTCGACCATCCGTCCAAGCCGACCGTCCCGGACCTTCCAAACGGACCGTCCGGAAGAAGGTCCGGGTCTCCTCTAGTTGTCCCGAACCATCCGACCAAACCATCCAACCCGACCGTCCGGGACCCTCCAAACTGTTCGTCCCAAACCATCCGACCAAACCGACTAACCCGACCGTCCCGGAAATTCCAATCGGTCCGTCCGGAAGAAGGTCCGGCTTTTCTCTAGTTCTCCCGAACCATCCGACCAAACCATCCAACCCGACCATCCCGGACCCTCCAAACTGTTGGTCCCGACACCATCCGACCAAACCGTCCAACCTGACCATCCCGGACCCTCCAAACTGTTGGTCCCGAACCATCCGACAAAACCGTCTAACCCGACCACCCCGGACCCTCCCGAATTGTTGACCCCAAACCATCCGACCAAACCGTCCAACCCGACCGTCTCGGAATCTCCAAGCTGTTGGTCCCGAACCGTCCGACCATACCGTCCAACCCGACCGTCCTGAAACTTCCCAAACGGTCCGTACGGAAGAAGGTCCCAATCTCCTCTAGTTGTCCCGAACAATCAGACCAAACCGTCCAACCCGACCGTCCCGGACCTTCCAAATGGTCCGTCCGGAGGAAGGTCCGGCTCTCCTCTAGTTCTCCCGAATCATCCGACCAAACAATCAAACCCGACCGTCCCGGAATCTCCGAACTATCTCGGAACCTCCAAATTGTTGGTCCTGAATCATCCGACCAAATCATGCAACCCGACCGTCCCGAACCTTCCAAACTGTCCGTCCGGAAGAAGGTCCGTTCTCCTCTAGTTCTCCCGAACCATCCGACAAACCATCAAACCAGACCGTCCCGGACCCTCCAAACTGTTGGTCCCGAACCATCCGACCAAACCGTCCGACCCGACCGTCTCGGACCCTCCAAACTGTTGCTCCCGACTCATCCGACCAAATCATGCAACCCGACCGTCCCGGACCTTCCACACTGTCCGTCTGGAAGAAGGTCCGGTTCTCCTCTAGTTCTCCCGAACCATTCGACCAAACCATCCAACCAGACCATCCCGGACCCTCCAAACTGTTTGGTCCCGAACCATCCGACCAAACCGTCCGACCCGACCGTCCCGGACCTTCCAAACTGTTGGTCCAGAACCATCCAACCAAACCGTCCAACCCGACCGTCCCGCACCCTCCAAGCTGTTTGTTGGTCCCAAACCATCCGACCAAACCGTCGAACCCGACCGTCCCGGACCTTCCAAACGGTCCGTCCGGAAGAAGGTCCGGCTCTCCTCTAGTTCTCCCGAATCATCCGACCAAACAATCCAACCCAACCGTCCTGGACCCTCCAAACTGTTGGTCCCGAAACCATCCGACCCAAACCGTCCCACCCGACCGTCTCGGACCCTCCAAACTGTTGGTCTCGAACCATCCGACCAAACCGTCCAACTGGACCGTCTCGGACCCTTCAAACTGTTGGTCCCGAACTATCCAACCAAACCGTCCAACCCAACCGTCCCGGACCCTCCCAAGCGTTGGTCCCGAATCATCCAACCAAATCATGCAACCCGACCGCCCCGGACCTTCCGGATGGTCCGTCCAGAAGAAGGTCCGGTTCTCCTCTAGTTCTCCTGAACCATCCGACCAAAACCATCCAACCCAACCGTCCCAAAACTTCCAAACGGTACGTCCGGAAGAAGGTCCGGATCTCCTCTAGTTGTACCGAACCATTCGACCAAACCGTCCAACCCGACCGTCCCGGACCTTCCAAACGATCCGTCCGAAAGAAGGTCCGGTTCTCCTCTAGTTCTCCCGAACCATCCGACCAAACCATCCAACCCGACCGTCCCGAGACTTCCAAACGGTCCGTCCGGAAGAAGGTCCAGATCTCCTCTAGTTGTCCCGAACCATTCGACCAAACCGTCCAACCCGACGTCTGGGACCCTCCAAACTGTTGGTCCCGAACCATCCGACCAAACCGTCCAACCTGACCGTCTGGGCCCTCCAAACTATTGGTCCCAAACCATCCAACCAAACCATCCAACCCGACCGTCCCGGAAATTCCAATCGGTCCGTCCGGAAGAAGGTCCGGCTCTCCTCTAGTTCTCCCGAACCATCCCACCAAACCATCCAACCCGACCATCCCGGACCCTCCAAACTGTTGGTCCAGAACCATCCGACCAAACCGTCCAATCCGACCATCCCGGACCCTCCAGCTGTTGGTCCCGAACCATCCCACCAAACCGTCCAACCCGACCACCCCGGACCCCTCCGAATTGTTGGTCCCCAACCATCCGACCAAGCGTCCAACCCGACCGTGCCGAAACTTCCACACGGTCCGTACGGAAGAAGGTCCCGATCTCCTCTAGTTGTCCCGAACCATCAGACCAAACCGGCCACCCGACCGTCCCGGACCTTCCAAACGTCCGTCCGGAAGAAGGTCCGGCTCTCCTCTAGTTCTCCCGAACCATTCGACCAAACCATCCAACCAGACCATCCCGGACCCTCCAAACTGTTGGTCCCAAACCATCCGACCAAACCGTCTGACCCGACCGTCCCGGACCTTCCAAACTGTTGGTCCTGAACCATCCAACCAAACCGTCCAACCCAACCGTCCCGGACCCTCCAAACTGTTTGTTGGTCCCAAACCATCCGACCAAATCGTCGACCCGACCGTCCCGGACATTCCAAACGGTCCGTCCGGAAGAAGGTCCGGCTCACCTCTAGTTCTCCCGAATCATCCGACCAAACAATCCAACCCGACCGTCCTGGACCCTCCAAACTGTTGGTCCCGAACCATCCGACCAAACCGTCCAACCCGACCGTCTCGGAACCTCCAAATTGTTGGTCCCGAACCATCCGACCAAACCGTTCAACTCAACCGTCTCGGAACCTTCAAACTGTTGGTCCCCAAACTATCCAACCAAACCGTCCAACCTAACCGTCCCGGACCCTCCAAAGCGTTGGTCCCAAATCATCCGACCAAATCATGCAACCCGACCGCCCCGGACGTTCCGGATGGTCCGTCTAGAAGAAGGTCCGGTTCTCCTCTAGTTCTCCTGAACCAGCAGACCAAACCGTCCAACCCGACCGTCCCCAAACTTCCAAACAGTCCGTCCGGAAGGTCCTGATCTCCTCTAGTTGTCCCGAACCATTCGACCAAACCGTCCAACCCGACCGTCCCGGACCTTCCAATCGGTCCCTCCGGAAGAAGGTCCGGTTCTCCTCTAGTTCTCCTGAACCATCTGACCAAACCATCCAACCCGACCGTCCCGAAACATCCAAACGGTCCGTCCGGAAGAAGGTCCTGATCACCTCTGGTTGTCCCGAACCATTCGACCAAACCGTCCAACCCGACCGTCAGGGACCCTCCAAACTGTTTGTTGGCCCCAAACCATCCGACCAAACCGTCGAACCCGACCGTCCCGGACCTTCCAAACGGTCCGTCCGGAAGAAGGTCCGGCTCTCCTCTAGTTCTCCCGAACCATCCGACCAAACCGTCCAACCCGACCGTGTCGGACCCTCCAAATTGTTGTCCCGAATCATCCGCCCAAACCGTCCGACCCGACCGTCCCGGACCTTCCAAACTTCCGACCAAACTGTCCAACCCGACCGTCCCGGGCCCTCCAAACTGCTGGTCCCGAATCGTCCGACCAAATCGTCCAACTCGACCGTCCTGGGCCCTCCAAACTGTTGGTCCCGACCATCCGACCAAACCGTCCAAACCGACCGTCCCGGACCTTCCAAACGGTCTGTCCGGAATAAGGTCCAGCTCTCCTCTTGTTCTCCCGAACCATCCGACCAACCATCCAACCCGACCGTCTCGGACCCTCCAACTATTGGTCCCGAACCATCCGACCAAACCATCCAACCCGACCGTCCTGGACCCTCCAAATTGTTGGTCCCGAACCATCCGACCAAACCATCCAACCCAGCCGTCCCGGACCCTCCAAACTATTGGTCCCGAACCGTCCGACCAAACCATCCAACCCGACTGTCCCGGACCCTCCAAACTATTGGTCCCGAACCATCCGACCAAACATCCAACCCAACCGTCCCGGACCCTCCAAACTATTGGTCCCGAACCATATGACCAAACTGTCCAACCCGACCGTCCTGGACCCTCCAAAACTGTTGGTCCCGAAGCGTCCGACCAAATTGTCCAACCCGACCGTCCCGGCCCGTCCAAACTGTTGGTCCCGAAACCATCCGACCAAACCGTCTAACCCGACCGTCCTGGCCCCTCCAAACTGTTGGTCCCGGAGCATCCGACCAAACCGTCCAACCCGACCGTCCCGGACATTCCAAACGGTCCGTCCGGAAGAAGGTCCAGCTCTCCTCTAGTTCTCCCGAACCATCCGACGAAACCATCCAACCCCGACCGTCTCGGACCCTCCAAACTGTTGGTCCCGAACCATCCGACCAAACCGTCCAACCCGACTGTCTCGGACCTCCAAACTGCTGGTGCCAAACCATCCGACCAAATCGTCCAACCGGACCGTCTCGAAACCTCCAACCTGTTGGTCCCGAACCATCCGACCAAACAATCCAACCCGACCGTCCCCGGGCGCTCCAAACTGCTATTCCCGAATCATCCGACCAAATCGTCCCCTCCAATATATTGGTCCCCGATCATCCGACCAAACCGTCCAATCCGATCGTCCCGGACCTTCCAAACGGTCTGCCTGGAAGAAGGTCCGGCTCTCCTCTAGTTCTCCCGAACCATCCGACCAAACTATCCATCCCGACCGTCCCGGTCCCTCCAAACTGTTGGTCCCGAACCATCCGACCAAACCGTCCAACCCGACCGTCTCGGAACCTCCAAACTGTTGGTCCCGAACCATATGACCAAACTGTCCAACCCGACCGTCCTGGACCCTCCAAAACTGTTGGTCCCAAAGCGTCTGACCAAATCGTCCAACCCGACCGTCCCAGCCCGTCCAAACTGTTGGTCCTGAACCATCCGACCAAACCGTCTAACCCGGCCGTCCCGGCCCCTCCAAAACTGTTGGTCCCGGAGCATCCGACCAAACCGTCCAACCGACCGTCCCGGACATTCCAAATGGTCCGTCCGGAAGAAGGTCCAGCTCTCCTCGAGTTCTCCCGAACCATCCGACGAAACCATCCAACCCGACCGTCTCGGAACCTCCAAACTGTTGGTTCCGAACGATCCGACCAAACCGTCCAACCCGACCGTCTCGGAACCTGCAAACTGTTGGTCCCGAACCATCCGACCAAACCGTCCAACCCGACCGTCCCGGACCCTCCAAACTGTTGGTCCCGAACCATCCGACCAAACCGACCCACCCGACCGTCGCGGACCCTCCAAACTGTTGGTCCCGAACCATGCGACCAAACCGTCCAACCCGACTGTCCCGGTCCCTCCAAACTGTTGGTCCCGAACCATCCGACCAAACCGTCCAACCCGACCGTCCCGAACCTTCCAAACGGTCCTTCCGGAAGAAGGTCCAGCTCTCCTCTAGTTCTCCTGAACTATCCGACCAAACCATCCAACCCGACCGTCTAGGACCCTCCAAACTGTTGGTCCCGAACCATCCGACCACACCGTCCAACCCGACCGTCTCGGACCCTCCAAACTGTAGGTCTCGAACCATCCGACAAAATCGTCCAACCCGACCGTCCCGGGCCCTCGAAAGTATTTGTCCCCAATCATCCGACCAAACCGTCCAACCCGACCGTCCCGGACCTTTCAAAACCGTCCGCCCGGAAGAAGGTCTGGCTCTCCTCTAGTTCTCCCGAACCATCCGACCAAACCGTCCAACCCGACCATCCCAGCCCTTCCAAACGGACCGTCCGGAAGATGGTCCGGCTCCCCTCTAGTTCTCCCGAAACATCCGACCAAACTATGCAACACGACCGTGCCGGACCCTCCAAATGTTGGTCCCGAACCATCCGACCAAACCGTCCAACCCGACTGTCTCGGACCCACCAAACGGTCCGCCCGGAAGAATGTCCGGCTCTCCTCTAGTTCTCCCGAACAATCCGACCAAACCATCCAACCCGACCGTCCCAGAGCTTCCAAACGGTCCGTCCGGAAGAAGGTCCGGCTCTCCTCTAGTTCTCCCGAACCGTCCGACCAAACTATCCAACACGATCGTCCCGGACCCTCCAAAAGGTTGGTCCCGAACCATCCTACCAAACCGTCAAACCCGACCGTCACGGAACCTCCAAACTGCTGGTCCCGAACCATCCGACCAAATCGTCCAATCCGTCCGTCCCGGACCCTCCAAACTGTTGGTCCCGAACCATCCGACCAAACCGTCCAACCCGACCATCTCAGACCCTCCAAATTGTTGGTCCCGAACGATCCGACCAAAGCGTCCAACCCGACTGTCCCGGGCCCTCCAAAGTATTGGTCCCCAACGATCCGACCAAACCGTCCAACCCGACCGCCCCTGGCCGTCCAAACTGTTGGTCCCGAACCATCCGACCAAACCGTCCTACACGACAGTCTCGGAACCTCCAAACTGTTGGTCCCGAACTATCCGACCAAACTGTCCAACCCGACCGTCCCGGACCCTCCTAACTGTTGGTGTAATGTTGGTCCCGATCTTTCGTTGGAGATGGATAACTCGATTGGGGATGGAGGCGACGTTCACGGCCCGACTACAACCGTCCAAGGACGCTGCGCCTTAGCAACCGATACACCGACTCCAATGGTTGTTAGCGATCTTGTGGAGCACGAGGGCACCCGTCCTGCAAGCAATCGAAGAACTAGCAAGAACAAGTAGAACAAGCACTGAATTTGTGAAATCAATATGGAAGTTCAATCTGAAAACTTAAGAAGGTGAGGTTCCGAAGACAAGCCGACGGGCGGTCTAGCCGACACGCGCGCAGCAAGACGAAGTAGCTATGGCTAACTTGCGATCAACAAAACCGGATTGTTCTCGGTGGCTATAGAACCCTATTAATAGATAGGAGGACGACCACAAGGGTGTTGAGGTCGTACTCTAACCCTAGGACGTGTCCGTAATGGACTCAACTAGGTACATGGCCCATCAGGCCCAAAATATGGTGGCGCAGCACCGTGAAAAGATGATTACGCTCGACTCCGATCAGATATGGATATGAAGCCGGATCCGATTGAAAGTAGACTTGATAAGCTTTCCATGAAGTCCTAGAACGTCCAAATCCGACTCCATATGAAGACGTGGTGACCGTGACAACTTGGTGCTGTCCTGCAGTCCAAATCCCAGCTGCGTGATTCCCCTTCCTTCTTTGTGATCTTCTCCATCGTTCCTAAGCAAACCAAAGTGCATGCGTTTCCATTGTATAAATTAGGAGAACACAATCCTAAAAACGAACGCACCTGATAATTGAGTTGACGTGCACGAGCGCGAGTAAGTGGTCCAGGAGGAAATTGTGATTGTGTATGTGCGGATGTATCCATGGTGTTGTTGTCCTCGTCACAAATCGTCCAACCCGTCTGCCCCGGACCCTCCAAACAGTTGGTCCCGAACCACCAGAGCAAATCGTCCAACCCGACCGTCTCGGACGCTCCAAACTGTTGGTCCCGAACCATCCGATCAAACCCGACCGACCAGGAACATACAAACGGTCCGTCTGGAAGAAGGTCCGGTTCTGCTCTAGCTCTCCCGAACCCTCCGACCAAACCGTCCAACCCGACCGTCCCGGAACTTCCAAACGGTCCGTCCGGAAGAAGGTCCGGATCTCCTCTAGTTGTGCCAAACCATCCAACCAAACCGTCCAACCCGACCGTCTCAGAGCCTCCAAACTGTTGGTCCCGTAACATCCGACCAAACCGTCCAACCCGACTATCCTGGAACTTCCAAATGGTCCGTCCGGAAGGTCTAGATCTCCTTTAAGTGTTCCAAACCATCCGAACAAACCGTCCAACCCGACCGTCCCGGACCTTCCAAACTGTTGGTCCCGAACCATCCGACCAAACCATCCACCCGACCGTCGCAAACCCTCCAAACTGTTGGTCCCGAACCATCCGACCAAACCGTCCAACACGACCGTCGCGGACCCACCAAACTGTTGGTCCTGAACCATCCGACCAAACCCTCCAACCCGACCATCGCGGACCCTCCAAACTGCTGGTCCCGAACCATCCGAACAAACCGTCCAACCCGACCGTCCGGAAGAAGGTCCGGCTCTCCACTAGTTCTCCCGAACCATCCGACCAAACTATCCAACCCGACCGCCCCGGACCCTCCAAACTGTTGGTCCCGAACCAGCCGACCAAACTGTCCAAACTGACCGTCCCGGACCCTCCAAACTGTTGGTCCCAAACATACGACTAAATCGTCCAACCCGACCGTCGCGGACCCTCCAAACAATTGGTCCCGAACCACCCGATCAAATCGTCCAACCCGACCGTCTCGGACGCTCGAAACTGTTGGTCCCGAACCATCCGACCAAACCCGACCGTCCCGGAACATACAAACGGTCCGTCCGGAAGGAGGTCCGGCTCACCTCTAGTTGTCCCGAACCACCGTCCAACCCGACTGTCCCGGACCTTCCAAACGGTCCGTCCAGAAGAAGGTCTAGCTCTCCTCTAGTTCTCCCGAACCATCCAACCCGACCGTCGCGAACCCTCCAAACTGTTGGTCCCGAACCATCCGACCAAACCGTCCAAACCGACCGTCGCGGACCCGCCAAACTGTTGGTCCTGAACCATCCGACCAAACCGTCCAACCCGACCGTCCCGGACCCTCCAAACTGTTGGTCCCGAACCATCCGAACAAACCGTCCAACTCGACCGTCCCGGTCCCCCTAACTGTTGGCCCCGAACCATCCGGCCAAACCGTCCAACCCGATCGTCCCGGACCTTCCAAACGGTCCGTCCGGAAGAAGGTCCAGCTCTCCTCTAGTTCTCGCGAACCATCCGACCAACCGTCCAGCCCGATCGTCCCGGACCTCCCAAACTGTCCGTCCGGAAGAATGTCCGGATCTCCTCTAATTGTTCCGCACCATCCGACCAAACTATCCAACCCGACCGTCCCGGACCTTCCAAACGGTCTGTCCGGAAGATGGTCCGGCTCTCCTCTAGTTCTCCCGAACCATCCGACCAAACTATCCAACACGACCGTCCCAGACCCTCCAAAATGTTGGTCCCGAACCATCCGACCAAACTGTCCAACCCGACCGTCTCGGACCCTCCAAACTGTTGGTCCCGAACCATTGGACCAAACCGTCCAACCCCGACCGTCCTGGACCTTCCAAACGGTCCGCCCGGAAGAAGGTCCAGCTCTCCTCTAGTTCTCGCGAACCATCCGACCAAACCAACCAACCCGACCGTCTCGGACCCTCCAAACTGTTGGTCCCAAACCATCCGACCAAACCGTCCAACCCGGACCGTCTCGGATCCTCCAAACTGTCCCGAACCATCCGACCAAACTGTCCAACCTGACCGTCTCGGACCCTCCAAACTGTTGGTCCCGAACCATCCGACCAAACAGTCTAACCCGACCGTCCTGGACCTTCCAAACGGTCCGCCCGGAAGAAGGTCCAGCTCTCCTCTAGTTCTCGCGAACCATCCGGCCAAACCAACCAACCCGACCGTCTCGGACCCTCCAAACTGTTGGTCCCTAACCACCCGACCAAACCGTCCAACCCGACCGTCTCGGACCCTCCAAACTGTTGGTCCCGAACTAACCGACCAAATCGTCCAACCCGACCGTCCCGGCCCCTCCAATGTATTGGTCCCCAACCATCCGACCAAACCGTCCAACCCGACCGTCCGGAAGAAGGTCCGGCTCTCCTCTAGTTCTCCCGATCCATCCGACCAAACTATCCAACCCGACCGCCCCGGACCCTCCAACTGTTGGTCCGAACCATCCGACCAAACTGTCCAAACTGACCGTCCCGGACCCTCCAAACTGTTGGTCCCAAACATACGACTAAATCGTCCAACCCGACCATCGCGGACCCTCCAAACAATTGGTCCCGAACCACCCGATCAAATCGTCCAACCCGACCGTCTCGGACGCTCGAAACTGTTGGTCCCGAACCATCCGACCAAATCCGACCGTCCCGGAAAATACAAACGGTCCGTCCGGAAGAAGGTCCGGATCACCTCTAGTTGTCCCAAACCACCGTCCAACCCGACTGTCCCGGACCTTCCAAACGGTCCGTCCGGAACAAGGTCTAGCTCTCCTCTAGTTCTCCCGAACCATCCAACCCGACCGTCGCGAACCCTCCAAACTGTTGGTCCCGAACCATCCGACCAAACCGTCCAACCCGACCGTCGCGGACCCACCAAACTGTTGGTCCTGAACCATCCGACCAAACCGTCCAACACGACCGTCGCGGACCCTCCAAACTGTTGGTCCCGAACCATCCGAACAAACCGTCCAACTCGACCGTCCCGGTCCCCCCTAACTGTTGGCCCCGAACCATCCGGCCAAACCGTCCAACCCGATCGTCCCGGACCTTCCAAACGGTCCGTCCGAAGAAGGTCCAGCTCTCCTCTAGTTCTCCCGAACCATCCGACCAAACCGTCCAGCCCGATCGTCCCGGACCTTCCAAACTGTCCGTCCGGAAGAATGTCCGGATCTCCTCTAATTGTTCCGCACCATCCGACCAAACTATCCAACCCGACCGTCCCGGACCTTCCAAACGGTCTGTCCGGAAGATGGTCCGGCTCTCCTCTAGTTCACCCGAACCATCCGACCAAACTATCCAACACGACCGTCTCGGACCCTCCAAACTGTTGGTCCCGAACTAACCGACAAAATCGTCCAACCCGACCGTCCCGGGCCCTCCAATGTATTGGTCCCCAACCATCCGACCAAACCGTCCAACCTGACAGTCTCGGACCCTCCAAACTGTTGGTCTCGAACCGTCCCGACCAAACCGTCCAACCCGACCGTCCCGAAACATCCAAACGGTCCGTCCGAAGAAGGTCTGGATCTCCTCTAGTTGTCTCGAACCATCCGACCAACCGTCCACCCGACCACCACGGACCCTCCGAACTGTTGGACCCGAACCATCCGACCAAACCATCCAACCGGACCGTCTCCGACCCTCCAAACTGTCGGTCCCGAACTATCCGACCAAACCGTCCAACCCGACCATCCCGAAACATCCAAACGGTCCGTCCGGAAGGTCCTGATCTCCTCTAGTTGTCCCGAACCACCGAACCAAACTGCCCAACCAAACCGTCCCGGACCTTCCAAACGGTCCGTCTGGAAGAAGGTCCGGTTCTGCTCTAGTTCTCCCGAACCATCCGAGCAAACCGTCCAACCCGACCATCTCAGGCCCTCCAAACTGTTAGTCCCGAACCATCCGACCAAACCGTCCAACCCGACCGTCCCGGAACTTCCATCGGTCCGTTCGGAAGAAGGTCCGAATCTCCTCTAGCTGTCCCAAACCATCCAACCAAACCGTCCAACCCAACCGTCTCAGACCCTCCAAACTGTTGGTCCCGATCATCCGACCAAACCGTCCAACCCGACTATCCTGGAACTTCCAGATGGTCCGTCCAGAAGATCTAGATCTCCTCTAATTGTTCCAAACCATCCGGCCAAACCGTCCAACCGGACCATCCCGAACCTTCCAAACGGTCCGTCCGGAAGAAGGTCCGATTCTCCTCTAGTTGTGCCGAACCATCCGACCAAACCGTCCAACCCGACCGTCCCGGACCGTCCAAACTGTTGGTTCCGAACCGTCCGACCAAACCGTCCATCCCGATCGTCTGGGACCCTCCAAACTGTTGGTCCCGAACCATCCGACCCAAACCGTCCAATTTGACCGTCCCGGGCCCACCAAACTATTGGTCACAAACCATCCGACCAAACCGTCCAGCCCGACCGTCCCGGACCTTCCAAACGGTCCATCCGGAAGAAGGTCCAGATCTCCTCTAGTTGTGCCAAACCATCCGACCAAACTGTCCAACCCGACCGTCCTGGACCCGCCAAACTGTTGGTCCCGAAACCATCCGACCAAAACCGTCCAACCCGACAGTCTCAGACCCTCCAAACTGTTGGTCCGGAACCGTCCGACCAAAACCGTCCAACCCGACCGTTCTGAAACATCCAAACGGTTCGTCCGGAAGAAGGTCTGGATCTCCTCTAGTGTCTCGAACCATCCGACCAAACCGTCCAACCCGACCACCAGGGACCCTCCGAACTTTGGACCCGAACCATCCGACCAAACCATCCAACCCGACCGTCTCGGACGCTCCAACTGTCGGTCCCGAACTGTCCCACCAAACCGTCCAACCCGACCGTCCCGAAACATCCAAACGGTCCGTCCGAAGAAGGGCCTGATCTGCTTTAGTTCTCCCGAACCACCCAACCACACTACCAACCCAACCGTCCCGGACCTTCCAAACGGTCCGTCTAGAAGAAGGTCCGGTTCTTCTCTAGTTCTCCCGAACCCTCCGACCAAACCGTCCAACCCGACAATCTCAGGCCCTCCAAACTGTTAGTCCCGAACCATCCGACCAAACCGTCCAACCCGACCGTCCGGAACTTCCAAACGGTCCGTCCGAAGAAGGTCCGGATCTCCTCTAGTTGTGCCAAAACCATCCAACCAAACCGTCCAACCCGACCGTCTCAGAGCCTCCAATCTGTTGGTCCCGGATCATCCGACCAAACCGTCCAACCCGACTATCCTGGAACTTCCAAATGTTCCGTCCAGAAGGTCTAGATCTCCTCTATGTGTTCCAAACCATCCGACCAAACCGTCCAACCCGACCGTCCCGGACCTTCCAAACTGTTGGTCCGCGAACCATCGACCAAACCATCCAACCCGACCGTCGCGAACCTCCAAACTGTTGGTCCCGAACCATCCGACCAAACCGTCCAACCCGACCGTCGCGGACCACCAAACTGTTGGTCCTGAACCATCGACCAAACACCGTCCAACCCGACCGTCGCGGACCCTCTAAACTGTTGGTCCCGAACCATCCGAACAAACCGTCCAACCCGATCGTCCGGACCTTCCAGACGGTCCTTCCGGAAGAAGATCCAGCTTTCCTCTAGTTCTCCCGAACCATCCGACCAAACCGTCCAGCTCGATCGTCCCGGACCTTCCAAACTGTCCGTCCGGAAGAATGTCCGGATCTCCTCTAATTGTTTCGCACCATCCGACCAAACTATCCAACACGACCGTCCCGGACCCTCCAAAATGTTGGTCCCGAACCATCCAACCAAACTGTCCAACCCGACTGTCTCGACCCTCCAAACTGTTGCTCCCGAACCATCCGACCAAACTGTCCAACCCGACGGTCCTGGACCTTCCAAACGGTCCGCCCGGAAGAAGTCAGCTCTCCTCTAGTTCTCGCGAACCATCCGACCAAACCAACCAACCCGACCGTCTCGGACCCTCCAAACTGTTGGTCCCTAACCATCCGACCAAACCGTCCAACCGACCGTCTCGGAGCCTCCAAACTGTTGGTCCCGAACTAACCGACCAAATCGTCCAACCCGACCGTTCCGGGCCCTGCAATGTATTGGTCCCCAACCATCCGACCAAACCGTCAACCCGACCGTCCGGAAGAAGGTCCGCTCTCCTCTAGTTCTCCCGAACCATCCGACCAAACTATCCCAACCCGACATCCCCGGACCCTCCAAACTGTTGGTCCCGAACCATCCGACCATCTGTCCAAACTGACCGTCCCGGACCCTCCAAACTGTGGTCTCAAACATACGACCAAATCATCCAACCCGACCGTCGCGGACCCTCCAAAAAAATTGGTCCCGAACCACCCGATCAAATCGACCAACCCGACCGTCTCGGACGCTCGAAACTGTTGGTCCCGAACCATCCGACCAAACCCGACCGTCCGGAACATACAAACGGTCCGTCGGAAGAAGGTCCGGATCACCTCTAGTTGTCCCGAACCACCGTCCAACCCGACTGTCCCGGACCTTTGAAACGGCCCGTCCGGAAGAAGGTCTAGCTCTCCTCTAGTTCTCGCGAACCATCCACCAAACCATCCAACCCAACCGTCTCGGACCCTCCAAACTGTTGGTCCCAAACCAACTCACCAAACCGTCCAACCCGACCGTCGCGGACCCTCCAAACTGTTGTTCCCGAACCATCCGACCAAAACCGTCAACCCGACGGTCCCGGGCTCCACAAACTGTTGGTCCCGAACCATCCGACCAAACCATCCGACCCGACCGTCCCGGACCATCCAAACGGTCCGTCCGGAGAAGGTCTAGCTCTCCTCTAGTTCTCCCCCGCACCATCCGACCCAAACCATCCAACCCGACCGTCTCGGACCCTCCAAACGGTTGGTCCCGAACCATCCGACCAAATCGTCCAACCCGACCGTCCCGGGCCCTCCAAAGTATTGGTCCCCACCATCGACCAAACCGTCCAAACCTGACCGTCCGGAAGAAGGTCCGGCTCTCCTCTAGTTCTCCCGAACCATCCGACCAAAGTAACCATCCCGACCGCCCCGGACCCTCCAAACTGTTGGTCCCGACCATCCGACCAAAACCGTTCCAACCCGACCGTCTCGGACCCTCCAAACTGTTGGTCCCGACCGTCCGACCAAACGTCCAACCCGACCGTCCCGAACATCCAACGGTCCGTCGGAAGAAGGTCTGGATCTCCTCTAGTTGTCTCGAACCATCCGACCAAAACCGTCCAACCCGACCACCACGGACCCTCCGAACTGTTGGACCCGAACCATCCGACCAACCATCCAACCCGACCGTCTCGGACCCTCCAAACTGTCGGTCTGAACTGTCCGACCAAACCGTCCAACCCGACCGTCCGAAACATGCAAACGGTCCGTCCGGAGAGGTCCTGATCTCCTCTAGTTGTCCCGAACCACCAACCCACCGTCCCGGACCTTCCAAACGGTCCGTTTGGAAGAATGTCCGGTTCTGCTCTAGTTCTCCCGAACATCCGACCAAACCGTCCAACCCGACCGTCCCGGAACATCCAAACGGTCCGTCCGGAAGAACGTCCGGATATCCTCTAGTTGTCCCAAACTATCCAACCAAACCGTCCAACCTGACGTCTCAGACCCTCCAAACTGTTGGTCCCGGATCATCCGACCAAACCGTCCAACCCGACTCTCCTGGAACTTCCAAATGGTCCGTCCAGAAGGTCTAGATCTCCTCTAATTGTTCCAAACCATCCGACCAAACCGTCCACCCGACCGTCCCGGACCTTCCAAACTGTTGTCCCGAACCATCCGACCAAACCATCCAACCCGACCGTCTCGGACCCTCCAAACTGTTGGTCCAGAACTGTACGACCAAACCGTCCAACCCGACCGTCCCGAAACATCCAAACGGTCCCGTCCGGAAGAAGGTCCTGATCTCCTCTAGTTGTCCCGAACCATCCGACCAAACTGCCCAACCCAACCATCCGGACCTTCCAAACGGTCCGTCTGGAAGAAGGTCCGGTTCTCCTCTAGTTCTCCCAAACCATCCGACCAAACTGTCCAACCCGACCATCTCGGGCCTCCAAACTGTTATTCCCGAACCATCCGACCAAACCGTCCAACCCGACCGTCCCGGAACTTCCAAATGGTCCGTCCGAAGAAGGTCTGGATCTCCTCTAGTTGTCCCGAACCATCCAACCAAACCGTCCTACCCGACCGTCTCAGACCCTCCAAACTGTTGGTCCCGGATCATCCGACCAAACCGTCCAACCGACTATCCTGGAACTTCCAAATGGTCCGTCCAGAAGGTCTAGATCTCCTCTAATTGTTCCAAACCATCCGGCCAAACCGTCCAAACCCGACCGTCCCGGACCTTCCAAACGGTCTGTCCGGAAGAAGGTCCGGTTCTCCTCAAGTTCTCCCGAACCTTCCGACCAAACCATCCAACCCGACCGTCCCGGACAGTCCAAACTGTTGGTTCCGAACCGTCCGACCAAAACCGTCCATCCCGACCGTCCGGAAGAAGGTCCGGCTCTCCTCTAGTTCTCCCGAACCATCCGACCAAACTATCCAACCGACCGCCCGGACCCTCCAAGCTGTTGGTCCCGAACCATCCGACCAAACTGTCCAAACTGACCGTCCCGGACCCTCCAAACTGTGGTCCCAAACATACGACCAAATCGTCCAACCCGACCGTCCGGACCCTCCAAACAATTGGTCCCGAACCACCCGATCAAATCGACCAACCCGACCGTCTCGGACGCTCGAAACTGTTGGTCCCGAACCATCCGACCAAACCCCGACCGTCCCGGAACATACAAACGGTCCGTCCGGAAGAAGGTCCGGATCACCTCTAGTTGTCCCGAACCACCGTCCAACCCGACTGTCCCGGACTTCCAAACGGTCCGTCCGGAAGAAGGTCTAGCTCTCCTCTAGTTCTCCCGAACCATCCAACCAAACCATCCAACCCAACCGTCTCGGACCCTCCAAACTGTTGGTCCCGAACCAACTCACCAAACCTTCCAACCCGACCGTCGCGGACCCTTCAAACTGTTGGTCCCGAACCATCCGACCAAACTGTCTAACCCGACCGTCCCGGGCCCTCCAAACTGTTCGTCCCGAACCATTCGACCAAACCGTCCAACCCGACCGTCCGGACCATCCAAACGGTCCGTCCGGAAGAAGGTCTAGCTCTCCTCTAGTTCTCCCGAACCATCCAACCAAACCATCCAACCCAACCGTCTCGGACCCTCCAAACTGTTGGTCCGAACCAACTCACCAAACCGTCCACCCAACCGTCGCGGACCCTTCAAACTGTTGGTCCCGAACCATCCGACCAAACTGTCTAACCCGACCGTCCGGGCCCTCCAAACTGTTCGTCCGAACCATTCGACCAAAACCGTCCAACCCGACCGTCCCGGACCATCCAAACGGTCCGTCGGAAGAAGGTCTAGCTCTCCTCTAGTTCTCCCGCACCATCCGACCAAACCATCCAACCCGACCGTCTCGGACCCTCCAACTGTTTGTCCCGAAACATGCAACCAAACCGTCCAACCCGACCGTCTCGGACCCTCCAAACTGTTGGTCCCGAACCATCCGACCAAACCGTCCAACCCGACCGTTCGGAAGAAGGTCCGGCTCTCCTCTAGTTCTCCCGAACCATCCGACCAAGGTATCCATCCCGACCGCCCCAGACCCTCCAAACTGTTGGTCCCGAACCATCCGACCAAACCGTCCAACCCGACAGTCTCGAACCCTCCAAACTTTGGTCCCCGAACCGTCCGACCAAACCGTCCAACCCGACCGTCCCGAAACATCCAAACGGTCCGTCCGGAAGAAGGTCTGGATCTCCTCCAGTTGTCTCGAACCATCCGACCAAACCGTCCAACCCGACCACCACGGACCGTCCGAACTGTTGGACCCGAATCATCGACCAAACCATCCAACCCGACGTCTCGGACCCTCCAAACTGTCGGTCCCGAACTGTCCGACCAAACCGTCCCAACCCGACCGTCCCGAAACATCCAAACGGTCCGTCCGGAAGAAGGTCCTGATCTCCTCTAGTTGTCCCGAACCATCCAACCAAACTGCCAACCCAACCGTCCCGGACCTTCCAAACGGTCCCGTCTGGAAGGAAGTCCGGTTCTGCTCTAGTTCTCCCGAACCATCCGACCAAACCGTCCAACCCGACCATCTCAGCCCTCCAAACTGTTAGTCCCGAACGATCCGACCAAACCGTCCAACCCGACCGTCCCGGAAACTTCCAAACGGTCCGTCCGGAAGAAGGTCCGGATCTCCTCTAGTTGTCCCAAACCATCCAACCAAAACCGTCCAACCCGACCGTCTCAGACCCTCCAAACTGTTGGTCCAGGATCATCCGACCAAAACCGTCCACCCGACTATCCTGGACTTCAAATGGTCCGTCCAGAAGGTCTAGATCTCCTATAATTGTTTCAAACCATCCGACCAAACCGTCCAACCCGACCGTCCCGGACCTTCCAAACTGTTGGTCCCGAACCATCCGACCAACCATCCAACCCGACAGTCCCGGACCCTCCAAACTGTTGGTCCAGAACTGTACGACCAAACCGTCCAACCCGACCGTCCCGAATCATCCAAACGGTCCGTCCGGAAGAAGGTCCTGATCTCCTCTAGTTGTCCCGAACCATCCGACCAAACTGCCCAACCCAACCGTCCCGGACCTTCCAAACGGTTCGTCTAGAAGAAGGTCCGTTCTCCTCTAGTTCTCCCAAACCATCCGACCAAACTGTCCAACCCGATCATCTCGGGCCCTCCAAACTGTTATTCCCGAACCATCCGACCAACCGTCCAATCCAACCGTCCCGGAACTTCCAAACGGTCCGTCCGGAAGAAGGTCCGGATCTCCTCTAGTTGTCCCGAACCATCCAGCCAAACGTCCAACCCGACCGTCTCAGACCCTCCAAACTGTTGGTCCCGGATCATCCGACCAAACCGTCCAACCCGACTATCTCGAACTTCCAAATGGTCCGTCCAAAAGGTCTAGACCTCCTCTAATTATTCGAAACCATCCGGCCAAACCGTCTAACCCGACCGTCCCGGACCTTCCAAACGGTCTGTCGGAAGAAGGTCCGGTCTCCTCTAGTTCTCCCGAAACCATCCAACCAAACCATCCAACACGACCGTCCCGGACCGTCCAAACCGATCATCCCGATCGTCTGGGACCCTCCAAACTGTTGGTCCCGAACCATCCGACCAAACCGTTCAATTTGACCGTCCTGGGCCACCCGAACTATTGGTCCCGAACCATCCGAACAAACCGTCCAACCCGACCGTCCCGGTCCCTCCTAACTGTTGGTCCCGAACCCATCTGGCCAAACCGTCCAACCCGATCGTCCCGGACCTTCCAAACGGTCCCGTCCGGAAGAAGGTCCAGTTCTCCTCTAGTTCTCCCGAACCATCCGACCAAACCGTCCAACCCGATCGTCCCGGACCTTCCAAACTGTCCGTCCGGAAGAAGGAACGGATCTCCTCTAATTGTCCCGCACCATCCGACCAAACCATCCAACCCGACCGTCCCGGACCTTCCAAACGGTCTGTCCGGAAGATGGTCCGGCTCTCCTCTAGTTCTCCCGAACCATCCGACCAACTATCCAACACGACCGTCCCGGACCCTCCAAAATGTTGGACCCGAATCAAACCCGACCGTCCCGGACCCTCCAAAATGTTGGTCCCGAACCGTCCGACCAAACTGTCCAACCCGACCGTCTCGGACCTCCAAACTGTTAGTCCCGAACCATCCGACCAAACCGTCCAACCCGACCGTCGCGGACACTCCAGACTGTTGGTCCGAACCATCCGACCAAACCGTCCAACCCGACAGTCCCGGGCCCTCCAAACTGTTGGTCCCGAACCATCCGACCAAACCGTCCAACCGACAGTCCTGGACCTTCCCAACGCGCCGCCCGGAAGAAGGTCCAGCTCTCATCTTGTTCTCGCGAAACATCCGGACCAAACCAACCAACCCGACCGTCTCGGACCCTCCAAACTGTTGTCCCTAACCATCGACCAAACCGTCCAACCCGACGTCTCGGACCCTCCAAACTGGTGGTCCCGAACTAACCGACCAAATCGTCCAACCCGACCGTCCCGGGCCCTCGAAGTATTGGTCCCCAACCATCCGACCAAACCGTCCAACCCGACCGACCGGAAGAAGGTCCGGCTCTCCTCTAGTTCTCCCGAACCATCCCGACCAAACTATCCAACCCGACCGCCCCGGACCCTCCAAACTGTTGGTCCCGAACCATCCGACCAAACTGTCCAAACTGACCGTCCCGGACCCTCCAAACTGTTGGTCCCAAACATACGACCAAATCGTCCAACCCGACCGTCCGGACCCTCCAAACAATTGGTCCCGAACCACCCGATCAAATCGACCAACCCGACCGTCTCGACGCTCGAAAACTGTTGGTCCCGAACCATCCGACCAAACCCGACCGTCCCGGAACATACAAACGGTCCGTCCGGAAGAAGGTCCGGATCACCTCTAGTTGTCCCGAACCACCGTCCAACCGACTGTCCCGGACCTTCCAAACGGTCCGTCCGGAGAGGTCTAGCTCTCCTCTAGTTCTCCCGAACCATCCAACCAAACCATCCAACCCAACCGTCTCGGACCCTCCAAACTGTTGGTCCCGAACCACTCACCAAACCGTCCAACCCAACCGTCGCGGACCCTTCAAACTGTTGGTCCCGAACCATCCGACCAAACTGTCTAACCCGACCGTCCCGGGCCCTCCAAACTGTTCGTCCCGAACCATTCGACCAAAACCGTCCAACCCGACCGTCCCGGACCATCCAAACGGTCCGTCCGGAAGAAGGTCTAGCTCTCCTCTAGTTCTCCCGCACCATCCGACCAAACCATCCAACCCGACCGTCTCGGACCCTCCAAACTGTTTGTCCCGAACCATGCAACCAAACCGTCCAACCCGGACCGTCTCGGACCCTCCAAACTGTTGGTCCCGAACCATCCGACCAAACCGTCCAACCCGACCGTTCGGAAGAAGGTCCGGCTCTCCTCTAGTTCTCCCGAACCATCCGACCAAGTATCCATCCTGACCGCCCCAGACCCTCCAAACTGTTGGTCCCGAACCATCCGACCAAACCGTCCAACCCGACAGTCTCGGACCCTCCAAACTTTGGTCCCGAACCGTCCGACCAAACCGTCCAACCCGACCGTCCCGAAACATCCAAACGGTCCGTCCGAAGAAGGTCTGGATCTCCTCCAGTTGTCTCGAACCATCCGACCAAACCGTCCAACCCGACCACCACGGACCGTCCGAACTGTTGGACCCGAATCATCCGACCAAACCATCCAACCCGACCGTCTCGGACCCTCCAAACTGTCGGTCCCGAACTGTCCGACCAAACCGTCCAACCCGACCGTCCCGAAACATCCAAACGGTCCGTCCGGAAGAAGGTCCTGATCTCCTCTAGTTGTCCCGAACCATCCAACCAACTGCCCAACCCAACCGTCCCGGACCATCCAAACGGTCCGTCTGGAAGAAGGTCCGGTTCTGCTCTAGTTTCTCCGAACCATCCAACCAAACCGTCCAACCCGACCATCTCAGGCCCTCCAAACGTTAGTCCGAACGATCCGACCAAACGTCCAACCCGACCGTCCCGGAACTTCCAAACGGTCCGTCCGGAAGAAGGTCCGGATCTCCTCTAGTTGTCCCAAACCATCCAACCAAACCGTCCAACCCGACCGTCTCAGACCCTCCAAACTGTTGGTCCAGGATCATCCGACCAAACCGTCCACCCGACTATCCTGGAACTTCCAAATGGTCCGTCCAGAAGGTCTAGATCTCCTATAATTGTTTCAAACCATCCGACCAAACCGTCCAACCCGACCGTCCCGGACCTTCCAAACTGTTGGTCCCGAACCATCCGACCAAACCATCCAACCCGACCGTCTCGGACCCTCCAAACTGTTGGTCCAGAACTGTACGACCAAACCGTCCAACCCGACCGTCCCGAATCATCCAAACGGTCCGTCCGGAAGAAGGTCCTGATCTCCTCTAGTTGTCCCGAACCATCCGACCAAACTGCCCAACCCAACCGTCCCGGACCTTCCAAACGGTTCGTCTAGAAGAAGGTCCGGTTCTCCTCTAGTTCTCCCAAACCATCCGACCAAACTGTCCAACCCGATCATCTCGGGCCCTCCAAACTGTTATTCCCGAACCATCCGACCAAACCGTCCAACCCGACCGTCCCGGACTTCCAAACGGTCCGTCCGGAAGAAGGTCCGGATCTCCTCTAGTTGTCCCGAACCATCCAGCCAAACCGTCCAACCCGACCGTCTCAGACCCTCCAAACTGTTGGTCCCGGATCATCCGACCAAACCGTCAACCCGACTATCCTCGAACTTCCAAATGGTCCGTCCAAAAGGTCTAGATCTCCTCTAATTGTTCCAAACCATCCGGCCAAACCGTCCAACCCGACCGTCCCGGACCTTCCAAACGGTCTGTCCGGAGAAGGTCCGGTTCTCCTCTAGTTCTCCCGAACCATCCAACCAAACCATCCAACACGGACCGTCCCGACCGTCCAAACCGATCATCCCGATCGTCTGGGACCCTCCAAACTGTTGGTCCCGAACCATCCGACCAAAACCGTTCAATTTGACCGTCTGGGCCACCCGAACTATTGGTCCCGAACCATCCGAACAAACCGTCCAACCCGACCGTCCCGGTCCTCCTAACTGTTGGTCCCCAAACCATCTGGCCAAACCGTCCAACCCGATCGTCCCGGACCTTCCAAACGGTCCGTCCGGAAGAAGGTCCAGTTCTCCTCTAGTTCTCCGAACCATCCGACCAAACCGTCCAACCCGATCGTCCCGGACCTTCCAAACTGTCCGTCCGGAAGAAGGTCCGGATCTCCTCTAATTGTCCCGCACCATCCGACCAAACCATCCAACCCGACCGTCCCGGACCTTCCAACGGTCTGTCCGGAGATGGTCCGGCTCTCCTCTAGTTCTCCGAACCATCCGACCAAACTATCCAACACGACCGTCCCCGGACCCTCCAAAATGTTGGTCCCGAATCATCCGACCAAACTGTCCAACCCGACCGTCTCGGACCCTCCAAACTGTTGGTCCCGAACCATTCCGACCAAACTGTCCAAGCCCGACCGTCCTGGACCTTCCAAACAGTCCGCCCCCGGAAGAAGGTCCAGCTCTCCTCTAGTTCTCGCGAACCATCGACCAAAACCGACAGTCCGACACCCTCCAAAATGTTGGTCCCGAACCGTCCGACCAAACTGTCCAACCCGACCGTCTCGGACCCTCAAACTGTTAGTCCCGAACCATCCGACCAAACCGTCCAACCCGACCGTCGCGGACACTCCAGACTGTTGGTCCCGACACCATCGACCAAACGTCAACCCGACAGTCCCGGCCCTCCAAACTGTTGGTCCACGACCATCCCGACCAAACCGTCAACACCGCACGTCCTGGACCTTCCAAACGGTCCTGCCGGAAGAAAGGTCCAGCTCTCATCTTGTTCTCGCGAAACATCCGACCAAACCAACACCGACCGTCTCGGACCCTCCAAATCTTTTGTCCCTAACCATCCGACCAAACGTCCAACCCGACCGTCTCGGACCCTCCAAACTGTTGGTCCCGAACTAACCGACCAAATCGTCCAACCCGACCGTCCCGGGCCGCTCGAATGATTGGTCCCAACCATCCGACCAAAACCGTCCAACCCGACCGTCCGGAAGAAGGTCCGGCTCTCCTCTAGTTCTCCCGAAACCATCCGACCAAACTATCCAACCCGACCGCCCCGGACCCTCCAAACTGTTGGTCCCGAACCATCCGACCAAACTGTCCAAACTGACCGTCCCGGACCCTCCAAACTGTTGGTCCCAAACATACGACCAAATCGTCACAACCCGACCGTACCGGACCCTCCAAACAATTGGTCCCGAACCACCCGATCAAATCGACCAACCCGACCGTCTCGGACTCTCGAAACTGTTTGTCCCGAACCATCCGACCAAACCCGACCGTCCGTAACATACAAACGGTCCGTCCGGAAGAAGGTCCGGATCACCTCTAGTTGTCCCGAACCACCGTCCAACCCGACTATCCCGGACCTTCAAACGGTCCGTCCGGAAGAAGGTCTAGCTCTCCTCTAGTTCTCCCGAACCATCCAACCAAAACCATCCAACCCAACCGTCTCGGACCCTCCAAACTGTTGGTCCCGAACCAACTCACCAAACCGTCCAACCCGACCGTCGCGGACCCTTCAAACTGTTGGTCCGAACCATCCGACCAAACTGTCTAATCCGACCGTCCCGGGCCCTCCAACTGTTCGTCCCCGAACCATTCGACCAACCGTCCAACCCACGACCATCCCGGACCATCCAAACGGTCCGTCCGGAAGAAGTCTAGCTCTCCTCTAGTTCTCCCGCACCATCCGACCAAACCAACCAACCCGACGTCTCGGACCCTCCAAACTGTTTGTCCCGAACCATGCACCAACCGTCCAACCCGACCGTCTCGGACCCTCCAAACTGTTGGTCCCGAACCATCCGACCAAACCGTCCAACCGACCGTCGCGGACACTCCAGACTGTTGGTCCCGAACCATCCGACCAAACCGTCTAACCCGACCGTCCCGGGCCCTCCAAACTGTTGGTCCCGAACCATCCGACCAACCGTCGAACCCGACCGTCCTGGACCTTCCAAACGGTCCGCCGGAAGAAGCTCAGCTCTCATCTAGTTCTCGCGAAACATCCGACCAAACCAACCAACCCGACCGTCTCGGACCCTCCAAACTGTTGTCCCTAACCATCCGACCAACCGTCCGACCCGACCGTCTCGGACCCTCCAAACTGTTGGTCCCGACCTAACCGACCAAATCGTCCAACCCGACCGCTCGGGCCCTCGAATGTATTGGTCCCCAACCATCCGACCAAACCGTCCAACCCGACCGTCCGGAAGAAGGTCCGCTCTCCTCTAGTTCTCCCGAACCATCCGACCACACTATCCACCCGACCGCCCCGGACCCTACAAACTGTTGGTCCCGAACCATCCGACCAAACTGTCCAAACTTGACCGTCCCGGACCTCCAAACTGTTGGTCCCAAACGTACGACCAAATCGTCCAACCCGACCGTCGCGGACCCTCCAAACAATTGGTCCCGAACCACCCGATCAAATCGTCCAACCCGACCGTCTCGGACGCCCGAACTGTTGGTCCCGAACCATCCGACCAACCCGACCGTACCCGGACCATCTAAACTGTCCGACCGGAGAAGGTCCGGCTCTCCTCTAGTTCTCCCGAACCATCCGACCACACTATCCACCCGACCGCGCACGGACCCTCCAAACTGTTGTCCCGACCATCCGACCAAATTGTCCAAACTGATCGTCCCGGACACTCCAAACTGGTGGTCCAAACATACGACCAATCGTCCAACCCGACCGTCGCGGACCCTCCAAACATTGGTCCCAAATCACCCGATCAAATCGTCCTAGCCGACCGTCTCGGACGCTCGAGAACTGTTGGTCCCGAACCATCCGACCAAACCCGAACGTCCCGGAACAGACAAACGGTCCGTCCGGAAGAAGTCCGGATCACCTCTAGTTGTCCCGAACCACCGTCCAACCCGACTGTCCCGGACCTTGCAAACGGTCCGTCCGGAAGAAGGTCTAGCTCTCCTCTACTTCTCCCGAACCATCCGACCTAACATCCAACCCAACCGTCTCGGACCCTCCAACTGTTGGTCCCGACCATCTCACCAAACCGTCCACCCGACCGTCGCGGACCCTCGAACTGTTGGTCCCGAACCATCCGACCAAACCGACTAACCCGACCGTCCCGGGCCCTCCAAACTGTGGTCCCGAACCATCCGACACAAACCGTCCAACCCGACCGTGCCCGGACCATCCAAACGGTCCTCCGGAAGAAGGTCTAGCTCTCCTCTAGTTTCTCTCCGCCCCATCCGACCAAACCGTCCAACCCGACCGTCTCGGACCCTCCAAACTGTTTGTCCCGAACCATGCAACCAACCGTCCAACCCGACCGTCTCGGACACTCCAAACAGTTGGTCCCGAACCATCTGACCAAATCGTCCAACCCGACCGTCCCGGGCCCTCCAAAGTATTGGTCCCCACCATCCGACCAAACCGTCAACCCGACCATCCGGAGAAGGTCCGGCTCTCCTCTATTTCTCAGAACATCCGACCAAGTATCCATCCGACCCGCCCCGGACCCTCCAAACTGTTGGTCCGAACCATCCGACCAAAACGTCCAACCGGACGTCTCGGAACTTCAAACTGTTGGTCCCGAACCATCTGACCAAATCTATCCAACCCGACGTCCCGGACCCTCCAAAACTGTGGTCCGAAGCGTCCGACCAATCGTCCAACCCAACGTCCAGGACCCTCCAAACAGTTGGTCCCGAACCACCCGATCACATCTTCGACCGACCGTCTCGGACGCTCCAAACTGTTGGTCCGAACCATCCCGACCAAACCCGACCGTCTCGGAACATACAAACGGTCCGTCCGAAGAAGGGCGAATCACCTCTAGTTGTCCCAAACCATCCGACCAAACCGTCCAAAACCGACAGTCCCAGACCTTCGAAACGGTCCGTCCGGAAAGAATGTCCGGTTCACCTCTAGTTCTCCCGAACGATCCGACCAACCGTCCAACCGACCGTCTCGGACCCTCCAAACTGTTTGTCCCGAACCATCCGACCAAACCGTCCAACCCGGCACGTGCCGGACCTTCCAAACGGTCCGTCCGAAGAAGTTCCGATTCTCCTCTAGTTCTCCCGAACCATCCGAGACAAACCATCCACTCGACGTCCGGACAGTCCAAACTGTTGGTGCCGAACCATTTGACCATCCAATCCGACCATCTCGGAGCTCCAAACGGTTGGTACCGAAGCGTCCCGACCAAACCGTCCAGCCCGTCCATCCCGGGCCCTCCAGACTGTTAGTCCCGAACCATCCGACCAAACCGTCCAACCCGACCGTCCGGTCCTTCCAAACGTCCGACCGGAAGAAGGGTCCGGTCTCCTCTGGTTCCCCGAACCATCCGACCAAACCATCCACCCGATCGTCTCGGACCCTGGAAACTGTGGTCCCGAACCATCCGACAAACCGTTCCACCCGACACGTCTCGGAACCTCCAAACTGTTGGTCCCGACCATCCGACAAAATCGTCCAACCCGACCGTCCCGGGCCTCCGAAGCATTGGTCCCCAACCATCCGTCTAAAACCGTCCAACCAGATCGTCCGACCTTCCAAATGGTCCGTCCGGAAGAAGGTCCGGCTCCTCCTCTAGTTCTCCCGAACCATCCGACCAAACCACCCAACACGACCGTCCAAACCCTCAAAACTGTTGGTCCCGAACCATCTGACCAACTGTCCAAAGGTCCGGTTCTCCTCTAGTTCTCCGAACCATCCGACCAAACCATCCAACCCGACCGTCCCGGACCCTCCAAACTGTTGGTCCCCGAACCATCTGACCAACGTCCAACCGACTGTCTCGGACCCACCAAATTGTTGGTCCCGAACCATACCGACCAAATCGTCCAACCCGAGCGTCCCGGGCACTCCAAAGTATTGGTCCGCAACCATCCGACCAAACGTCCAACCCGACCGTCTCGGCCTTCCAAACGGATCGTCCGGAAGATGGTCTGGCTCTCCTCTAGTTCTCCCGAACCATCCGACCAAACTATTGCAACACGACGTCCCGGACCCTCCAAATGTTGGTCCCCAAACCATCCGACCAAACCGTCCAACCCGACCGTCTCGGACTCCAACCTGTTGGTCCCGAACCATCCGACCAAACTGTCCAACCCGACCGTACCGGGCCCTCCAAACTGTTGTCCTGAACCATCCGACCAAACCGTCCAAATCGACCGTCCCGGACCTTCCAAACGGTCCGTCCGGAAGATGGTCAGCTCTCCTCTAGTGTTCTCCCGAACCATCCGACCAAACCATCCAACCCGACTGTCTCGGACACTCCAAGCTATTGGTCCCGAACATCCCGACCAAACCATCCAATCCGACCGTCCGGACCCTCCAAACGTTGGTCCCGAACCATCCGACCAACCTTCTAACCTGACCGTCCCAGCCCCACCAACTGTTGGTCCCGAGCATCCCGACCAAACCGTCCAACCCGACCGTCCCGGACCTTCCAAACGGTCCGTTTGGAAGAGGTTCAGCTCTCCTCTAGTTTCTCCCGAACCATCCGACGAAACCATCCAACCCGACCGACTCGCCCTCCAAACTGCTGGTCCCGAACCATCCGACCAAACAGTCCAACCCGACCGTCTCGGACCCTCCAAACTGTGGTGCCAAACCATCCGACCAATCGTCCAACCCGACCGTTGCCCGGGCCCTCCAAAGTATTGGTCCCCAACCATCCGACCAAACCGTCCACCGACCGACCGACCCAGAACTTCCAAACGGTCCGTCCGGAAGAAGGTCCGGCGCTCCTCTAGTTCTCCCGAACCATCCGATCACACTATCCAACCCCGACCGCCCCGGACCCTCCAAACTGTTGGCCCGAACGATCCGACCAAACGGTCCAACCCGACCGTCGCGGACCCTCCAAACTGTGGTCCCGAACCATCCGACCAAACGGTCCAACCCGACCGTCCCGGACCCTCCAAACTGTTGGTCCCGAACCATCCGACGGAACGTCCAACCCGACCGTCGCGGACCCTCCAAACTGTTGGTCCCGAACCATCCGACCAAACCGTCCAACCCGATCGTCACGGAACTTCCAAACGTCCTTTCGGAAGAAGGTCCAGCTCTCCTCTAGTTCTCCCGAACCATCCAACCCGACCGTCTAGGACCCTCCAAATTGTTGGTCCCGAACCATCCGACCACACCGTCCAACCTGACCGTCTCGGACCCTCCAAACTGTAGGTCTCGAACAATCCGACAAAATCGTCCAACCCGACCGTCCCGGCCCTCGAAAGTATTTGTCCCCAATCATCTGACCAAACCGTCCAACCCGACCGTCCCGGACCTTCCAAACGGTCCGCCCGGAAGAAGGTCCGGCTCTCCTCTGGTTGTCCCGAACCATCCGACCAAACCGTCCAACCCGACCGGCCCGGCCCTTCCAGACGGACCCGTCCGGAAGATGGTCCGGCTCTCCTCTAGTTCTCCCGAACCATCCAACCAAACTATGCAACACGACCGTCCCGGACCCTCCAAATGTTGGTCCCGAACCATCCGACCAAACTGTCCATCCCGACTGTCTCGGACCCACCAAACTGTTGGTCCCGAACCATCCAACCAAATCGTCCCGGGCCCTCCAAGTATTGGTCCGCAACCATCCGATCAAACCGTCCAACCCAACCGTCCCGGCCCTTCCAAGCGGACCGTCCGGAAGATGGTCCGGCTCTCCTCTAGTTCTCCCGAACCATCCGACCAAACTGTGCAACACGACCGTCCCGGACCCTCCAACTGTTGGGTCCCGAACCATCGACCAAACCTCCAACCGACCGTCTCGGAACCTCAAAACTGTTGGTCCCGAACCATCCGACCAAACTGTCAAACCCGACCGTCCCGTGCCCTCCAAACTGCTGGTCCCGAATCATCCGACCAAACCGTCCAAACCGACCGTCCCGGGCCCTCCAAACTGTTGGTCCCGAACCATCCGACCAAACCGTCCAACGACCGTCCCGGACCTTCCAAACGGTCCGTCCGGAAGAAGGTCCAGCTCTCCTCTAGTTCCCCGAACCATCCGACAAAACCATCCAACC
>JAGXJF010003584.1:0-10119 GCA_019208055.1 Stipa capillata
TGACAGTACGACCGAGCAGCGTGCCATGACGGCCACACTAATGAGTACATCTTTCGGTGGCACCATAAGGAGTATGTACTTCGCCCCATGACGCCAAGCCAAATCATCACCGACAATGCTCAAAAGTTGGCAAGGCTTCAAGAAGAAAAGAAGAGAGATGAGCGAGAGAGCACAACTTTGAGTGACTTCCACAAATCGATGAGCGAGAGGCACAGGCCCAAAAGGAGAGAAAAGAGTCAGGAAGCGAGTCGAGGCTTAGTGATGCTAGCCTCCAAATCCGAGATGAGAGGAGTGAGGAATGACCCACCTACACTACACTTTGTACTTGTATACAAAGATGTGGTTGCTTTGACTAATGACTCACCCCCACTTCCTCTAGCTATGTCTTGTGTTTTGTAGGAGTTCAAGGATGTCTTCCCCGATGAGATCCCGGTGGGGCTTCCACCCATTCGAGGCATCGAGCACCGCATCGACCTCATTCCGGGAGCGCCTCTTCCCAACCGGCCACCTTACCGCGCCAACCCCGAGGAGACCAAGGAAATTCAACGTCAAGTACAGGAGCTACTTGACAAGGGGTATGTTCGCGAAAGCTTAAGTCCCTGCGCCGTTCCCGTTATTCTTGTCCCTAAAAAGGACGGATCTTGGCGCATGTGTGTTGATTGCCAAGCCATCAATAATATCACCGTGCGTTACCGCCATCCCATTCCACGTTTAATTAGATGACATGCTTGATGAGCTTAGTGGCGCAACCATTTTCTCTAAAATTGATTTGAAGAGTGGCTATCACCAAATAAGGATGAGTGAAGGAGATGAGTGGAAAACCGCTTTCAAAACTAAGTTTGGTTTGTATGAGTGGCTTGTCATACCTTTTGGTTTATCCAATGCTCCCAATACTTTCATGCGCTTAATGAATCATGTTTTACATCAATTCATTGGTAAATTTAGAGGAGCAACGGTTCGTTGGGCATCGGGTACGTGGTCAGAAGCTTCTTCAGTCCGTCGAGGGCGTCTTGTGCCTCAGTGTTAGAAATATGCCCTAGAGGCAATAATAAAGTTGTTATTATTCTATTTTCATGTTCATGATTAAGTTTATGTTCTATGCTAGAATTGCATTGGTTCTTAAATATGAGATTCAGAGGAAAACCTAATTGCATGTGTGGAATAATAAACACCATTCAGATCCATAGTCAGGCCTCTAGACTAGCTCATGTATTGTTGATGATCTTGTTTTCCTGGTCATGGGCATTGTTAATGTAACAAGGATGCCGACAATAATGGAAACACATTGTTAGGGTAACAATGGTATTGGATAGACCCCCTTATGAGATACTGCGAGATCACTTCGTCAATATGTTGTCAGTATCTTCTCATTATGTGTTAACGTTTACTTGCGTCCTTAGACCATAAGAATATCATAGACCCGGATACCGGATGGTTGCTTTAGGGTCATCAAACGTTACTACGTAACTGGGTAATTATAAAGGTGACTTTTAGGTACACCAGAAAGTATATCGTGGTTCTAGATATGTCAAGACTGGGATTTGCCCATCCGGCGATGGAGAGATACACTCTGGGCCCATCGATATTACGGTGTCTAGCATCGCCTGGCCAGGTATTGTGACTAAAAGGTTAGTCATGGGGATACCGGAATACGGAAACGAGAAAAGAGTACAAACCGGTAACGAGGATAACTAGGTATGGTGATCAAGGAGTTGATCACAGGGATACCGTCAAAGTCTCACCTCGGGTTGTGTAACGTATCGTGAGGCAAAAGGATGATATGCAGTAATACAAGGTTCGCTCGATAAAGATCTTCGATGATATGTGGGAATCGTTATGGGTGTCCAGATCCCGCTGACGATTATTGACCGGAAGGTGTTCCAAACATGTCCACATATACTCGAACCTATAGGGTTGCACGCTTAACGTTTTAGCGACATTTAGGAATGCTACGATTTATGGAGAATGAGAGAGAAGGGTTCCGATAGTGTTTCGGATGATCTTGAAAGTGTTCCGGGAGATCCCGGATGGTTCCCGTGATGTCCGGAAGTGTTCTGGAAAGTATCGAAAGGTTCTAGAATATGGCGAAAGCTTTCGAAAGGTCCGGAAGGTCCTGGAATATTCCGGAAGGTTCTAGAAGACTCCTACTGGGCTGCACCCCCTTTTCTTGGGGGCAAGGCAGCCAAAGGGGGGCTGTCCGAATTGGACTCTAGTTTGGACTCCCTGGTGGATGTGGATTCGATCTCCTCCTGAGGGCTGGACTCTACCCCTTGGCCACCTATATTAGGAGGCGGGAGGTGCACAAGGGAGCTGTACGAAGCAGCCCTAGCCCCCTGGCCGAAACCCTAGGCAGCCGCCACCTCTAGATTGGCCGCAACCTCCTCTTTCTCTGTCTTCTAGATTGGATCTAGTACAGCTGCCGTTGCGCTGCTGCTTCTCCTTCTCGTAGATCCCCGTTGTTCTTGTGTGCTGGTCCACACATTACAGCGGTGTTGTTGATCTGGTACGCGTGGATACCTCAGAGACGTGGTACACTTCGGCGTTCAATCGGGCGAACTATTCGCGAGGAGATCACTCTCGCGGCTGGGAGGTATAACCTAGCTGCGGGAGTGTGCGGACTTCATCGACATCGTCAACTTCTCCGCTGCATTGACGTGATTGGCGAAGGTATGATATCGTTGTCTGCACCTCGATAGTGGATCTTGGTTTGGTTCGTGTACGGTAAATTTTTGTTTTGCGTACCACGTTACCCAACAGTGGTATCAGAGCGGTACTATGCATAGTTGTAGGTACGACTAGAGCATATGTGATATGCTGCATTGCACATATGATGTGCGGGGTGTTAGATGAGATCTGCCACCGAGATTTCTTGTTGTTTCCGTTTCATTGCATAATTTTGATCTTGGCGGCATCGTGAAATTTTCAGAGGTCCGGTGAACCATACGATCTTCGGATCGAGACATGCTAAGGATGACTTTGGTTTCACTTTAGTTGAGAAAGATAAATTTGCAATGAGCGGGCTTGTAGATGTGATCTACACGGGGGTCATGCGTATGATGAAGTTTAGTATGGGGTTCAAGATTTCTAAGTTTCCAATTCCATACACCCCGACAGTTAAATAACTGCAAGAGCAATCGTGCTCATCGCAACGTAGGTAGCAAACGGTTTGCAACACAGCCATAGAGCCACGTATTGTAGCATAAACGTTAGAGGCGTCTAACTTGTTTTTGCAGGGTATGCATGTGATGTGATATAGCCTATGTGATGCAATGTGATTGTATGAGATGCAAAGTGTTTGTAATTGTTAATTTTGTCATGACCTGCATGTCGCGAGTACGACAATCGGCAGGAGCCAATATGATTATTATTATTTATTGTATTGACTTGCGCGTCAACTAGAAAGCCATGTAATGCATTTATTTTATTAGCTATGTGATAGCAATAGTTGTAATTGCAAGGACATGGTGGTAACAATCATGCATCGATGGACCTCGACGCTACACGGTACACGAAGAAGGAGTTCTTCGCCAAAAGATGTTGAAGAAAAGTTATGCCACGGCAGGATTTCGCGAAGATTATTTTTCAACGACGATCCGGACTTCTTTAACAGAAGGGGCTATACCATATCACAATAATTTGATTGCATGTGATGTTAATCATGCACCTTGTTTGATGCATGGTAGACGTTGTTAAATAGGGTGATCCCTCACTCAAATATCAAGTAGTTAGTGTTCTTCCAAGTGTAGCACCATCTGGAATATTTGCCATTCTGAGGTGCGTCATGTCACATGGGTACGATAGGTTTGACATATATGAGGCGGGCGCGAACCGTTCATGCAGCTAGACACTCGGTTGTCTTGACGAGCTTTGCAAGATCGCCTTGGACTCGGAACACACCCATCAAAAGATGAACAAGAGTCATATGGGGATATGATTGGCACGTTGACCTACCGCTCTCAGTATTCCATCATCAGTGATATCACATCAATGGCGGAGTAAGTGAGTTGTGGATCTTGAATCACTAATAATCAATTATGAGGGATATTGGTTTAGTGGGAGCTTACTCTAATTAAGTGTTAATTTGAGTTTCTTTAATCATGAACAATGTCTAAAGTGTATTCGTTTTTAGTTGTAGATCTATGGCACCCGTAACCACCTTTCCACTATGCACGTTACTTGAGAAAGAAAAACTGAATTCATCTGGTAACAACTTTACGGACTGGTACCGTAATGTGAGAATTGTCCTCAAGAGTGCCAAGAAGGACTATGTCTTATCGCAAACTCTCGGTGAACTCCCTGCTAACGCTACGGATGATGAGACTCGTATCTATTAATCTAAGAGCGATGATTCCATTGTAGTACAATGCATCATGCTTGCCTACATGGAACCTGATCTTCAAAAGCGTTTTGAGAATTGGGCTGCTTATGAGTTAATCCAGGAGCTAAAGCTTTGTTTCAGAAGCAAGCAAGGACTGAAAGATATGAGATATCCAAAGCCTTGTTTGAATGCAAGATGGCTGAGGGCAGCTCAGTGAGTCAGCACGTACTCAGATTGTCTGGGTACGCCCAAAGGTTGGATGCGCTAGGTGACGATGACATAGCACCCGGGTATCGTCAAGGAGGACAAAAACTGGCCATCCAGGCATAGGGCGGGCCTGGCCGACTACTCAAAGTCCGACTACAACACGGGGTGCATCATCGACTTGGAGTACAAGACATGGACACGTACCTGCCCGGAATCCCAGGTGGTAGTTGTAACTGATTAGGAAACATATCTGTAAGCCGATTCAGACTCTTGTAACTCTATCTCGGCCGCCTATATAAGGCCGGGTAGGGATCCCCGGATAGGGAGACAAAAAAATAGAGCTCTCAGATCATCTGATCATAGGCATAGACACATACCCTCATACGGGATACATCAATACCAGCCACCAAACACAGGACGTAGGGTATTACCTCTCCGTGAGGGCCTGAACCTGTCTAAATCTTGTGTCCCGTGTGCACCCATCTAGATCTGCTATGCGTACACCGCCCCATATTCAGTATTGCCGATAAATACTCCGACAGTTGGCGCGCCATGTAGGGGGCTGGGCGCGTAGATCCATCTGAACAGATCCAGATGGGTTTCTTCAACAACGACGGTGACTTCGTTCCGGGCCTGGTCATGAGCTTCGACCCCCGGACCTCCGCCGCCGCTCCAGGATAAGCTCTCCGATTCGGAAAGCTCGACTTCAATGCCGACTTGCTCAACAGGCTCTACCTCTGTGACTCGGCTTCCAGCCAGTTGCCCGGGGGCTTTGTCGCCAACTTCATCATCGACTTGCTCGGAAAGCTCCACCTCGGCGACTCGGCTTCCAGCCAGTTGCCGGGGGCTTCATCGCCTTTAGTGCTCGAAGCCTCATCCGAGTTGACTACTTCGGCGATCAACTCCAACAACCTGATCGCGCTCGAATCGGATCTACTGCTCGGGAACGGGTCTTCACCCGTCGAATAGAGATCCCGACGGGTTGATACGATCGAGTCCCTTCTACCCGTCCTCGACTACGACTCGGACGGCTTCAAGGGTTCGGGAAGCCACAATCCTTCTCGGGAGGACTTCATGGTGGACTCGGATGTGCCGTACGTTGCCGCCCAACTACGCCCGGGGGCTTATCGACTGAAGCATGAAAACGGCAACCTCGTCACCAACGCTTGGAACATTGAACAGCTAAGTCGTTTCTATGCTTAAGCTTTGTATTTCCATATTTTAATGATGAATAAGTGAATAAATATTTCTTTGCTCCATCCGAGTAACTTTTGGGGTTCCCGACTGGCCCGCTATGCGCGCCCACGGCTACTCATAGCGGACACTCGGGGGCTACACCACACTGGGTGCGTCTAAATGCACTCGGGCTCCTCTCTTTCAACAATTATTTTAGTACTGTGTAAACAGCCCGGCGTTAACTCTTCGTCTTCGATCGCCGGTCTACGCCACAACCCTACGCTACACGGGAAACAGCCCACGGCTAATCTCAACGCAATGGGGGATACGACGGGTCGGCAAGAGCGCACACAAAGGGCTAACTTACACAGGAACGAATCTTTACGAAAGAAGAGATTAATAAACATGACACAAGTTCACAAAACATGCAGAGTCACACTCGGACTTCTCGAGTACTTAACATGCATTTGCGAATGGTTCATATATTTATTCCTACTTCCACAGGTTAGCACGGTCGACGAAGGCGTTTCGCTGCAGCATGGACCTCCTCCTCCTCCATCGGCCTCGAGAAAATCATTAGGACCCCTCCGCTCGGTTCCACGAACCGAGTGGAGGCTCGGGGGCTACACCCACTGGGTGCACTGTTCGTGCCCCCAGTGTGAAATCCACAAGACAACAAGGAATCTCCGTCCGACTACTCTAGTCGGACACCGAACAACTTGGGACCGAAGCACTACAGCCTGTATTCTGGTTCTGACGTGAATTCCGAGGGTATTCCCCCAGAGGGACACTAGCTGGACCTGAGCCACTCGGGAAACCAGATACCATTTGGCGATTCAGTCGGGATTCATGAGGTTCTAAAGTCCCTCACACTCTCTCTGCAAGTGACGACGAGGCCCGCTCAGGCGGATGCCACTCGGGAAGCCTGCCTAGGGGAGAAGGCAAAACCACTCGGCGTAACCAAGACAAAAATCAGCTACTCGGGAAAGGTCATAAGGACCCTCCACTTGGTTCTTCGAACCGAGTAGAGGCTCGGGGGCTACACTCTCTGGGTGCACTGTTCATGCCCCCAGAGTGAAGTCTACAGAAGCAGCCTCTGCCCGACTAATCCAGTCGGCTGAAGGCTCGGGGGCTACTGACGATGACATAGCACCCGGGTATCGTCAAGGAGGACAAAAACTGGCCATCCAGGCATAGGGTGGGCCAGGCCGACTACTCAGAGTCCGACTACAACCACGGGGTGCATCATCAACTTGGAGTACAAGACATGGACACGTACCTGCCCGGAATCCCGGGTGGTAGTTGTAACCGATTAGGAAACATATCTGTAAGCCGATTCGGACTCTTGTAACTCTATCCCGGCCGCCTATATAAGGCCGGGTAGGGATCCCCGGATAGGGAGACAAAAAAATAGAGCTCTCAGATCATCTGATCATAGGCATAGACACATACCCTCATACGGGATACATCAATACCAGCCACCAAACACAGGACGTAGGGTATTACCTCTCCGTGAGGGCCTGAACTGTCTAAATCTTGTGTCCCGTGTGCACCCATCTAAATCTGCTATGCGTACACCGCTCCATATTCAGTATTGCCGGATAAATACTCCGACACTAGGTTTTCCAATCTCCCAAGAGTTGGGCACTGATCTTGTTCTCACTTCCCTCCCTCTGAGCTACAGTAGCTTCATCATGAACTACAACATGAATGGGATGGAAAAGAGTATGGGTGAATTGTTCACTATGCTTAAAACTGCTGAGAGTGGAATCCAGAAGGACGCCAATCATGTGATGATGGTGAATAAAACAACCAACTTCAAGAAGAAGGGCAGTCTAAGAAAAAGGGCAAGTCCAAGGGTGCTAGTGTGACTGACACGTCTAAGAAGTCCAAGACTAGCGCCACTTCTAATGTTGAGTGCTTCTTCTGTAAAGAGAAGGGATACTAGAAGAGGAACTGCAAGAAATATCTAGCAGAAAAAAAGAAGTCTGGAAAGTCTAGCTCAGGTATGAGTGTCATACATGTTATTGATATATTCCTTGCTGGTCCACAATGTAATTCTTGGGTATTGGATACCGGATCGGTTGCTCATATTTGCAACTCGATGCAGGAACTACAGAGGCCTAAGCGACTGGCAAAGGATGAGGTGACGATGCACGTCGGGAATGGAGTAAAAGTTGTTGTGCTCGCCGTCGGCGTCCTACCTCTACATTTATCTTCAGGATTTATTTTAGAGCTTAGTAATTGTTACTATGTTCCGGCCTTGAGCAAAAATATTATTTCTGGATCATGTTTGTTGCAAGACGGTTATTCGTTTAAGTCTGAGAACAATGGTTGTTCTATTTATATGGATAATATGTTTTATGGCCATGCTCCCGTTGTGAATGGGTTATTTATTATGAATCTTGATGGTAATACATACATCCATAACACTGACGCTAAACGTCGTAAGACAAACGATTTGAATTCCACTTATTTGTGGCACTGCCGTTTGGGTCATATTGGAAAGAAGCGCATGAAGAAACTCCATTGTGATGGACTTTTGGAGTCATTTGATTATGAATCATTGACACTTGCGAGCCTTGTCTAATGGGTAAAATGACTAAAACGCCGTTCACAGGCCACGTAGAATGGGCGACTGACTTATTGGAGATCATACATGCGGATGTATGTGGTCCAATGAGTATAGCTGCGCGCGGTGGATTCCTCTACTTCAGTACCTTCACGGATGATTTGAGTAGATATGGGTATATCTATTTGATGAGACATAAGTCTGAAACCTTTGAAAAGTTCAAAGAATTTCAGCATGAAGTAGAAAATCATCGTAACAAGAAATTGAGTTTCTACGATCGGATCGTGGAGGGGAGTATTTGAGTTACGAGTTTAGCGCACATCTGAAGAGTTGTGGAATTGTTCCACAGCTTACGCCTCCCGGAACGCCACAGAGGAATGGAGTGTCTGAGAGACGCAATCGACCTTGTTAGACATGGTAAGATCAATGATGTCATAACTGAACTGCCATTGTCTTTTTGAGGTTATGCTTTAGAGACTGCCGCTTTTACACTAATGGAGCGCCATCTAAATCCATTGAAACGACACCATATGAGATATGGCATGGGAAGAAACCCAACTTGTCTTTTCTTAAAATTTGGGGATGCGATGCATATGTAAAGCGTTTACAACCAAATAAGCTCGATCCCAAATCGGATAAGTGCTTCTTCGTTGGTTATCCCAAAGGAACTGTTGGGTATTCCTTCTATCACCGCACTGAAGGCAAAGTGTTTGTCACAAAGAACGGGTGTTTCTCGAGAAAGAGTTTCTTGCGAAAGGGGTGAGTGGGAGGATAGTGCAACTCGACGAGATCGGTGAATCTTCGTCATTAGGTCAAAGTGATGCAACGCAGAAGTGGTTCTGGAGTTTCCCAACAATGACTGATATGGAAGCCCCTACATGTGATGTAGAGACTTCGGTCGAGCCAGCAGCTGAACCACGAAGGTCTGGCAGGATTCACACGAAACCACAGTGTTTTTGGACGAGGTATTGTTGTTAGACAACGATGAGCCTGCGACCTATACGGAAGCAATGATGGGCCCTAACTCCATTAAATGGCTAGACGCCATGAAATCCGAGATAGAATCCATGTACGAGAACCAAGTTTGGAACTTGGTGGACCCTCCTGAAGGCGTGAAGCCTATCGAATGTAAATGGATCTATAAAAAGAAAACAGACGCGGATGGAATGTATACATCTATAAAGCTCGACTTGTCACAAAGGGTTTCCGACAAGTTCAAGGAATTGACTACGACGAGACGTTCTCTCCCGTAGCGATGCTTAAGTCTATTCGGATTCTTCTAGTGATTGCTGCATATTTCGATTATGAGATATGGCAAATGGACATCAAAACAGTGTTCCTGAATGGGAAGCTAACCGAGACGTGTATATGATACAGCCCGAGGGTTTTGTCAATCCAAAGGATGTTGGAAAGGTATGCAAACTTCAGAGATCCATTTATGGACTGAAGCAAGCATCATGGAGTTGGAATCTTCGCTTTGATGAAGTGGTCAAAGGGTTTGGTTTCATCAGGAACTTCGAAGAGGCTTGTGTTTACAAGAAAGTAAGTGGGAGTGCAATAGCATTTCTAATACTTTATGTGGATGACATATTGTTGATTGGGAATGATGTATCTTTTCTTGACATGATTAAGACTTCATTGAAAAATAGTTTTTCAATGAAAGACTTGGGTGAGGTAGCATACATTTTAGGCATTAAGATCTATAGAGATAGATCGAAGCGCCTAATAGGGCTAAGCCAGAGTACATATATAGACAAAGTATTGAAGAGGTTCAGTATGGGAAACGCCGAGAAGGGGTTCTTGCCTGTAAGTCCCAAGCCTCGATTAGGGTTTATTGCATCTCATG